>JAWJED010000046.1:6082979-6139154 GCA_033675135.1 Frankliniella intonsa | reverse complement strand
CTGTAAAAAGTGTTGTAAATGTATAAGTAAAAAATAAGTAAGTTTTAAATATAAAAATCTACAAGATAATAGAAGTGATGGTAAGATGATGCTCGGATTAAAGGGGAGTGTTGTAAATAATGTAAATACTGTAAATAGATAATCCTCACACATCTAAATGTAACACCTATGCTTTTAAAATTCCCGCCTATATTTGTACTAAGCAATTCTCATACTCATACTAAGCAATTAGACTCATGTAGCAATTATCATATTCACCGCCTGTAAATAATTGACATGTAAAGGGCTTCCCATAATGCACCACTGCTCCTTCCAGCATCCTGTATCCAGTACAAAAATAAACCTTCACTTCCTGTCCAGACCTAGTCCTGCGTACACGTCGTTTTTATTCCGCTCCAGCTCACCCTTAATTATCCAAAGACATCTAACGCTGTTTAAGTCATAAACCTAAGATTACAACATGAAAAGCTAACAAAAAAGCGTAGTTCCAATCCACAAAAGTGGAAACGATCTGTTGCTCAGCGTATGCTTGCAAGTGGAAAAGAACATGTCAGTGCTAAGGGAGTAAAAAGAAGAGGACGTAGCTTACAACAAGGCTGTGATGCAAGCTGCAGGTACCACTGTCAACAGAAAGTAACCCCTGATGAACGTCAAAGTATCTTCGATCAGTTCTGGAAAATCCCAACTCAAAAGGAGAAGTGGGACTTCATCGCTTTGCATGTAGACTTCAATCAGGTGAAAGAAGCAAATGAATTATCAAGGCGCTCATCGTCACGTAAATATTATTTTAGAATTGAGGGTGAAAAAATCAGGGTATGTAAGGTAATGTTTTTAGATACCTTAGATGTTTGTGATAGCCTTGTAGAGACTACTGCTGCTAAGTTAAAAATGGGTGGTTATATATCTCCAGACAAGAGGCAAAGACATCATGAAAAATCACTCGCTCTGAAAGCAGTTAAAGAAACAGTTCGCCAGCATATTGATGTAATACCAAGGATGCCTAGCCACTATAATAGAGAAGACTCAAACAAAGAATATATTACTGAACATTTTCAGTCTTGCTCTGACATGTATGGGGCGTACAAAGAGTGGATGAGCGCTAACCATCCTCAGAAGAAACTGGCTACAGAAAGACAGTACCGAGATGTATTCAATACTGAATACAATATAAGTTTCTTTTTATCTAAGAAGGATGTATGTGATGAATGCACCACCTGGTTGCACACACCAGAAGAGGAAAAGGCTGCTTTAGAAGAGAAACATAATAAGCATATGGAAAACAAGGAATTGATCCGGGAAATGGTAGAGAAAGATAAAACACTTGCCCGACTTAAAGATAGTAAAGAACTGTGTGTTGCTCACTTCGATTATGAAAAGAATTTAATTTGCCCGAAAGCAAACACATCTGTGTTTTATTACAAGAGAAAACTGAATGTCAGCAATTTCACCATAGTTGATGTTGGCCGATATGAAGACAATTGCTATGTTTATGACGAAACTATTGGTCACAAAGGCTCCAATGAAGTTTCCAGTTTTCTTTTGCACTTCATTAAGCAGAAAGTAGAAACCGGTGTGAAAGAGTTCCGCTTTTATAGTGACAATTGTGGGGGTCAAAATAAAAACAGGAATGTAGCATCGCTTTACGCCTTTGCCTCAGCCAAGTACAACATATCTATTGTTCATACATTTCTTGAAAAGGGGCATACGTATAATGCGGCAGATACAGTGCACAGCACCATTGAAAGAAAAACAAAACCTCTGCAAATTTATTGCCCAAGGCAATGGTATGACAATATAGCTGTGGCTAAAAGGAGTAAAGCTCATCCAATCAAAGTGATAGAAGTCACTCAAGATTTGATTTTCCAGTGGAACGACCTCTCTGATAAATTGCAGCTCGATAAGGATACTGACAAGAAAGCTATACCATGGAGATCAATTCGTCAAATTTCTGCTGTTGGTTCAGCAGTTCATGAATTACAATTTAAGATCGATCTCAAGGAAGAGCCTCGAACTGTCTCCCCTAAAAAAGGCTGGAAAGCCAGTGAACTTCTTGACCTTTAAACTGCAGAAGGCCTTCAATGCTTCTCTCCCAATCTCTAAGCTGAAGTACAGTGATCTGCTTTTCTATTGTTCTCACAATCACATCCCAGTTGAGTTCCATGAATTTTTTAAGGGGATAAATTCCTCTGACAATATTGCAGATGAAGTTCTAGAAATTGAACCGGTGGGAAGAGCTAAGAAGCGTAAAGAAACAATGCCAAAAACCACTAAGCCTAAGAAAACAGCAAGAAACATTGTGACCTCAGACGATGAAGATCGCAATTCTGATGAGCAATAATTTTTAACTAATGACTACTCATAGAAGAAATGGTTTAGTAAAATTAGCCACAGTGTTTTCATAACTTTTTAATTATTTATCATTGTTTTAGAATTTTTTTAATTAATGTTAAAATAATTTGATCTCCTAGCTGTTTTCCCTTAACATTGCTAAAAGACTGATTAGTACAAAGCTATGCATAGTTCCTAAACTAAGGTTGTTTAAGGAAAAGAAAGACATTTTGGATGTACAAAAGTACTTTGTTTCTATCACTGTTACTATACCTAGAAAACATGTGATTTAACAATTTAAAAATATTTTAAGTTTTCTCTTATAATCCTGTAATGACTTTTAGTCCAAAGTCATTGAATTATGAGATATTTTATTTGTGATGTTTAAGCATTTCTTAAGACTGAGCTGTCTTCCATATTGTTTTGTTTTATTTTTGTCGCTAATGACAATAAAATTTTAACTGATTTGATTTGCCTTAGTTTAACTCACCATACCATAACTATTTACTGAAGTTGGCTCTATACTGAAGGAGATTCTCAGCGCGGTGGCTCAAGCATCCGCCCCCGCCCACGCCCGCACCCACGCAATCCGGTGCAGATCACTACGCCCACCCAGACCCCAGACCCACCCGCCCTGAACCCCTGCGCCTACATCACCTTCATGGTTGCGGTGCTTGTCGGGGTAGCGGCGAACGCACCCGTCTGGTCCTACTCGCCTTCACGCCAAAGTCTCCTCCATGGTCTTGGTTCTCAACGAGGTGCCTTCGCCCACGCCCGCCCGCGGGCGCCCGCGCCCGGCCCCGCCGGCCCCCACGTGATTCTCTAGGTAGTTGAGGTGGCGGAATCAATGCGTCCTGGGCACCCCTGCTGCTGGGCCCCGCATCCACGTCTCCAGGCTCGTGGTGGTCATTGGGGAGGCGGCCAACGCACCCGTCCGGTCCAGTCCTGCCCGCCCTTGCGCCATCGTCTCGTCCATGGTCACGGTTCGGTTGTCGTCGAGAGGAGCTGGCCTTGCCCGCGCACGCCCGCGCCCGCCCGGACCCGCCAGAGCACCCAACCACCTCCATGACCGTGGTACGCGTCGGGGTAAGCGTTCGGCCCTGGCCACCCTCACGCTGCGTCGTTTCACAGCGGCTCTGCCCTGGTCCGAGTGACTATGGCACCCCCACAATGCACGTTACCGAGGCGGAGCTGATGAGAGCGCCTGCGACAAACTGGGTAGGCCAACCCGCCAAGCACTTGTGTGAAGTTGGCGGCCGACCCGGAGAGCCGCAGAGCCCAAGCGCAGGGGGACGCAGAAATTAAATTTCTGGTATCAAATATTTACGCTGTCACGTCCCGAAGAGTTTCCAGACTTCAATTCGATCGCAGCTGGAAGAAAAATGGAAAAGAGATGGAAAATTGTAACGGTATGATTCGACTGCCACGTAAAGTAAGTGACTTACGTCCTTTCTTCACATTCCGTTGCCGACCTACTGCCGCTGCCATGACGTATCTTCGAAAACTATTCCTAACTTGTGATTGCGTGGTCCGATTTCGAAAACACAACCGCCAATAGAAAGGCCACACTTCACACTTCAAATTTGCCGAGATTCAATACTTAGTTCAGTCCCTGTGAATTACAGGAGACCTTGAAACTTTTAATTCGCTCTCCTGAAAACTCCGGAAAACGGCGCTACGTGGTTTCACCAGGCGCGCAGCGTTTTACGTGGTTTCACTGGGCGCGGAGCGTTTTGCGTGGTTTCACCAGGCGCGCTGCGTTTTGCGTGGTTTCACTAGGTGCGGAGAGTTTTGCGTGGTTTCGCCAGGCGCGCGACGTTGTACGTGCTTTGCATTAGGGACAAGCGAAATGACACTAGTGTAGTTAAATGGTTTAAAGGACAATTCAAGCTCCTGAAGAAGAGTGCAGTAAACTTGTTTATATGCTTACCATTGCCACTGAATTTACTGGACACTGTTGCCATTGTGTCATTATTGGCCTCTTTGGATGAGTATTTTTCACTTGACTGTTTACAAGACAGTCCATTTACATTAGTATTAGGAACCTGTATGTTGGCAAAATCTTGTACGTCACTAGTGTAAGCATTAAGTAATCCTGTGGTAGAAAAATTTTAGGATAGATATATTTTAGGGATAGAAAAAGAAATGATGCACCAATTTATCATGACCTCAAGAAAATTAAGTATATTGCAGAACTCACCAAGAGTTTCCAAAATCTTTGATCCATCCTCCTTTGCAGCAGCTGAAACAGTTCGATAAAATTATGGAAACACTGACATATAGACAGCTTAACACCTAACTGTGGATTTAGAGCGGTTTGAGGCACAGTTATTCAACTGTTTCCTATTTTTGAGGAATGAAAAAAAAAATGGATAACAGTGCCTCATGCCTCTGAGATTAAATCCATGGTAACAGACACAGATTAATTGTATGAAAGACAGAGCATACAAGTATGAATAATGAGTTGATGTGCTTACAATATATTTTCACTGTCACTTCAAGTCATCAGTAAACAAAGGACTTACCAGCATTTTGAAAGGCCAACTTGAGATCTTCAAAGGTAACCACACACTGTTATTCAATCCCTGTGACGTCACATTCGTTTAACTGTAAAAGCTGTCACATTCGTTATAATATGATGTCACATTTGGGTCAGTCCACCGAAAACGGACCCCCCTGAAAATCGTCATGTCTCAGATTTCGATCAAACTCGGCAAATATGTTCGTACGGTGGTCTAAGGTCCCTGTGTACTGTCGAGATTTCAGGTATGGGTAAAGGATAAAGCACAGGCAGTTGAGTTACCGAGGTTTAATCCAGATAGTTCACTCTCACATTTACACAGTCAACCTCACAGTCCAAGCGTTCACCCTCATGTGTCTGACTCACCCCCATGGCGTCCCTACGCCCTACCCTACCCATGGGGCTGTGCGAAGCAGGGAAGGCCAAAGCTTCTGATTGGTTGTGGGCGTCGGCGTCATGAGCAGTCAGAACTACATTCACATACATATTGCAATATATACAGAGAGGCTAGTGTATGAGGAATTGTACACATCTCAACACCCCTCCTCAATTCCACATATACTAGACACTTCATTGACAAAAACAAACAGAAAAATAATTGAGTCATACAAGTTTTCATTTAGGTACAATACACATCCCAAGTGACTCTCTATGCTTAGAAAATACATCAAATGATAATCCTTTGGTGAAAATATCTGCAGTCTGTTCGGTTGTTGGCACATACTTTACATCAATTATACGATTCAGATACAAGTCCTTAACAAAATTGTACTTAATATCTACATGTTTCATTCTTTTCATTTCCCAGTTCTTTAATACACTAATACAAGATTGATTATCCTCAAATATAGGAATAGCCATTTTAGTATCTATACCTAGTTCAAGAAGCAATTGTTTAGCCCATAATAATTCTGAAACTGCAGTTGCTAATGCAATATACTCCGCTTCTGTTGTCGACAAGGCAACTGACCTTTGTTTACGGGTACCCCACACAACCGGATCTCCAAACATTTTAATTACAAACCCCGTCACAGACTTCCTACCAGGATCATTAGCAAAGTCAGCATCAACATACATACAAAGAGGATAATTTGACTGAGCTCTGTACCATAAGCCCCACTCTTGTGTTCCTTGCAAATATCTTAGAATTCTAGTAACTCCTTTCCAATGCTCTTGAGTTGGATTACACTGAAACTGACTGAATAAATTTACAGCGACACAAATATCAGGCCTAGTTGACATACAAGAATACATCAAACTCCCTATGACTTCTCTATATGGTTTTTCTGATGCACTGGGAGCATGTATATTTGTGAATAATGGACTCATATCAAGAGGAGTTTTCACTGGTTTGCTTGAATCCATTTTGAAAGTCCTGAGTACTTTTCCAACATAACTTTCCTGACTAAGAAAAATTCCTGTATTAGTTTGCACAATTTTAAATCCGAGAAAATATGAGGCCACACCTAAATCTCTCATCTTAAAGGTTTGCATAAGTAATTCCTTCACATTAATTAACTTAATTCTATTCTTACAAGCTATCAGAAAATCATCAACATACAATAGAAGATAAATCTTGTCACTTCCATCAGTTTTGATATACAGGCATTTATCGGATTGACACTGTTTAAAACCCATTTCCTTCACACTTTCATCAAATCTCTTATTCCACTCTAAAGGAGCCTGTTTCAGACCATACAAAGCCTTCTTTAGTTTGCACACTTTGCCCTCTGGTACATGTTTTAATCCCTCAGGAGGTAACATATAAATTTCTTCTTGTAAAATACCATTAAGAAAAGCATTTTTCACATCCAATTGATGTACAATCAGATTTTCTCTCTGAACTAAACATAAAAATATTCTAACTGTAGACAAATGAGCAACAGGAGCATAAGTTTCTTGATAATCAATCCCCTCCTGTTGCGCACACCCTTTAATTACCAGTCTAGCTTTATATCTTGTAGCTTCTCCATTTGCATCTTGTTTAACTGTAAAAACCCACTTACTTCTAATAGGAATTCTATTTTGAGGTAAAGGTACAAATTCCCATGTTTCATTATCCTTAATAGCCTCCAACTCCTCATTAACAGCATTTAACCATAAATCTCTATCCTTTCTTTTCTGTAATTCACTGAAATTAATAGGAACTTTATCTACAGAATCAATAGCACTCAACACATTGACATTTGACTCACCGTCTTTACCATCTAAATCTACACCCACATATTTTGCAACTGAAGCAAGTGTTACATAATCCTGTAAATAAGCTGGTTTCATTCTTACCCTTGTGCTTCTTCTTAAATTACCTGTAGCTTCCTCCACTTCATCAAATTCTTCAATCTCTGGTCTAATATCATTTACTGCGTCATTCAGATCTACAGTACTTTCTTCCTCTTCATCTAGTTTCTCTTCTTCAAGAATATTTTCCACCTTAATTGTTCTCATTTCATTAAAATCAAAAACATCATTATCAAAACAATTATCAAACTTACTTTTAGACTCATCAAAAATTACATGCTTAGCTACAATAACTTTCCTTTCATCTACAGACCAAAGTCTATAACCATTGTCACAATAACCTAAGAATATAGCTTTCTTGCTTTTAGCATCAAACTTACCATTAACTTGAATATCAGGTTTCTTAACATAAGCTTTACATCCAAATACCCTTAACTTAGATAAATCAGGCTTGACACCAAACCACATCTCAGCCGGAGTTATGTTATCTTCAATTGCTCGTGTTGGTGACCTGTTAATTAGATAAGCAGCTGTTAGTACACACTCAAACCAAAAAGAATTACTAAGGCTGCTTCCCAGAAGCAAACATCTTGCCCTTTCTAATAGAGTCTGATTCATTCTCTCTGCAACTCCATTATGTTCAGGAGTATATGGGATATTTGGTTCAAGTTTAATTCCATTCTTACTAAAACAATCTAGCATTGGCTTGTTGATGTACTCCGTTCCATTGTCACACCTAAAATTACAAATGTTAACTCCAAATCGATTAGTCACCCTTGCCATATAATCTTGAAAACAATTGTAAACTTGGGATTTCTTCGATAATCCATACACCACCACAAAGTGTGAAAAATCATCTATAAATGTTACAAAATATTTTTTACCATCAAAAGTTTGTTTCATTGGACCACACACATCACTATGTACTCTCTCAAGAACTCTACTAGTCTTTCCACGAGTACTGTCAAAAGGCAATCTCTTGTGTTTACCTTGAACACACACATCACAAATTTCAGAATCATCATACTTAATTTCTCCCATACCTTCCACCATTTTCGTTAACCTGTTTAAATTTTGACAAGCTAAATGTCCCAATCTTTTGTGCCACAAAACACTTTTCTCTTTACTTGCAGATGCCACTGCCACCATTTCAGTTGTATTGTCAATTTGTACAGTCAAAGTATATAGATTAGTCATTTCACGATAACCAACAGCAACGATATCATTCCCTTTAATAATACATCCTTTCCCATCCTTGAAATTTATTTCATAACCTTGAATCTCCAAACTTGAAATAGAAAGTAGATTATGTGATAAATTGTCTACTACTAGCACTTCAATATTTATTTTTCTAGTCTCACCATTAACAAAAGTTTTGCAAGTAAGCATTCCTTTAAACTCAGCTTGCAACTTAATATTTGTTTTTGCTACTTGAATTATTACAGGTTTTAGAAGTCTCTTTTTATGTAAAACTGGTACATTACACTGTACAAGATGTTTTGAGGCTCCTGAATCTAAGATAAAATCAACTGACACTCCAGTGCAGGCCTGTTTAGTAATTTGGGCGTCCACAGACGACCTATTTCCCCCTAAACTTAATGGAAAATCAACAGTAATAATTTCTGGTACCTCTGAATCGGCGCACATAAAGCTGTATATTATCTCCTCCTTTTCAACGCCTACTGCCACTGCTGCAGTTTCTTGTTTATTTCCACTAGCAGAAGACGTGCCGGCTCCACCAGCAGAAGACATGCCGCCTCGATCACTGCCTCCTCGACTCCATCGGAACCGGCCACGGCCTCCCCGACCGCGACCACGGCCATCTTGATTTGAGTAGCTGACTCTCGGGTAGCCGCTCCCAGCATGCACCGCTGCAGCAGAAGATGCCTCGCCGCCATCTTGATATCTCCCAAAGCCTCCTCTGCCTCGAGGATAATTGTAATTTCCTCGACCTCTGCCTCGGAAATAAGCTCCGCCACCTATGCGTCTGCATTCTATTTTCTTATGACCATATCCTTTACAATTGTGGCACACATTTTTGAAGAGAGGATTCTTCCTTGCCAGTGCTCCTCTTGTCATGAAAGCAACTGGTGTCAGCGTCGTCTGCTTACTTGTTTGTTTGTTGGAGTCTCTCTTCATTCTCAGTTCAAAATCCTCAACTGCCTTTCTGACTTGAGTCATTGAGACCACTGAAACTGAATCCTTCGTTATGCTGTTCATTCCAAACGCACTAGTGACTGCTTCATAATCACCTGGCAAAGCCCACATAAAATTAGCTATTTTGTCCACTTCTTCTTTGACACAGCCTGTTGATTTCAGCTCTCTCACAAGTTTATCAAACCGAAGGCAAAAACACTCAAACGTTTCTTCTTTTGGACGATATTTTATATCATTCAGTTGCTTTGACAACACCATTCTTAGTCCAATAGAAACTCGCTCATACCTTTCACGCAGAGCCACCCAGATATCAAATGCATTTATTTTGTCTTTGATTACTTCAGTTACATTATCCGTAATCCTCTCTACAATTGCATTTCTACAATTTTTATTCTTTTGAATGAGCTCCGCTTTGATTTCTGATTTCCTTTTTCGAACTCTATCAGAATCACCATCTTCAACAGCACAATTTTTCAGTAAGGTTTCAAAATCAGTTTCGACCAGTTCTGACATATTTTCTTTATCAAGATAGACCTTGGTTCTAAAAGCCCAATCATCATAATTCCTTCCATCAAACTGATAAGGCTGTTTTGGCATTTCAGCCATTTTGGTACAATATTCCTGCACAAATAAAACATCAACCTTAATATTCCATTGAAAACATTCACAGCTATAGTGATCAGAAATCATTGTAGGAGCTAGCACCACTGTGATAGATTATATTATTTAAATCAGAGTAGAACATCTACTTCCACTTTTATAAAACTTCGACAAGACCTTCCATAGAACTTCTATGAAGAATCTTAGCAGAACAACTGGTCTTATTTCTGTAGAACTTCTACAGGACCTTAAGTAGAACATCTACTTTAATTTGATTATTATTTCTGTAGAACTTCTACAGTACCAGGAGTAGAACTTCTACTTTATCATTCCCGTAGAACCTCTACGGTGCCTTTAGTAGAACATCTACTATCATTTATTTGATTAATTCTGTAGAACATCTACAGTGCATTGAGTAGAACATCTACTTGTTTATTTTATTATTTTATTATTTCTGTAGAACTTCTACAGTATTTCAAGACAAAATTTTACTTTCATGAATGGACCACACCCATTGCACAACAGGTGTCATGTTACAAATCATCATATCACAATGCTCTCCATAATTTGAGGGTATCTTTATAAAGCTATGAGTCTTACCAATAATAAACAATACACCAAAACAAAAGAAACCAGTAGAAATCACTTTCACTTTAGAATCAATCACTTCAAGTTTCCAGACACAACCTGATGCTTGGAACTACTAACTCAGACCACTTTCATCTGAAAATTCACCACTTTCCACTGAAAAATTTATGAAAATTAATATCCAGAGTTAAGACTGGGCCCATGACCTGTCGAGATTTCAGGTATGGGTAAAGGATAAAGCACAGGCAGTTGAGTTACCGAGGTTTAATCCAGATAGTTCACTCTCACATTTACACAGTCAACCTCACAGTCCAAGCGTTCACCCTCATGTGTCTGACTCACCCCCATGGCGTCCCTACGCCCTACCCTACCCATGGGGCTGTGCGAAGCAGGGAAGGCCAAAGCTTCTGATTGGTTGTGGGCGTCGGCGTCATGAGCAGTCAGAACTACATTCACATACATATTGCAATATATACAGAGAGGCTAGTGTATGAGGAATTGTACACATCTCAACAGTAAACAATAACACTAGCAGACAATAATCACCAACAGGTGATCAAAACAAGTGCACCGAAATGCACAAGGCGAAGGTAGGCACAATCAACACACAATAACTAGAGCAATAAATCCCGGACGGACCCCCAATTGTAACCAATTCTACTTGCTGGCCGAGAGCAGGGACAAAAGTTTGCTTGACGGGTTCAATACGCCCTCTGGCGGTAGGAAATGGCACAAGTTTTTAATTAATAATTATAGTAGAAAAAGGAATTTAATTGCTAAGTATTTAATTCTGCAAACAGCTCTAGTAATAATCAAAACATAACGCACATGAAGGCGTATACACTAGAGCATCATCGTAAATGCACTAACGGCAATTCACAAACAAATGTATAACATAACGTGTACTGTAGACACGACACTAAACCACTGTGAAAACAAGTGGCAAAAATACTGCAAATAGCAGAGACGCACAACGGCGCAAACCAAAAAACACTACCGCACAATAAGCGGAAATAACCAATAACACTATAAACAGTGTATGAATATAAATATTTAATACCCAGGGGACAAGAAATTGTCACTTTGATGTCAATTGACTTAAAAATGACAAAATATGGTCACGCTTCTAAAATTTGACTTCAGATGACTTAAATTTGACCCTGTGTTACTTTTACCCCACATAGCGGCCTAAGATATACTTAGCGTTGTAAAAACAAACAAAATACTAATTAAGATGAAAAAAGTGCATACAGCATCAATTGAGTGAACGCGTCACGATGACGTCCGCTTGATATCATCTGCACTTGCACCATCCGTGGATCGTCATTTCGTATAATTCGCGCGTCGTTTTCGTCGGGATCAAAAGTCATTCTATTATTGTAAACGAGTGTTAGGAATACCTCAGGCAGTTCTGCGTGCTATTTATAACTATTTAAACAATTAAAAGGCAGCTGTAATTAGTCCATTTCCGTATCTTTTATTGATGAAAATGTTCCGTTTGACTAGTTTCGTAATCATGGTAATCATAGACCATGGCTATGAGAAATCCTACATCCATGACCTATCTCAACACATCACACGTCAAGTAGGGCCAAGGCCGGCGTTTGAAATATCCAGAGAAACAACCTATTCGATGAAAGATTTACCATTGGTGTTCACTGTTTTTAAGAAAAGAGCGGTAAGTATACTTACAATTAATTATGCTTATAGTTCTACTTAGTAAGTTTGGTTCTTTTTGCCAGATTGAGTTTCTACAGCTAAGTTAACCTATCTCTCGCATGGACGCATAAATGGGTTTCTCTAATATTCAAGATACTTTGTTTTCAGAGTCGTGTCAGTTAGTGTCAGCCTTTGATTCCTACAAGCTGTCCTGCGCTGTGGTCCACCCCAACCATGGCTCAGCAACATCTTGAACCGGTAAGTTGGATGTGGGCATTTTATTTTTGTCAGTGTGTTGATGAGTGCATATTGTTTAGCCTCGGGACCGAGCTGGTCCCCGCAGGGACAGGGCTGCAGCTGCTAGGCGGATGAGACTAGGGGAACTTAGGGAAGAAGCGCAACTTTTATTTCAAGAGGAGAATGAAGATATTGACATGAACGTGGGTCAAGCACAAGTAGAGAATGATGACGTTGCCATTGAAATCGAGGCAGATGATGGAGCAAGGGATGTGGACGGTAATGCAGAAAATATAGGACATGAAATATATGAAGAAAATGTGGGAAATGAAGCAAATGTGGGAAATGAAGCAAATAATGACAATGAAGAAAATAATGACAATGAAGAAAATGCCAGTGTTTCTGATGATGGTGATGACATTGGTAATTTCAATGGTTCTGATGGGGAGGGCAGTAGAGACAGCCAAAGTGATTCGAGTGATGAGGGTGCACATCCAGCTGCTCAAAATGCAGACGAGAGAAATTTAGCCTTATTGGAGGACCTGAGGAATTGGGCACGCCTTGGTGTTTCGGTCAACAAAGTAGATGAAATGTTAACAATTCTCAAGCCCCATCACCCATTTTTACCAAAGACTTGTAGAACTCTCCTTCAAACACCAACTTCAGGGCCTTTTCAATTTATAGCAGGTGGTATCTTTTGGTACAAAGGGATAATGACGAATCTTACAGCCCGAGTCTCCCTTGAATATTTAGAGAAGCACCGTGAAATTGTAGTTGACATTAACATGGATGGGATTCCTATTCATAAGGGGAATTCTGCGCATTTCTTCCCTATATTAGGAAGTCTCTATGAGGAAGAGGAGCCCTTTATCATTGCAATTTGGTACGGACATGCTGACAAACCAGACAATGTACAGTTGTTTCTGCATGATTATGTCGAAGAAGTGAGAGCATTACAACGGGATGGTTGCAGACTCTTCAACAATGTATATATTTTCAGAATAAGAAATTATATATTAGATGCTGTTGCTCGCTCTTTTATAAAATCTTGCGTGGCACACAATGCAATTTTTTCATGTGAGAAATGTGATGTCCAAGGTGTCTGGTACAGACGCAGAACAACTTATACAAGCTTAAATTTTAACCTACGAACTGATCAATCATTTAGGGAGAGATTAAATCCTCTTCACCACTGTGAAGAAAGGTCTCCACTTGAAGATATCGGTACTGGAATGGTTTCGCAATTTAGATTAGACCCCTTGCATCTTATATTTCTTGGGGCTTTTAAGCGGTGGCTGCAATTCATTTTGACCAATGGTGACATAAACATAACTGATGATGAACTTGCCACAATTTCAAACTTACTTTTAGAAATTAAGGATTTCACCCCATGTGAGTTCAACAGGAAGCCACATCCAATCAAAAGAGCTGGTAACAAATTGAAGGGACATGAGCTGAGAAGAATACTGTGCTATGATGGTCTTAGAATTTTCCAACATCTAAATGAAAATCTGTATAAAAACTATCTCTTACTTCACTCTGCTATTTATATCTTATCCTGCTCACATTTGAGAGATTTCCTTGATGTTGCTGACCAGTTACTAAATGACTTTGTGAATCATAGTCAAGAAATATTTGGACGTCACTTTGTTGTGTATAATATTCATTCATTACGGCACTTAGTCGCCGAGTGTGAAGAAAATGGGACTCTAATGGATTTTTCTGCTTTCAAATATGAAAATTACCTTGGTGTTATTAAAAATCTCCTGCGGTCTGGATACATGGCCCTGCAGCAAGTGTACAACAGAGACAGTGAAAGAAATGGCTATCTGATAAAGCAAAAGGAGAAAGTGGATGAGAACGCTGCTATTTTGAGTGGGAGACATGTTAGACAAGGAGGCGAAATTATTGAGGGCATTCAGTACAAAAAATTAGAATTTAAGAATATCACATTAGCTTTAAATAATGCAGACTGCTACTTCATGACATCAGATTCTGATGTTATTGGATTGTCTAACATTGTTCATACTGAGGATGGCAATATTGTCCTGATAGGAAGAAAATTTAGAAGGAAAGAAAATGTTTATAATTTTCCAATTAATTCTTCCATTCTTGGAATTCATAGAGTGTCAAACCCTGACATAATTAGAGAAGCATGGGACTTAAGAACTGTATCCAGAAAATGTTACCTGCTACCTGATGGAGATTCCTACATTTCAGTGCCACTGGTTCATTTTTTTCAACAGTAATTGATGCTCTATTTTATCCTTTTTCAGTATTGTGTTGTGAAATTTCAAGAAGATGATGGTGGGGAGGAACCCGTTGAATTGGTGGAAATGGTCAGCTCATCATGGGTCTCTCACAACAAAAAGAAGTCTTATTGGCCTCCAAAGAATATCCCCATGGATCGGGCAGGGCGTATGGCCTATCAGCATGTTAAGCCAGACCCTGCAACCTGGCAGTATTTAGATATTACCTTTGTGAACAGCTACAGTAAGTCTTATGTGGTTAATGAGTTTCATACTAATTAATTGTGTCATTATCTATGTGTTTCGTTATTGTATATTTCCTGATGCATTTTTTAAAGGGTCTGCAGCGCGTGCAAGAAAGAATGTTAAACTTGTGGCCAATGGGGAAGAGGCACAGGACGACCAATCCACTGACTATTCACAGCCAAGAAAAAGGAAAATGCCATCTAAATTTTTAAAAGATGATGATGATGATGATGATGACGTGCCATCTTGCTCTTATCAAAAGAAAAAAAATGTTTCCAAGTTGGATTCCGATTCTGACAGTCCAGATTCAGTAATGGACCTTCCTGCTCCAAAAATTAACATGGATGCTCTTCAGGCAAAGCTGAATAAAGCTTTAGCTTGCAAGCAGGTGATGATTCCGAAAAATGTAGAAAAAAGCATGACAAAAAAAACAAATGTTAAAACCGTCGTGAAAGTGTCTCAGAAAGGATCCAGCATGAATGATACAATGCAGAAAGGTAAGGTTTTCTCTTTGCATAATCTTCTGTCTGTTAGTGATGACTCTTTTGATAGGCTTGAAATTTTCTTTTGTTGCAGAACCAGAAGTGGCCAAGGTAGCAGAGCATTTGCAGACTGCTTCTAGTACCAGCCTAAATAAAGAGGACATCAATTTAGCTCCAGATATGAAACGCATTAGTGATGGTAACTAATTTTCATTGCATGAATTAATTAAATTTTAAGGTTTTGCTTTTCTTTTCTCATTTAATATTGTGATGACTATTTTGACAGGCTTGAAATTCCCTTCTGCTGCAGAACGTCAAGTCTCTAAGGTAGGGCGTTTGCAGACTGCTCCTAGTACCAGCAGAAAAATTAAAGAAATTAATGCAGCTCCAGAAATGGAACTTATTGCTGAAGGTAACTTCTCTTCATTTCATATGTAAATTAATTTTGAAAGTTTCTTTTGTTTGGTTTTTCAAATCTAATTTTGTTACAACTATTTTGATTTTGACAGGCTTGAAGTCCTCTTCTGCTGCAGAACCTCTAAGGTCCAAGGTGGTAGAGCATGTGCAGACTGTCCCTAGTACTACGCTAACAATAAATAAAATATATCCAGCTCCGGATGTGGAACCTCATGCTGACACACCTGTTACTGGTTTGCAATCTCTATTGCTTAGTTATGGTAAGCTAGTCAAAGACCTGTGAATTTTTATTGAATTTTTAATCTTTCTATTCTAATTTTGTGTGATTTTGCTATTTTTCAGATCACTCTGATCACTCTATCCATTCTAATCACTCTAATCACTCTAATCACTCTAATCACTCTAATCAATCAAATCACTCTGAGCACGGATTTTTTGAAAGTGATTTTGAGAGTAAGTAGATGATACTTATATAGAAATTAATACTGACAGGACTCACTTATTTCTTGTGTTCTAAATGTATTGACTGAAAAAAATTTGTGTGTGTTTATTAATGAAGTAGAAAATTTTCACTTGTAGAATCAGACCAAAGTACTCAGACTGAGGCTGACTGGTGCAGGGCTAACAATGCTGACAAAATATCAAGTAAGTTCCCTTATATGTGTATCTACCTATCTATCTAAACATTTTTGTTGCATTTTTAACAATAAATATTGTGATTATGGTTTATTTATTATAGGCTCATCTAGTCATCTAAGTCAGCTTTACGAACAAAACCAGAGAATGCTGAGACTTGTTAACGATGTCCTTGTAAACCAGCGTAGAATGCTCAGTTATATTGTCCCTGAGTCTGAGCAAACCAGGAAAGATTTTCAAGATTTACCTCAGTTGCCACTTACCTCTGAGGAAGATTTTGATAACTTTGAGGACTATTTGGATCTTAAACCACAAAAAAAACTAGTGGTGAGTAATGGTGAATTTTATTTATTTCATTTAATCCTAGACATTTATTTTTTAAGGATGCATTGTTTTCAGGTGAAATATTTCACATCCCTCTTTAAGCAAGGAATGGATGAGGGCAAGTTTGTAACTAAAATTTTATCATCTATTATCAGCAATCAGCTTGCAAGAGCTATTTCATGGGAGGGAACCGAGGGAACAAAAATCAGATTCATCTCCAGCAAAATTAATAATGCCATAAGATGTATGTAAATAAATTACATAATTTGTTACAGGATTGCCACAAAAGCATTTTTACTTTAAATTTTGAGTTATCTAATTTTCTTGATATCTAAGTATTTAAGGTTTGTGGCAATCTTGTCCTTAATGCTATAGTTACTCCCAACATTTTCATGCTCTGACTGACTTTTTGATGCACTCTTTTTTGTATTTTTACAGTGGCTGTTATTTCACTTTTTGAGTCATCTGACCTGTCACTGGCTGAGTTCAAGATCCAGAGGTGGTTCAACACAAGTGCACAGCGAACTTAAGTTGCTGTTGTTGGCCCTTTTTCTCTGTATTTTTGTTATTTTTGTTTTTGTGTTTGTAGACATCTATTATCTCTTTGTTCAATGTTTTTAGGGATGTAAAGTTATGTTATGTTATTTTCAAACTACTGTGCCTGTTTGCTGACTGATTAGGTTTATTTTCTTGTTATTTGTGGGCACTTAAACATGATACCCATAGTATTAAAAAAAATAAATTACTTTATCTGAACTATTGGTTGTGTTCATTCTCCTAACAATATATCATTTATGGCAAAGTAATTTATGGAATAATAAGAAGGCCGGACACATTAGTGGAGATAATGTCATTTTGACATCAATTGACTCATGACATCATTTGACGTCAACTTGATGTCAAATTAGCATCAATCTAATGGTCCAAAATGATGTCATTTTGACAAACGAAAATTTGACTTCTCAATGACATCAAATGACATCAAAGTGACAATTTCTTGTCCCCTGGGTAATGTGGGCCCACGATAAATAACTTAACTTAAACGTACAAATAACAATTCATCACTCACCAATAGAAGAGAAATACAATAGTACACACACAAGTCTGTCACACAGAAGTCACAGCGCTGACGCCACGCCGCAGCTCGGCGGGCGACGCGCGGAGTGAGGTGGAGTGGGGGTCGAGAGGGGGAGGGCCCGGCGGGCCGGTGACGTCACGTCATGGTGGTTAGGCCCGGGCGGCGTGGGCGGACGGCGGTGGGGCGCCTACTCCATGTCTGGCGCTTCTTCTGACCGGGACGAAATGCCCTGGTGGGGGGTGAACAGTGAAAGTGAGCGGCATGTTGTGAGGCGATGTCAACAAAGACCACGTGCGGCGGGGCCGGCCTTTACCTTTCGGGCGATGGTGAGCATTTCGTCGGCGGAGAAGTACGGCGGAGAAAACGGAGAGATGGACGCAAAATAAACTGGTCGGCGTGACGGAACAACGGCGAAAATGGTGAAATTCGCACGGCAGACGGGCGGCGTGTAGCCGGGTCACACAGCAGCCGACGCGTCTCCTCTCGCTCCGGTGGCTGACCGCTGAGTGCCGGAGCCGGGCCGGTGTCGCGCCAGTTCGGCCATGTACCGCTAGGGGGCAGCACCTCCCGGGCTAGTCAGGCTCGGTGGGCGCGCGGGAGTTTAAACGACTCGGGTATTTTGTCACCGTCTCGTGACAACCCGCGAACATCTTCTGCGGTTCCACTAGGAGCAGGAGCCGCGGCAACCCCTCACAGTTCCGCGAGGACCCGCGGTCACCCCCGCGGTTTCGTCAGAACCCGTGGCCTCGCCCGGGCGGGGGATGGCGGAAAGGGTAAGGCCACCCCGCTGGCCCTACCCCGTCGTCCGCTAAGTCCCACCTTACGGGTAGGTTGCCTACTTTCCGGCGCAATTTTTTCAAATTTAAATTTAGCGTAGCGCCGCCAATTTTCATTTCCGACCCCAAGTGTCCTATATCAAAACGCTTCCCTAGGCACCCCCTCAACGCCCTTGAAATATACTAGGTAGATGTACGCCAGACCACGTCTCGCGTAACAGGCTTCGCGATATCTCGCGAAACACTGTTACGCTGCGACGCGCCTGCGTACATCTACCTAGGCCTGCGGCGCTGTCAATATGGATTAGGATGCAATAAAAAATACGCTTTGTGTAACGAATCAGTGGGCGCAATTAAATTTCACTCGTGCAGACGGTTCCGGCGATATGCTAGTCTGTGATAAGCGAAAATCTGAGAAATACACAATTCCAAGCGTATATAAAGGACTTTTTGTCGATATTTGACGCTGCAGCGGCCTAACGGTGCGAGATACGGCCAAACGGACGAAATTTCCGCCCAAAGGGTCGCAACTCGTCGAAATACCTCGGAAACGACACCCAACATGCATTTTTGGCTGAGCGATAGCGAAGCCTATTTGGCTGAGCGATAGCGAAGCCTATTACGCCACTTGAGTGCTAAAAATGTTCAATGTTTGTGTGTGTGTCTGTCTGTGTGTGTGTGTGTGTGTCTGTCCGCACGATAACTCGAGAACGAGTTGAGATATCGAGTTGAAATTTTAACTGTAGCTTCCTTGCCCAAAAAGCTCGGTCGAGTTCGAAAATGGGCATTCTAGCTCAAATATTTACACCGTTAAAAATTTATTTACATTAAAAATTTAAAAAAAAATATTTTTTAACAGTGTCCTAAGGGGTAACTCGGCGAGTTGCGACCCTCTGGGCGAAAATTTCGTCCGTTTGGCCGTATCTCTTACCGTTTAGCCGCTACTGCGTGACTTAAGGGCGAAAAGTCCTAAAAAGGCATGTTGGGTGTCGTTTCCGAGGTATTTCGACAAGTTGCGACCCTGTGGGCGGAAATTTCGTCCGTTTGGCCGTATCTTTTACCGTGTAGCCGCTGCAGCGTCAAATTTCGACAAAAAGTCCTTAATATACGCGTAGAGTTGTGTATTTCTCAGATATTCGATTATCAGAGAATAGCATATCGCCGGAACCGTCTGCAAGAGTGAAATTTAATGGCGCTTTCTGTTTCGTTACTCGAAGCGTTTTTTTATGGCATCCTTTTCCATACTGACAGCGCCGCAGGCCTAGGTAGATGTACGCAGGCGCGTCGCAGCGTAACAGTGTTTCGCGAGATATCGCGAAGCCTGTTACGCGAGACGTGGTCTGGCGTACATCTACCTAGTACTTCACTGATCGGATTTGGCTCCTGTCTGTCTGTTTGTCTGTCTGTCTGTCTGTGTGTCTGTCCGCACGATAACTCGAGAACGAGTTGAGATATCGAGCTGAAATTTTTACTGTAGCTTCCTTGCGCAAAAAGCTCGGTCGAGTTCGAAAATGGACATTCTAGCTCAAAAAATTGACACCGTTAAAAATTAATTTACATTTTCAAAAAAAATATAATTTAAAAATAAATATTTTTTTACAGTGTCCTAAGGCGCAACTCGTTAACTCGGCGAGTTGCGGCCCTCTGGGCGAAAATTTCGTCCGTTTGGCCGTATCTCGTACCGTTTAGCCGCTACAGCGTGACTTAAGGACGAAAAGCCGTTGAAATGCGTGTTGCGTATCGTTTTCGAGTTATGTCAACAAGTTGCGGCCCTCTGGGCAAAAATTTCGGCCGTTTCGCCGTATCTCGCACCGTTTAGCCGCTGCAGCGTCAACTTTCGACAAAAAGTCCTTAATATACGCTTAGAGTTGTGTATTTCTCAGATTTTCGCTTATCACAGACTAGCATGTCGCCGGAACCGTCTGCACGAGTGAAATTTACTTGCGCCTACTGTTTCGTTACTCAAAGCGTATTTTTTATGGCATCCTAACCCATACTGACAGCGCCGCAGGCCTGGGTAGATGTACGCAGGCGCGTCGCAGCGTAACAGTGTTTCGCGAGATATCGCGAAGCCTGTTACGCGAGACGTGGTCTGGCGTACATCTACCTAGTTAGGACTTCTCTTCCGTTAGTCACGCAGTAGCGGCTACACGGTAAGAGATACGGCCAAACGGACGAAATTTTCGCCCATAGGGTCGCAACTCGCCGAGTTACCTCTTAGGACACTGAAAAAAACATATTTTTTTGAAAAAATAATTTTTGAAAATGTAAATTAATTTTTAACGGTGTCAATTTTTCAGCTAGAATGCCCATTTTCGAACTCATCCGAGCTATTCAGGCCAAGAAGCTACAGTAAAAATTTCAGCTCGATATCTCTACTCGTTCTCGAGTTATCGTGCGGACAGACAGACAGACAAACAGACAGACAAACAGACAGACAGGAGCCAAATCCGATCAGTGAAGTAATAGGCTTCGCTATCGCTCAGCCAATTAAGTCGGGAAAAAGTCACCCTGTATATCCCTGTTTACTTTCTTTTATTTCTATACTTGAGTATTATGTGCCATAAATTGTATTTTTTGACTTAAATTTTTTAAAATTTTACAATTAATTATGTAATATGACCCTGATGATTGGCTGAGCGATAGCGAAGCCTATTACTTCACTGATCGGATTTGGCTCCTGTCTGTTTGTCTGTTTGTGTGTCTGTCCGCACGATAACTCGAGAACAAGTTGAGATATCGACTTGAAATTTTTACTGTAGCTTCCTTGCCCAAAAAGCTCGGTCGAGTTCGAAAATGGGCATTCTAGCTCAAAAATTGACACCGTTAAAAATTAATTTACATTTTCGAAAAAAATAGTTAGAAAAATAAATATTTTTTTACAATTTTCTAAGGGGTAACTCGGCGAGTTGCGACCCTTTGGGCGAAAATTTCGTCCGTTTGGCCGTATCTCTTACCGTTCAGCCGCTACAGCGTGACTAAAGGAAGAAAAGTCCTCAAAATGCATGTTGGGTGTCGTTTCCGATGTATTTCGACGAGTTGCGGCCCTTGGGCGGAAATTTCGTCCGTTTGGCCGTATCTCAAACCGTTAAGCCGCTGCAGCGTTAAATTTCGTCAAAAAGTCCTTAATATTCGCTTAGAGTTGTATTTTTCTCAGATTTTCGCTTATCATAAGCTAGCATATCGCCAGAACCGTCTGCACGAGTGAAATTTTTTTGCATCCACTGTTTCGTTATTTAAAGCGTATTTTTTATAGCATCTTAATGTATACTGACAGCGCCGCAGGCCTAGGTAGATGTACGCAGGCGCGTCGCAGCGTAACAGTGTTTCGCGAGATATCGCGAAGCCTGTTACGCGAGACGTGGTCTGGCGTACATCTACCTAGTGTAAATAACACTTCATTCTGTACAATATTTTGAGTGGGAAGAAATTATAGTTGAATTCAATGCGCATTACACTAGGTGCATTTAAAACTTCATTAACTTTTTTGACCTGAAGTTGGATTATGTGATTTTGTGTTGTATAAATTAATCTTCCCATTCCAAAGTTTACCTGCTGTATATATATTTAAAGTTACCGCCTATAGTTAATTTGTCATATTCTGTAGCTATATTCATAGTCACTGCAATGTACATAATTGCAATGCACTCTGCACTCCAGTGCACTATATCCGGAAAGACAATAAACACTTCCCCCGGGTGGAAATAAGTATAGATAAACTGCATTCGAAACTGTATTGGCCTAACTGTAGTTGGTGAACTGTATTCACGTTTGTATTTAAACTGCATTTCCACTACTGATCAAAACTGCAGTTAAAACTATGATTCTGAAGTATTAAAAAATAACACTTTAAATGCATTAAAGCCAACACTGGAGAATGCAGTGCGTAATGTTATTCAAATATGTATTTGTTGCTGTAGTTAAAAAGCAGATAAATTAGCGTCACTAACTGCTCTCTCATTTGTACATTTTAACTCCGGTCCATTGTGCATACAATTTAAAAAAAAATAGAATTAACAAGTATTGTATGGTCTGCATTCCGCAGTACAGCTCCTGAAAGCAGTCGATCAGCAGAATCACTCGAGTTCTTTCTCGAGAATATATTATACTTGCTTGTCTTTCATGTAAATTGGACATTCACTGACTCCAGTGGCGGCCATCGTATATTTGCGGTGTGCAAAATGCACACCGCAATTCCCCAAAAAGAGGGTGGTTTAGGGTAAGAGGAGGGTGTTCGGAGGAGGGAGGAGGGTGTTCGTGTTCGGAGGAAGGGGAAGAATGGAGGGAGGAAGAGAGGGAGAAGAAAAGGATAAGAAGGAAAGAGAGGGAGAGACGAAAGGATAGAAAAGCGGAGGGAAGGAAAGAATAAGGAATACTCATGCTCGTTGAATTGTTAAATTATTAATACAGCCAGGTAGGAGGAGGATGAGGGAAGAGAAAAGGTTAGGGAAAGGAGAAAAAGACGACGCGGAAAAGAGAGGCGTGTGAACGTAACAACCTGTATGTGAGCGAGAATTTAGGTGTTAAGCGAACCAAAAATCCGGGAAACCCGGAAATAGCCCTTCAATTTTTTAAGTCGCTTATTGGTAAAAAGAAAAACTTGAAAAACCCTCGAATTTTGCCTAAATCACGGGGAAAAAACTCGGTTAGGGCACGGTGCGGCACGGAGTTTGTCACCGACAGTAAACGAGAAGGTCGTTTTCTTTAAAATTTCTCGCTCGCTTCGCTCGCGATTTTGATTACTTTTCTTAAATTGAACAAAAGCATTTAGCAATCGAACTGGTTGATAAATCAGAGTGAAATGGAGGTGTCTTCAAAAGAATTACCTGGAGTTGCATGTCACTCTTATAATTCCAATCGCTGTCCAAATATGTATACGGAAATATTTTTCCGCTCGCTTCGCTCGCGGCTGGGTTTTGGAGTATTTGCGAATAAGTCAGGCAACCCACAAAGCCCGTGCGCCCCCTTTTAACAGCCCCTGGCCACTCAAACGTGTGAATTTCATGAGAAAATGAAGTGCGAGTGGTTAAGTGTACGTACGAATTAATCCCCATACTTTTACACGTACAACCGTCAAGCGTGTGACATTCACACACTTGGGTTTTCAGTGTAGGTACGTAAGACGATGCACTGAAGGACCATACCGAGGGGTCGACCACTTGAAATATTTGTGTACATGGAATATATTCCAGTTGGAATATCTGGAATATTTTTTGGAATATCTGGAATATTTTCGGAATATGTAGAACAGTATTTTTGGAATATCAGGAAAATGTGAGATAAGATTTTTGGAATATCAGGAATATGTTGGAATTTTTGGAATATTTTTGGAATATTTGGAATATTTGGAATATTTGGAATATTTTGGGGCTGGAATATGTTGGAATATCTGGAATATTTTTCAATGTGTACATGGAATATCCAAGTGGTCGACCCCTCGGACCATACGAACGGAATCGGTAAAGTACGTGAACGTGAAGTCATGGAAAGAAATGATGGAGGAGGGTGTTTTTCGGTCAAGGAGGGAGGGTGTCCGGGCAGTCTTGCACACCGCCAGCAAAAGCGATGGCCGCCACTGACTGACTCCAGTAATGAACGAACTGGACAGCGGGCACAACTTATCGCACTCAGCAGGTAGGAGACATCCCGGAATTACCCCGCGCCCTGCCCCAAACACGTGTGCTAGGTGCAAGCCGGGGGCTGAATTCGGCGAAGGGAAAAACCCTCGACTGGGGATACCCAAAGGGTGTGCATGTTCCCCAGCACCACTGCGCGTGCACCGTGCCTAGGATGCCTTTTTAAATTCAGGAATATTATTCAGCACTTCTCAAGACTAATTTACTGCCCTAATGTAACTGCTGAAGCATCTTACGGAAAAGAAAACGCCCGCCAGCTATAGAAAAACGGTTGATTAAATGTAATTTAAATGAAACTGAACTGTAGTTCGGCTGTCAGCCGTCGGGCCAGAGCGCTTGGCATGACCAGGGGGCAGCAACGCCAATGACTAGGCTGGGGGCTATGCGCGAGCCCAGTACATTGTCAATCGGTGGCCCCAAATTCTCGAAACCCGTCACTTGTAACTCCGATTTCTCAAAGCAAACCTAAAGTAAAGGTATTTTTCTGGGTAATAGGCTATATAAGTTCATCATGAGACTCCTAGTTTTACAAAGAGAGCCTATAGCAGAAACTCTAAAATTCAAATTTAAAAATGGCGGGAAAACTGCTGAAAACGGACTACTTTTACTGCCCACTATTGATAAACGGTGCAACCAGCGTGTGTGCCATATGGCCTATTACCCAGAATGAACATTTTTTTTTGAGAACCCATAACCGGAGACTGAAGAAAAGCTACCGTCATTGAGCATTAGGGGTCCCCATTTGCCGTGTTTTACTTGGGCTCGCGCATAGCCCCCACACTGACCATTGGCGTTGCAGCCCCCTGGCATGACATTGACTTACTGCGAGACCATTACTAAGGTGTCGCAGTGGCTCAGTGGTCATCGTTCTGAGCTCCAAACTCCGGAGTCCGGGGTTCGACTCCCGTCAGCGCCAGTTTCATTCGACAAGGTAAAGCGACCGAAATCCAAAGTAAGAAGAAGACGAAGGCGAGGAAAGAGAAGGTGACCGAAGGGACGAAATATTTTTCGAACCAAATTTTGAGCACTGCAGTTTGGCTATATGATGAAACTTAAGTTATATTTGGACTTCTCAGCTAGGCCATTCCGTTCTGCAGGCGAAAATCTTAAATCGAGGAGGTAACAGTCTCAAATAGAAGAGTACATGATGGAACGTCGCTGTGTGAAGTTTGGGCTCTGTGCGACAAGGTTTAGGGGTCCCACAAAGTACTTTTCGAAACGGCTGTTTTGCGTAGGCGAAGCGCGTCGCCATATTTGAGGTGGCACCCGGAGCGATCGGTGCGGCCGATGGGGGTGACTGTGTGCTAGGTAAGTGCTTAGGGTTCATACTTTCCCCTGCTAACGCGAGATGGTGTCCGGTAACATTGTCTGACCTCCAGGGGCCTAAGTGTCACGCGACACGCCACTAAAGCCCCACTGAAAAAGGATGAGTTTTTTGGTTCAGTTTTTGTGGCTTCGGGAAGGGCTTTCCTATCCCTTTTGAACGCCCTATAGACTGCACAGTAGATCTGATGTGATCACGTTGAAAATTTGAATATGTGAATGAGAGCGCTGAAACGCCTGTAAGGTAGGCCACATACGAACAGGCGTGTTGGGCAGCCTGCCTAACCTAGTCCCTCACAGGCGCAAATACAAGTTTTTGGCATATTCACGGTGATCACATCGGATCTACTGTGCAGTCTATAGGGCACTCAAAAGGGATAGGAAAGCCCTTTCCGAAGCCTCAAAAAACGAACCAAAATATTCACCCTTTCTCGGTGGTGCTTAAGTGGCGTGTCGCGCGACACTTAGGCCCCTGCAGGCCAGGCCATGTTACTGGACACGATTTCGCGTTAGCAGGGGAAAGTATGAACCCCAAGCACTTACCTCGCACACAGTCGCCCCCATCGGCCGCGCCGATCGCTCTGGGCGCCGCCTGAAATATGGCGACGCGCTTGGCCTACGCAAAAAGGCCGTTTTGAAAAGTACTTTGTGGGACCCCTAAACTTTGTCGCACAGGGCCAAAATTTCGCATAGCAGCCTTTCATCACCAACCCTACTATTTAAGACTGTTACCTCGATAACTTATTTTTTTTGGAACGGCCTATTCTCAGCTATAGTTTCAAGTGCAGTTCGAAACTGACTCGGCAAACTGCAGTTAAAGTGTGCCGGAAACGAAAATACTGCAGTCAAACTGTGGTTAAACTACCGACAAAATGCGGACAAACTATAAATATCTGCGTTCTAACTGTGGTCTGACTGCGGGGTTCAACCGCATTTAAAGTTCATTCTGACTGTTATTTAAAACTACGTTTACTCAAGAGTCTTACTGCAATTTTTTGACATTTCCGTTATATTTTAATTGCATTTGTAAATGTGATCGGTGTACAATGTGCCTTTACAGTTAGGAGTACAGATTCTTCCACCCGGGCCTGTCCAGCTCCAGAACTGTGTACATGTTGTTTATTTCTGCCGTTTCTGATTCCACATTTTCTGTTATCATCAGCGTTCAATTACTTCACAACCCATAAAATACAACATCATGTATATTGTATCGATAAAGGAAAACCTGGATACTGAGAACCTGGACAGTAACAATACCGCCTTAGAAAGTAACTTTTTCAAGGACCTAAGTCCGACTTGTTATAATAAAGAATCTTGTTATAATGTATACTGTATTCAATATTTTGTAATATGCCAATAAAAGAGAATGACGCAAGCTTGCTTTTTATTATCACGGGTTT
This sequence comes from Frankliniella intonsa, assembly GCA_033675135.1. Classification (NCBI taxonomy): domain Eukaryota; kingdom Metazoa; phylum Arthropoda; class Insecta; order Thysanoptera; family Thripidae; genus Frankliniella; species Frankliniella intonsa. The sequence goes on along the minus strand of JAWJED010000046.1, from coordinate 6,112,259 downwards.
TTTCTTAATAATATTTTAACAAAAAGCTTTAGTTTACTTATAAGTATAATTCAGTAACTAACAGATCAGCCACATGTATCCACAGCTTTTTATTTTTAAAAGTATATGTCAGAGTTTACCATAAAATTCCTTATTTAAAAATATGTAATGAAATAATTTAGAGCATGGACATTGATACCAAATACACAATAAAGATGTTTTGACTAAGAAATAACATCAAGAATATTTACAACATTTACAAAATTAAACTATGCATGATTACAACTTGCGTCGCTTAGTTGCAGGTTCATGATAACTGTCTTGGTTTGCTGTGGCCAGGTCCTGCATAGAAATAACAAGATGACAACGATGTTAACAACAGTCTCTACAAAACATACCAAAATTATATTTAAAGACCAAGGTATTGCACAGAAGTACTCAACATATTCTTCCCCAGTATCTTGGGTGTTAAACATCCAGTTGTCTTTCTCTTTAAAAATTCTGCACACATCATTATAGTAGGCTGTTCCTCTTGATTTAGCCTCTTTACGCGTTGCTGAAAAGTCAAACCAAAAAATTCAATCAACGTGTACCATGTAATGTTTGATTCACACTCCAAATTGAATCTCAGTCATTAGTAACGAATTTCAATTGGCAATGATATCAAACATTAACTCTTTACAAACTAATGTTGTGCAGATGATTTTATACACACCTCCTGATCCTAAAATGACAGCGTCTCTCCCTTTAGGTCTGTAAAGTTAGCGATGCGCATAGGCGCACGCACGCACGCACGCACGCATGCATGAAGGGGAGGGGTCATTTATTTTAGCTCATAGATGCGTAATAGCCCCGATAAGTGCATGAAACTAATATCGGCGGTAAAAGGAGAGTTCGGGGAATGCACTGAGATTGTCTATTTCTCTTTTTGCCGCCGTTCCGAAATGAATGAGAATATTTCATTGTTTCGTCGCGTCGCGCGCGAGGAACGGGCTGGTCGTTTTGTAGAGAGCAGAGGTTTCCAAAAGGCGGCGAGAATGCGAAATGCGAATCGAATCGTCTGACAGGCTGCAGACAGTTTGTGTGGTTTGTGTGTAGGATTTGCCGATTTTCAATATCTTCATAAATTAAAGATAGCTTAAGTATGGACGACCGTGAGGGAGAACGGGATCCCGAAGATATCTCTGACGAAGAGGAGGAAGAAAACGCTATACTTGGTGCAATCTTTGCTGTGATAAATGATGTGAATGAATTAGAGGAAGGTAAACATTTATATTTCGTCTTAGGTTCATTACTTGCTGTGGGATGAATCAATTTAATTAGTATATTTTCGGTTTTTGTAGGTGAGAAACGGGAAGAAGTGATCGATGTTGACATGGAGGGGTTTCGTGTTATGAGCAATACATCATTCAAAGAACATTTCAGGATGGACCGTATTATATTCCAGGTTAAGATTGTTTTGGGGCTAAGGGCTGTTCTTACACCTGACTTGTGGCATTTTCCTTGATTCTATGATGATTTGTTTTCCGTTTTGCTTTCTAGATGTTAGTTGTGAACATTGGCCAATACATGGTTCAGAACAATCTTATGAAAAGGCAAAGAACACCCCTGGACCTGAGAGTTATGATGGGTCTATGGCCAGTGGCGGCCATCGCTTTTGCTGGCGGTGTGCAAGACTGCCCGGACACCCTCCCTCCTTGACCGAAAAACACCCTCCTCCATCATTTCTTTCCATGACTTCACGTTCACGTACATTACCGATTCCGTTCGTATGGTCCGAGGGGTCGACCACTTGGATATTCCATGTATACATTGAAAAATATTCCAAAAGTATTCCAGATATTCCAACATATTCCAGCCCCAAAATATTCCAAATATTCCAAAAATATTCCAAATATTCCAAAAACATTCCAAATATTCCAAAAATATTCCAAATATTCCAACATATTCCTGATATTCCAAAAATCTTATCTCACATTTTCCTGATATTCCAAAAATACTGTTCTACATATTCCAAAAATATTCCAGATATTCCAAAAATATTCCAGATATTCCAACTGGAATATATTCCATGTACACAAATATTTCAAGTGGTCGACCCCTCGGTATGGTCCTTCAGTGCATCGTCTTACGTACCTACACTGAAAACCCAAGTGTGTGAATGTCACACGCTTGACGGTTGTACGTGTAAAAGTATGGGGATTAATTCGTACACTTAACCACTCGCACTTAATTTTCTCATGAAATTCACACGTTTGAGTGGCCAGGGGCGTTATTAGGGCTGTTAAAAGGGGGCGCACGGGCTTTGTGGGTTGCCTGACTTAAGTCGCAAATACTCCAAAACCCAGCCGCGAGCGAAGCGAGCGGAAAAATATTTCCGTATACATATTTGGACAGCGATTGGAATTATAAGAGTGACATGCAACTCCAGGTAATTCTTTTGAAGACACCTCCATTTCACTCTGATTTATCAACCAGTTCGATTGCTAAATGCTTTTGTTCAATTTAAGAAAAGTAATCAAAATCGCGAGCGAAGCGAGCGAGAAATTTTTTTACATTGAAATTGAGGATTAGTTAAAGAAAACGACCTTCTCGTTTACTGTCGGTGACAAACTCCGTGCCGCACCGTGCCCTAACCGAGTTTTTTCCCCGTGATTTAGGCAAAATTCGAGGGTTTTTCAAGTTTTTCTTTTTACCAATAAGCGACTTAAAAAATTGAAGGGCTATTTCCGGGTTTCCCGGATTTTTGGTTCGCTTAACACCTAAATTCTCGCTCACATACAGGTTGTTACGTTCACACGCCTCTCTTTTCCGCGTCGTCTTTTTCTCCTTTCCCTATCCTTTTCTCTTCCCTCATCCTCCTCCTCCTACCTGGCTGCATTAATAATTTAACAATTCAACGAGCATGAGTATTCCTTATTCTTTCCTTCCCTCCGCTTTTCTCTCCTTTCGTCTCTCCCTCTCTTTCCTTCTTTTCCTTTTCTTCTCCCTCTCTTCCTCCCTCCATTCTTCCCCTTCCTCCGAACACGAACACCCTCCTCCCTCCTCCGAACACCCTCCTCTTACCCTAAACCACCCTCTTTTTTGACTTTGGCGGTGTGCATTTTGCACACCGCAAATATACGATGGCCGCCACTGTCTATGGCCTTTATTTAACCCTGATACTTTTCGTAGCTCAGGTCTTCATTTTGGCAAGAAGAAAGCTGTAATTCATCATCATTACTCCCTTATGATCAAGGTGTTAACAGAAATGAGAAACAGATATATTAAATGGCCCAGTGCCATTGAGAGAGATGAAATTAAAACTTTTTTGGAAGAGCGTTATGGGTACCCTGGTGTTGTGGGCTGTATTGATGGCGTGAACATAACAATTACAGCTCCACTTGAGCAACCGCAGAGATATGTGAACAGGCATGACACATACTCTATGCTCATTCAATGTGTGTGTGACCATCGCCTCCTTTATAGGGATGTGTATTGTGGGCAACCAGGAAGCATTGGAGATCGGAGAAATTTCCAGAGAAGTCCACTAAGTTTGAATCTCCTGACTTGCCCTGATCTTCTTACAGAAGAAGAACATATTCTTGGAGATGGTGCATATGTGTGTAACAGCAAGTTGAGTGTTTTCAATTTATTCACTCTCTATCAGTGTGTAGGCAATCTCATGTGATCTCCTTCAAAATTCCAGCTTCTGACACCATATTTAGATGACCATCATCTAACTCCAAGACAGACCAATCACAACTACCTGCTTTCAGCATGTCGGTCAAGGATTGAAAATAGCTTTGCCCTCTTGAGGGGAAAAGAAAGGCGCATGAAATTTCTTCCAATGCGTAATGTAGAACTTGTAAATGATCACATGGTAGCCTCGTGCGTTGTTCACAACTTCATCATACTGGAAGGAAATGATATTGAGGTGAGGTCACATTTTTGTTTCATTGTTTCGCCTATTACTGACAAAGCTGAAGATAATCTAAAAACAATATTATTGCAGGGTCTTCCTCCTGTCGAACCACAAAATATTCCAGATGAGGAATTTCAAGTTCTATCAGCAGCATCTGTAGAAGCAGGCATAACAAAACGGGAGTACTTGGCTACCATTTTGTATCCAATAGAAAATTAATATTAATTAATGTTCTCTCTGGGGAATGGTTAGAAGGAAAAAGGCTGATCTACTGTTTGGTATGAATTATATAATTGGACTTTGAGTAAAATGTATCTTCTTATAAAAACAAAAATGAATTCAATGCCCTTTGACAATGGACTGTATAACAAACAAAATAATGCTGCATTTGGAGCATAAATGGTACATACATAAAATATATAGGAAAAGCAAGTATAATGAAATATACTGTAACTGAGAGACAATTATGTACACATAAAATATATGAGTAAAGTAATGTATACTTACAAAAATTGAAAATGAACTATCTAAAATAATTTAAAACAAGGTATCTAAATTAATCACTATCCTCGTGAACAACTTTTTTGGACTGTTTTAATACTTGGGTTCTTTGGTTCATTGCCATAGCAATTGCTTGAAGACCAGCTGCTACGCCCTCTGCTTTACTTTTGGGTCTTCTTAATTGGGCAACACTGCCTTTCTCAACTTTTGGCATGTCTTCAATATCCAAACTACTACTAAAACGAGTAGAACTTGAACCACATGCAGTAACAACTGGTGCAGTGACAGTCACATCCTTTTCCATCATGAAATGCATGTTGTCATTCCACCACCATGTTTCCTTCAGCATTCCTCCTTTTTCACCTGTTCTCGCTCTTCTGTCTGTCTCATCTTTGTATAGTTTACGAGCCTCTTGATATTTACCCTTGCATTTCAAATAATCATAGTGGTGACCCTTCTCTTTTAAAATATTGCTGATCTCAGTCCAGTAATGTGAAGAATTTTTTGAAGATTCATACAGATCAAAATTTGTTCTAACAGCAGCTACCAGACACCATGCTGCTGAGGTTGTGAAGACAGCACCTACGAGGAATCAGGACTTGAGGTGACACGGTGACACACAGAACACCTTCAAAGAAAAATAACAGTACATAATCCAGTATCACTAACCTTTAGAAAAAACTGCAGCACAGTTCGCCACAGTGCCTGGTTCTAGTGGGTCTACTGGAGATTGCCCATCCAAGGAATACTCCGTGCCCTCTAACAGATCCAGTTCACCATCTCCAAAAATGATTGAAAGGGGCTGCCAATGTTGATAAACTGAAACATTTGATCTTTTCTTGGATGAGAAGATATTACGGAAGTAAACTCTTCTTGCCATGATACTTTGGATGTCACTTTCAATGTTTTTAGCTCTAAGATCTGCCAGTAGAATGGCATAGCCTGTGCTGTGATTCTTCCCAGAGAAAAATTTTTTATTGAGCACTAAAGCTTTCAGAAAAATCACATCACCTTCATGGGATTTTAAATCTATTTTCTGCTGGTTAGTTTTGTCAGCAATACTCTGTTAAAAATCAATAAAAGAAAACCATTAAAATTCTATAAATTTTCAAGTTGAAATACTATGCTCAAAAAGAACAAAACCTGTACTTTAGAGAAAGGCTGTGATTGTAAAATAATGAGAGGTTGTGAGGAGTTATTTACATCTTTCTGCTCCAGAACTTGGTTTTCTATCTGCTTCAGATGCAGAATTTCCTCATCATAAACAACATTCTCAATCAAAGCAAATTTTTGAGCCAACTCAGGAGATTTAAACTGCAAAATAAATATTTAAACAATAATCTTCAAGAATTATTTAAAAGCATTTCCAGCAATAAGCAGCTTTTCTGCACCTCTAGCTACATAAATTAGTGTAAAAGGTCCATTTTCAACACTGAGCTAAAAGGGCTACCTACCTCAACTTTACAACAATTTTTCTCCTGATTATACTCTGCTATGTTCTGAACAACCTCATTCGGTTTCTCGAGAAATCCATACTTCCAAGCTGCCTTGTTCAGAAAGTAACGAAAATGTGCCTGAAAGAGAACAATAAACATGTGTTTGTTTCAAAGAAATATCCAGAAACTTCAATGTTTACAAAGAAATAAGAAATTACTTCTGCAAAGAATTCAGGAAGACCCTCAACAAAAACAAGAGAGGAAATTTGCTTTTTTGGTGCATCATACTTGTTTTTAATAGTTAGAGTTTCCTCGTCATAAATGATTGTTTCCAGTTGACAGAATTTAGAGGCCAGTTCTAAAGATGTAAACTGCAATGTAGAAGAGAAAAAACAAAGTATTTAGTTGTAGGATCAGTTCCTTCATCACTAACTGTGGCGATATAAGATAATTAAAAAGAAATCTACCTCAACTGTACAAGACTTATTAGCTTCATTATAATCTGTAATGTTTGATACGGCCTCTGTTGGCTTATCTATAAACCCAAAATTCCAAGCAGACTTGTTAAGGTAATACCTAAAATGATCCTAAATGAAAACCATGGACCTGTGTTAGTTTCTGAATAGTATAGTTAAATGTTTGCTAGGTAGCATGGGAATTACCTCTATAAAAAATTCAGGAAGCCCCTCAACAAAAACAAGAGAGGTCATTTGCTTTTGTAGTACATCATACTTCTTTACAATAGTTAGAGTTTCCTCATCATAAACTACTGTCTCAAGTTGGCTGAATTGAGTGGCCAGTTCCAAAGATGTAAACTGCAATGTAGAAGAGAAAAAACAAAGTATTTAGTTGTAGGGTCAGTTTCTTCATCACTAACTGTGGCGATATAAGATAATTAAAAAGAAATCTACCTCAACTGTACAAGACTTATTGGCTTCATTATAATCTGTAATGTTTGATACGGCCTCTGTTGGCTTATCTATAAACCCAAAATTCCAAGCAGACTTGTTAAGGTAATACCTAAAATGATCCTGAATGAAAACCATGGACCTGTGTTAGTTTCTGAATAGTATAGTTAAATGTTTGCTAGGTAGCATGGGAATTACCTCAATAAAAAATTCAGGAAGCCCCTTAACAAGAACAGCACTAGACATTACTTCTGACATTTCAGTTTCTTGCTGCTTTCCACTATGATCAATAAGGCTGACTGCCATTATATTTTGATCATTGTCATCGTTGTCTCTAGGGCTCTCTCTACCCAAAATACTTTTCTTAAAGGGCGATAAGCTTTGAAATTGAACGCCTAATACATCTGCTGTTTCTGTTGATAAAATTAACTTATAGTCAACATATGACCCTCTTACGAAGTAGCTGAGCTGAATGTTACTTCTTCTTACCATCATCGGATTGCATTGGTGTTAGGGTTTTTCCAGCATCAGGCACAAGGCTGCTGGAGTCCAATGCATGGTCCACAATCTCATCAGAGTGTATTGACTCAAATGTCACCTGTGTCCTTTGGAATTCCAGTTTGGGGAGCTGCAGAAGGACAGCATCCGCAATGGCTGCACTTGAGAACTAAGAAAAGAATAAATATTAGCACAGGACTAAACGAAATTTTTTAACATGCCTTATTGTTTGCAAGTGACACACCATGATAGTAACTGTCGCTGTTTCACGACAATAAGTGCATTTAACAATTGCTTTTTGTACAGTTGGGAAGATACCCAACCTCTTCCTGCACTTTTCCAAAGTGGCAACAAAGGTGTTCTGAGTAAAAAAATAAGTTGTTAGTGTGAAAAACCCAAAATAGACAGTAATGACAACAAATTACTACTTCCATTGAGAAACTGTACCTCCATAAAGGGATGTGGAACCTTTGTTGCCACCAAACAAGCGTCGCGGTCGGGTTCATAACTTTTCTTCCGAATTTTCGCCGAAGGACTCTCCTCAAGTTCTAGGATAACGAGGATAACATAACTTCTGTATGCTCAGAAGTCTTACGTAATGTGATAAAGCAATAACTTACCTCTATCCTCACGGTTAGCCATACTTCGGTTTTATATTATTTGTATTTTATATTATATCTTTATGTGTTCAAAACCGTCAAATTGAAATCGTCAAATCCTACCAACGATCCGCAGCCTGTCCAACGATTCGATTCACATTCTCGCCGCCTTTTGGAAACCTCTGCCCTCTACAAAACCGACAAAACGACCAGCCCGTTCCCCTGCGCGCGACGCGACGAAACAATGAAATATTCTCATTCATTTCGGAACGGCGGCAAAAAGAGAAATAGACAATCTCAGTGCATTCCCCGAACTCTCCTTTTACCGCCGATATTAGTTTCATGCACTTATCGGGGCTATTACGCATCTATGAGCTAAAATAAATGACCCCTCCCCTTCATGCGTGCGTGCGTGCGTGCGTGCGCCTATGCGCATCGCTAACTTTACAGACCTTTGGTAAAGAACAGGGGCCTCTAGGTCTATGGTGGTCGCCGAATCAAAATTAGCCATTGGACTGAGCACAATCCACTGACAACTGTCCTCCCCGAGCTGTGTGGCGTTAGACAGCCAAAGACTTAGCTCGGTGGGGAGCGCTCCAACTGAAACATTGTGCATGAAAGCCATTATGTGAAACAGTCAGGAGAATAGCTCCTTCTCGTTCGAGCTTTAGCTACGGAATGACGTTTGGGTGCAAGTCTCTTCCTTTTTATAGCTCTGCCGGATCCGCTCATGGCGGATGCCGCCCTGCGCTTTAGATTCTGGACTGCTTCCCCCGCGTGTCGCTTAGCACTGTCAGCTATAGGGTCGCCGCTGGCTACATCCGCAAGGACGTGCGCACCGTAGGCCATCCCAAAAAAATATATGTGTACCGTGATCTGACCTCTAAATGATAGTTTAGACCTAGGAACTACCCTGTGCCAAATATGGGGTCGCTCTGATATCGTTTAGTTCTGTTGCACAGCGATTTTAGTTTCGGCCGACAATGTGCCGCGCGACAGTCTGTCACCTTCGAACCTCCGCTGCCAACGTCCCCGTGGGTCAGCGGGCACCACTTGGTACTAATGTGTTACCCTATGACCTCTACTTCATGGGTAAACAGAAAAATCCGACCTCCCACTCACTGGAGCGGCTCCAGGGGCCTAAGTACCGCGCGCCACGCACCCCGCGCTCTACGGAAAACGTATGAAAAAATCGCAAGTTTTTCTACGCGGAATGTTAGCCTGCACTGCCCTCTATCCCAAAACGCAGAGAACGCCAGGTACACCCTACGCGAAGACGGGGAAACTTGGAGAATTTTAGGCATCGCGTCACGGGAGCCATGCCGCTCATGCCTTCCCCCACCACTCGCCCAGTGCGCCGAGCGCGCGGCCGCTCAAATGGCTCCCGTGACGCGATGCCTAAAATTCTCCAGATTTCCCCGTCTTCGCGTAGGGTGTACCTGGCGTTCTCTGCGGTTTGGGATAGAGGGCAGTGCAGGCTAACGTTCCGCGTGGAAAAACTTGCGATTTTTTTCATACTTTTTCCGTAGAGCGCGAGGTGCGTGGCGCGCGGTACTTAGGCCCCTGGAGCCGCTCCAGTTAGTGCGAGGTCAGCTTTTTCTGTTTACCCATGAAGTAGAGGTCATAGGGTAACACATTAGCACCGAGTGGTGCTCGCTGACCCACGGGGACGTTGGCAGCGGAGGTTCGAAGGTGACAGACTGTCGCGCGGCACATTGTCGGCCGAAACTAAATTCGCTGTGCAACAGAACTAAACGATATCGGAACGACCCCATATTTGGCACAGGGTACACTGTAAAAATAGTCTGTTGGAAAACAACCTATCATGTAACAACCATGTTGTTGACAAACAGCAATGCTGTTCAAGAACAAAAAAGGTTGTTGCGAAACAACAATGATTGTTTTCAAGGCAAAACAAAAACTTTGTTGTTCCAGGACAACTATTGTTGTTAATGGACAACATTTGCTGTAGCTGGACAACGTTTTTGATGTCACTAGACAACTTTTGTTGTTACTGAACAGCTGACATTGTTAACTGACAACAGCCGTTGTTGTTATACAACACGAGTCAGTTAAAAACTTAACAACAATTTTGCTGTTAATTTACAGTAAAATTTTTTACAATGTAGTTTCTAGGTCTAAGCTGCCGACTGGAGGTCGGTTCTCTGCAAACCCTGACCTCGACCTTTAAAATGGGATGGCCTAACACACACACACACACACACACACACACACACCCACACACACACACACACACACACACAACTTACTAGCGGACCTTAATTTCTAGTCACCAAATAGCGTGGTTTCGCCGGCGTTCCATAAACCAGTGGTTTGTGATCCAAATTTCGGATCAGACACCAAACCGGTACCTACCACTTTGAGGTAATTGAGCTTTTCTAGCGATTTCAGCTTTTCTAATCCCACATGAGTGTACGGTTGTGGGTCTCTGCTTTAATGTTTGAGAGACGTTACGTCATATATCGTTATTGTTTTCACTTAAAGTAACGTTAAGTAATGTCACGGTTTGGTAGGGGCTAGGGATGGCAACCCCGGAAAAAAAACGGAAAAATACCGGGAAAAATACCGGTATTTTTCGTATTTTTTAAAGGCTTAAAATGGAAAAAAACGGAAAAAAACGATTTTTTGCTCTTTGATGACTTATTTTACAATATAATCATTAAAATGCGTGTTTGGCACTCTAGGTGCACGTTTGCTGGCGTTGGCAATTTGCTAGGGTTGTTAATTTATGTTAAGCTAGGCTGAGCCGCCGAAGCAGAGCGCCTGTTTAGGTAGGCATCCCGCTGGCACGAGTACGTGGCTGGCTAGCCTAGCCTACCCCTGGCTGCATGGCATGACCGACAGGCTGCACCATCGCCAAACGCCTCGCCGCCGTACCGTCTTCTCTCTCCCTCACCCTTATACCCTTCTACCCTCTGAAAAATCCGTTGCGCAGAGTGTTACTCATTGAAATGACATCTCCAGTAGAACGTCACAAGCCTCTGCAAACCTTGCAGCTCGGACTTCTCCTTAAAAAAAAAACTATGTTTTGCATAAATGAAGGCTAGAGGTATTCAAAATTAATTTAATTCTAAAATTTCGTCGAAAAATCGTTTTTTCCCTCAATTTTGGTTTTTTTCCGAAAAATACCGGAAAAAAACAGGTTTTTTTCCGCCGTTTTAAAAATACCGGTATTTTTCCATCCCTAGTAGGGGCCGTAAAATGGTACATTTGACTTCAAACTTGATGGTTCACCTCAACCCTTATTTTGTAGTTTCGATGAGAAATTCAGCGGTACCTAGTTTCGGCTCGTCACTCAAACTGGTTCAAGGCTGAGAGCAATGTCAACCCTAGTTTGGAACCTTTCTCTTCCAAACGCTTTATTCTTTATGTCCCCGTTTTTGGCGCAACCTGATTCGACACTCCTTCAGGAAAGTTCTTTTCATATTTTAAATCATGAGCCCTGTATTACATTATTTATTTTTATATCTTGCTTTTCGGCATTTTGTCGGCGTTGATTTCATTTCATTTGCGCTGCGGCTGGCCTTCCTTGGCACTTCGTTATTACAGGCGCTGAGGTCTTGAGTTTCCAGACCTCTTCCCCCGTCCGTCAGCCACCTCCAGTCTACTCTTCGGCTCGTTCTGATTGGTCTGCTGTGGCGCGCTGCGCACGTTCTGATTGGTAGGCCGTGCGCCGTGACTTATATTTAAGGCGCGCTCACACCGACGCTCTATCCCAGTTGTCATCATGATGTCCCGCAAGCCGCTCACCTCGCTCTCGGCGACAGCACGTCAAATCCTCGACAACGTTCTTTCGTACGACGAAAGCGAAGACCGGAGAGTGATAGAAGAAGCACTCTTGGCCGGATTTCTCTCTGAGTGCTCGTCCTCGGACGATGAAGTAGCTCGGACCGCTCTGGATTCCCCAACGCCTTGGCGCTGGGGGCAGGAAGTTGACGAACCCGGTGAGCTAGATGTACTTTCGCCGTCTATTGTGCCGATCGTCAGATCTGCACGTAACAGCTCAGAACTGCGAGAGTTCCTGAAGGACGTTCTTACCGACGTTGTGAAAAACGTTCTCGGCAAATGTCGCAGACCTGTGACGGCTCAAATGGTCACGGAAGAACTACGCAAGGCTTTCCGTGACCGCCTATAAAACAGTCTTTTGAAAGACTATTTTTTGAAGGGTTCCGCTTTGGAACCCTATAAATTTTTTCGTAAGGTGTTCTTTACAACAAAGACTATCGTAACAGAAGCGCTCCTTGAGTAGGTTTTTTCAGCCAAACGGACCATAAACCGTGACGAGCTGGCAACGAGAAAATGCATAAGGGGTCCCCCTTCTCGGGTGGCATGCGCCACAAACGTGTGACGCACGGCGGCATACGTACCGGTTTTGGGCTTGTTTGAAATCGATAAAGGCCAAAAACTGGAACAATTTTCGGATCTCTCGGTTTGCTCATGCCGGCGCCGCACTCGAGAAGAGGTTGCTGGTTTACGTGCTACAAACAGCGACCTGTTATTGATTTAACTTTTGAACGGAATGTACGGCGACGAAATGGCAAAGATCTTAGAATCGGTGAGTCGCATTGTTTCTTGGCTCATTATCAATCATGATTAGTGACGAGTTCTACACAACTTTATGCTGGGAAGCAGGCCCAAACGCGATTTTTCGGGGAATTTCCGAATTTTCTCGCGATCTTTCCTCCGTCAAGTGCAATTATCTCCCTTGCCGGTAGGAACACAAAAAAATCGTAAGAACAAAAAATGTTTAAAATTCGATTGTCTTCAAGATTGTTCCCCGGAGAAAAAGTGCTACGGCCACTAGTTTTCAAAAAATCTTTGTTCAAAAAATTTTTTTGGTTTTGACCATGGTTCTTAATGCTTTTTTTGATTTCCTTATACCCAAAGCGTAGCTTTGCCAAATTTTTTGGGGGGTCTAAATATAACGGTTTTCGAGATATTCGCTCCCAAAGTTTCGAGGCTTTGTATCTCAAAAACGGTGAGCACCACAAACAAATTGTCGAAGTAAAACATGTTTAAAATTGAACGCCCGTCAAGAAAGGTCCTGGGCAAAAAAGAGTTACGACGCATCGTTTTCGAAATGTATGATATTTTTCCCTGGACAACCCGTGACAGAGGTGGTGCAAGCACCCAACACCCCATCGGATTACAAAAATCGCAATGTGGAGTGTACCAGATATTAAGCTGATGAGAACAGCCAAGCTATCTCGCGGAACAGCCGAACGAGAAGGCGGGTAAAGCCAGTGGCGGATCCAGCCGGAGGGTGGGCAAATGATGCGGGTTGCCTATTTACAGGGGAAATTGAATGAAATAAAAATCTTGCTTAAGTATGAACTACCAGGTGCACAATACGCGTAGCGGCGGCGGCGCTCTCTCTCTCTCTCTCTCTCTATCTATCTATCTATCTCTCTCTCTCTCTCTCTCTCTCTCTCTCTCTCTCTCTCTCTTTTTCTCTATTTTTTGGCAGGGCGGGGCGGGGCGGGGCGCGGCAGGGCGGGGCGGGGCGGGGCAGGGCGGGGTGTGGCAGGTCGGGGCGGGGTAGGGCGTAACGCCCTGGCAGATGATAAGTTGCCTGACATCCTGATGCGTAGCTTGGCCGTGCTAAGGCTCTCCTTCGTTCTCTCTCTCTCTCTCTCTCTCTCTCTCTCTCTCTCTCTCTCTCTCTCTCTCTCTCTCTCTCTCTCTCTCTCTCTCTCTTTTTCTCTATTTTTTGGCAGGGCGGGGCGGGGCGGGGCGCGGCAGGGCGGGGCGGGGCAGGGCGGGGCGGGGCGGGGCAGGTCGGGGTGTGGCAGGTCGGGGCGGGGTAGGGCGTAACACCCTGGCAGATGATAAGTTGCCTGACATCCTGATGCGTAGCTTGGCCGTGCTCCGGCTCTCCTTCGTTCTCTCTCTCTCTCTCTCTCTCTCTCTCTCTCTCTCTCTCTCTCTCTCTCTCTCTCTCTCTCTCTCTTTTCTCATTTTTTCGGCAGGGCGGCTGAGCTCCAGGGGGGGCAATTCACCTGTCATCTGACATAAGTGCGCAAGTCAAAAAAATAAATTTTTTCACTGCAGACATTTTTATGTTTTACAAGAAAACTATGCGCCAGATTTTAGATGTCAAAAAATATTTTGGAAAAGTAAAAAAGGCTTTAAGTGTCACCTTTTTTTTTTTTTTGATAGACCCCATACGTTCTGAAATAACATGACTTACGCTGTTTGGAACCAACATTTAATCTGACAAAAGGAGCGCAAGTCATGACTTGCGCTCATATGCACCAAATTCTCTGATGACTTGCGCATGTCTGTCAGATTATGATGTACTTGCGCTCATTTTGTCAGATTTCCTTGACTTGCGCATGTTTTCCAGATTTTAAATCCAGATGACTTGCGCTCATCTACCAGACTAAGAACTTTTATCCTCCTCTAAGTTAAATGTATTGTGCAACATTCTATCTGTAATCTGGTTTACACCACTGTTTCCAACTAGAAAAATTGTTTCTACAAATTTAGAGACAAGGGACAAAACCACTCTCACCTCTGCATCACTACGTCATCATCAAAAGCAGCATAGGGATACTACTTGATTTTAGTTGTCGTGATCCTATCTTGATTCTATTAAAGTAGAATGCCGTGGCATCTACAAGACTAACTTACTTCTAAGTTATTGCATTGTTCTACACACTATCTTTAATATGGTTTACATCACTGCTTTCCAGCTTGTAATTTTTTTTCTATAAATTTACGGACAATGGACAAAACCACTCTCACCTTTGCATCCCTGCGTCATCACCAAAAGCAGCATAGGGATCCTTGTTTTTAATCGTTGTTGTCATTCTATCTTGATTCCAATGGAGAAGAGCGCCGTTGCACTGCTATGTATGGCTCTAGGCCGTCGTCTTGAATTCCAGAAAATTAACCACTATGGCTAGACCTAATACACTGTCATAGCTGCTGTCACATAGTTCACACTGAAGTTACCATTTCCATGTGTAGGAAAAATAACCTCTGTACACCTGCTTTCGGTTTATCGTCAAAGCAAACGATAAGAGAAGGTCTCTCTATTTAAGGCACGGTTAACACGATCTCTAAACTCTCGATGACATTAAGGATATTATCACACTTATCGATGAGCCACAACAAACCTTCGAGCCTTCCTAAACACGGCGCCTTACACAACAAAGATCTGGAGCCGCACTGCGCACTGCGCACTGCGCAGCTATAGAGTGAGTGTAGTGGTGAGGTAAGGCGCCTGTGCTGATAGGCAACCAGCGCACTTCGCTCCCCATTCATCCCACTCAAAGCGCAGTAAGGGAGGGGCAAGGCGGCCCCGGGGGCGGGCCGGGCCGGGCCGGGCCGGGTAGGTCACAGGCGCCGCCGGGCCGCGCCGCGCCACCCAGAGATCGCTCTCCTTCTGCACCAAGCTAGTGCTAGCCGTCCAGGGCGGGGCGGAGGCGGCCCCGGGGGCGGGCCGGGCCGGGCAGGTCCAGGTCACAGCCGCCGCCGGGCCGAGCCGCGCCACCCAGAGCTCGCTCTCCTTCTGCACCAAGCTAGTGCTAGCCGTCCAGGGCGGGGCGGAGGCGGCCCCGGGGGCGGGCCGGGCCGGGCAGGTCCAGGTCACAGCCGCCGCCGGGCCGCGCCGCGCCACCCAGTGATCGCTCTCCTTCTGCACCAAGCTAGTGCTAGCCGTCCAGGGCGGGGCGGAGGCGGCCCCGGGGGCGGGCCGGGCCGGGCAGGTCCAGGTCAGCCGCCGCCGGGCCGCACCGCGCCGCCCAGTGATCGCTCTCCTTCTGCACCAAGCTAGTGCTAGCCGTCCAGGGCGGGGCGGAGGCGGCCCCGGGGGCGGGCCGGGCCGGGCAGGTCCAGGTCACAGCCGCCGCCGGGCCGAGCCGCGCCACCCAGAGCTCGCTCTCCTTCTGCACCAAGCTAGTGCTAGCCGTCCAGGGCGGGGCGGAGGCGGCCCCGGGGGCGGGCCGGGCCGGGCAGGTCCAGGTGACAGCCGCCGCCGGGCCGCGCCGCCCAGTGATCGCTCTCCTTCTGCACCAAGCTAGTGCTAGCCGTCCAGGGCGGGGCGGAGGCGGCCCCGGGGGCGGGCCGGGCCAGGCAGGTCACAGCCGCCGCCGGGCCGCGCCGCGCCACCCAGTGATCGCTCTCCTTCTGCACCAAGCTAGTGCTAGCCGTCCAGGGCAGGGCGGAGGCGGCCCCGGGGGCGGGCCGGGCCGGGCAGGTCACAGCCGCCGCCGGGCCGCGCCACCCAGTGATCGCTCTCCTTCTGCACCAAGCTAGTGCTAGCCGTCCAGGGCGGGGCGGAGGCGGCCCCGGGGGCGGGCCGGGCCGGGCAGGTCACAGCCGCCGCCGGGCCGCGCCGCGCCACCCAGTGATCGCTCTCCTTCTGCACCAAGCTAGTGCTAGCCGTCCAGGGCGGGGCGGAGGCGGCCCCGGGGGCGGGCCGGGCCGGGCCGCGCCACCCAGTGATCGCTCTCCTTCTGCACCAAGCTAGTGCTAGCCGTCCAGGGCGGGGCGGAGGCGGCCCCGGGGGCGGGCCGGGCCGGGCCGGGCAGGTCCAGGTCACAGCCGCCGCCGGGCCGCGCCGCGCCACCCAGTGATCGCTCTCCTTCTGCACCAAGCTAGTGCTAGCCGTCCAGGGCGGGGCGGAGGCGGCCCCGGGGGCGGGCCGGGCCGGGCCGGGTAGGTCACAGGCGCCGCCGCGCCGCGCCGCCTCCGTGGCCGCCCTAGGCTGGTGGGAACGGAGGTGGCTAGGGTGGCTGTCCTGATGGAACCTAGTCTCCTACTTGAACTTACCCAGCTGCCTCCGCTGGGTCGGTGAAGCTGGGAAGTGTGTGGGAGAGGGTGTTAATATTTCTATGCAGTGTAAATTTAATTGTTCCCATTGTTTCGTGTGTGTAGGTGTGATGCGTAGTGTGTAGTGCAGTGCAGTGTACCTCCAGTGCCGTCTTCCCAAGTTACCCTGGCCGTACCATCCGTGATACAGTTCTGTGTTTATCTTCCTGCAGTATAAATATGGATTTCAACATTCCTGTTGTAAGTATGCACATATTATTTACCTATCTTGAAATTGATAAATAAGTATTGTTGCGTATTGTTGGTTTCTGCCAGTTTCCTCAGGCTTGGAAGTAGTCGCCAAAGGCTGGAAAATCTGCTCTAGTTTTGTTGGCTGATCGTGTTAAGCTATTCATTAGGTAATTCTTCACTATTTAAAATTTGTTAGAGAAATAAATAGATCAATTATGTCTTCATACTTGTATCATTATCCTTATCTCAATACAAATCATTACGGCCTTGAAAATGTTACAGACACAAACACGTAGAGAAACGTAACAATTGAAAACACACTATAACAAAACATAGTAAATCTTCTGGTACAGAAAATAATTTCAGCCAATGAATAAATCAACACTTGGAAATGCATCAGAAAGCTCCTGGTAACAAATAGGAATTTAATTGACTAAAATATACATACTTAAAGATAAAGTTTCAGAAAACTTCTGGTAATGAAAAGAATTCAAGCCAATAAATAAATAAAGATCTTTACTTAAATTCTTGGTAAATTAATTGTGTTCCGGAGGAGATGGTAGAGCACTCTGCCTCTCTCTCAGCTCTTGAGTTGACGGAAAGTCTAGACCCCAATAGCCTAGAATGTACAAATGACATTGAAAAACAATTTTCTATGGTAAGTGTTTTAGGGGTCACTCGTAGCAAGACACTATTAAGAATTACCTGGGGGACTGGCTGTACGGGTGTATTGTGCTCTATGCTTTGAGCACTTCTTCATTGCTTCCTCTCCAAGATTAGCTGCTATGTAGTACTGAAACAGTAGAAACATAATTTTATGTTTAAAACAACTGCTTGCTAGTAAAAATTTCTTGTCTCAAAAACAATGCTATGTAAAGCCAAAGTAAAGCTTATTGAGTCCTTACATCCTTACAGCATTTACAGTCCTCTGCTGGCAACTGCTTGCGCTTCCGCCCCCTCACTGGTTTGTCTGGTTTGCAGAGCCACCTTGCTGGTTCGTGAGCATTGGTAGGACCTGTTGTTTTCAGTGGAATCCTGGAACAGAGTAGATTACTTGGCTATAAAATGATACTAAATAGAATGTAAAATTTTTCGTCCATTGGATTTTAACAACTTAGAAAAGCCCATGCAATGAAAAAGACACAGAAAACCTTCACTGACCTTGTAAAGCTGTCTTGTTTAGAAACCTCATCTTTAGACTGAAACAATTGCCGTGAGGTTGGTGGTTTCCCAGTACGACCCAGGATGGGACTGAATTTTGGCTCTAATGCCTTAGGGGTTGTTTTGGCTGCAATAACAAGAAAAAATTGTGTATTAGCTTCCTAAGCAGCAGCACCTTTCTAGAGTTATTCGGTATCATTTCAGGGTTTTATTCAATTAATTTAAAACTTACAAACATTATCTCTCGATGCAGGAACGGGACTCTCCATCAGAGGCGACAGAGAGCAGCCTTCCAATATGGATTTAACTCTGAAAAAAGACTTATCTTAAGGTAATGACCGTTTCAGAAAGGAGTAATTCCTTTAAAGAATAGGACTTGTGGTAAACATTCTAAAAATTCTCCTGGGAACATTTTGTAAACAGAAAGTTTAAGAGAATGTACCTCTTAAAAACTTACCCTTCATAAACAGATCGAAGCCTGCGGTTCTCGGCTTCTAGCTTTTTGCACTTTTGCTTGTAATATTCGAGGTATTTCGTTTCTGACATTTTGCTGACGCTGCTGTTGGAATAACGTACAATAACAATCAACAATAACAACTTCGGTCACTGTGCCACAGGTCATTGACCCCTATGAAACCAACTTCTTGTTCAAAATTTCAAAGTATTGGGGGTTTGATAACTATGCTAAAAGTTTGCACAGTATTGGAAAAAAATGTTTGGACAAGAAGAAAATTTACAAAAAAGTTAAAGTTTGACTTTCTTTATTTCGTGTTTAGACTAGCGAACAGTTCTGTTCGGAACTTACGTTGGTAAAACTCGCTCCTCTCGCCGTCCTCCCTCACCCCAACCCCCACTCCTCTCCCCCTCCCCTGCGTGAGCTTAGGTGAATTGGCGCGCTTTTCCCTGCTCCTGCCTGCGTTCTTCCTTTGGATCAGGTTCGTTTTGATTTCTGTGTTTCTGTGCTAAAGGTTTTCTGTCGTAATGCTCTAATCTATACGTCAGATAATCGTGAGGTAAGTTATTGTCAGTTCGAAGTACTGTGTGGTAGAATTCTCTCCTGGGCAACTTTATGAACGCTCTAACCATCACAATGCTCGAATTTGTGTATGATGGCTTGCAACTTAAGTATTTGCACATTTAACTCGCAGTGTCAGTTTTCTGTGATTTCTTTCTTTCATTTTCCCTTAAGATAGTAATTTTGCTAGTTCCCAGACAATTTTGGGTTATGAAAAGGGCTGAACCTTTGATCTGGTGAAATCAAAATATCATTGTTAGAAATATTTGCAGCAAAGATATACCTTAATTTCTTTTTCAAATAAGTTATTAGAAAAATACCATTGATCACCTTGATAAAAAAACATTACAAATTTTATTTGATATAGTACAGTCTTATTCTGGAGGTTCCGTGATCCAAGTTTTGATCTTTGATTGACCGTGAACTTGGAACCCCTCTTCATTGTTCTTCGCCAAAGGAAAATCTCTTAATTGTCTGAAAATAAGTAAAGTATCAGAAGAAAAATTGTGTAAAATGCTTTTATCAGAAAAGCAATAAATATTAGGAAATGTTGTAATTAAGTAATATGAAGTTAGTATGCGAAAGTTCCTTGAAGAGTTTAAGTGTTTCTGGTATCTTGTACTTTTAAAGTCAGAACAACTAATCAATCTTAGGGATTTTATTTATTATTAAACGAGTGTGGTGTTTTGAGTGAAGTTTGCTCTCCAATGTGTGGACTTCTTGGATTTCGGTGGCGTTGGTTTATTGCATAAACCGTGGGGTATCTCTACCGATCTCTACAAACACCGCCGCTATACTCCATGCACTAAGATGGCTTATTGGCACGGCCGGCCGTGTACTATATGCAGCTCCACAGGTGGTTATGGGTTGTGAAATCGCGTAACCAAACAAGCGTTCGTGTTGTGTTTAGGTGTTGGGCGCTATTGATACTGTAAATCTTGTTCTAAAATGGGCCGAGCTCAAGGATCTGAACATGTTGAATGCATTAGGAACACCGATCTTATTCCTGTGGAAACTGTTTTCTTAGTGGGTTCTTGTGGGTTCTGTTGTTTGATCTTGTGCTTGAAAGAAATGTGTGTTTGGAGACAGTCATCAAAATTTCCTTCTTTCTTGTGGGACCATTGAATTAACTTATGACAGAGATAGCTGTAAAGGTACTTCCTCAAGATAACTTTATCAATCATTGTCAGTGTAGTTCTATTTTCTTGCTTGCCTAAACCTTCAACTGTAGTTAGGTTAAGAGGTTATGGTATTAATTTGTTATCTAACTGCATCACCTTTCTTCTCTACAGAACACTAATACACATTGCTTTTTGTCGTTTTCAGATGAGTTTTGAGCAATATGGCCGGGTTGATTGGACGGGTATCGTCGCGTGTTGCCCAAATGTTTGCCAACATAAATGTAGATCCGCCACAGATAGCTCCACCACCAGACAGCCCCACTTCTTCCAAAGGTTAAACAAAATTTTTCCACCATTAAGAGATTTACTTTGCAAGTTCAATTTCCTTTCAAATATTCTCTTTTTATTCTTTCTCATAGTTCACTGGTTCTGTTGTTCTGACAGGTATTGCGCGTAAGAACTACTTTAAGAAATTGATTGCGGACGATGCTAGCTCATTCTCAGGATCGGAAAGAATCTTGCTCAACCCTGAATATCTGTCAAAACAGAAATGTGAAACATGGCTTTCAAAACAGAAATGTGAATCATGGCTTGGAGATAAGCCTCTCTCAGGTTAGTGAAGTATAGAAATTGTTAAGTAGTCATTTTCACTATTCGTCATGGAATTATACCTTAATAATAATGTTTCTTATTTTGCAGAAGCTATTGAAGAACCTGTTACCCCAGTGAAATCATTTTCATTGCCTTTGGTTAATTACACTCCCTCAGCATCCTCCACATCCACAAGGTGTAAGTAGTATTAAATTTAAAACAATTATCACAATTAGTCATCGTCTGCCTACTAAAGCTAAATTTTTTTAGGCACACGTAGCACACGTGCCAGAGAAGATGGAGCAGCAAATGATGTTCGGAGACTGGGATATGGAAACCCGCCAAGACAATTAAAAGGTACAGAGCTGTGTTTACTTCATTAGAATTAAATCACACAAATTTATTTCCATCAAGTTTTATGTCTTAGCTGTACCTTACTTTAACATTAATTGTTTTTTATTTTTCATCTACAGCTCTTGCAGACCAGTTAGTAACTGAAAAAGAGAATCAGGTTTCTGTTGGAGAGCCTGATGTCCAGGAGCCAGTTCCATTGTCTACACCTGTCAAAAGAAACCCCTTAAGTGAGTCAGTTTTAACATCTTATTTATGATTATAAGTTTCTATAAAAATGTTATTTAAAATTTGGTTTAATTATTTTTCTAAACATGAGGAAGTAACTTGTATTGTTGAATCTCCTTGATTTTGATAAGCCAGTAACATTTTTTGTGTCATGCACCTAATTGTTGTCAGATTGTTAATATTTTAATTTAATTATTCACAGGAAACCAGAATGACTTGAATGTTACTGCTTTGAAAAAATCTGGAAGTAGAAGTGCAAGTAAGTTAGTTACTTAACAAAAAACTTTAGTTCTTGATTTCTGTTAAACTCTTACCAACATCCAAGTACTGAATCTTAAATCATGGAAAACAATTCAATATTTGTTATCTTTGGTGTATGGGTGATAAATTTTTATTCTCATTATTAATTCTACCTGTAAACTAAAATCTACATTTATTTTTTTGCAGAAAGGAAAGCTGATCTGGTTAAAGCGGGCACTACCTCCCTCACCAAGAGTGCAACTCCTGCCACTCCCATTGTGGAGAACGCTGAACCAAACCTCACCGTAACATCTGATCTCTCGGAACAAGTTGGCTGTACTACGTCAAGCAGCAATGAAACCCCTGCTGTTCTCGCCTCTTTCTCTCAAAAAGAAGACACTCAATCTAGTATGTTAAGTATGTTGATCTTGGAGTCTATCATTTTATGCTTGAATACTTTACCTTAAACACTTTCTTTTTAATTCCAGTACTGAATAATATGTCGAAAAGCATCACTTGTACTGAGCCTGATGTTGTTCAGCATGATGATATGACCACACCTGGAAAAAGAAATAGTTCAAGTAAGTTACTTGTAGTCCCACTTAATATCCACATTTCTGTTTAGAATTTAATCACACAAATTTATTTCCATCAAGTTTTATGTCTTAGCTGTACCTTACCTTAACATTAATTGTTTTTTATTTTTCATCTACAGCTCTTACAGACCAGTTAGTAACTGAAAAAGAGAATCAGGTTTCTGTTGGAGAGCCTGATGTCCAGGAGCCAGTTCCATTGTCTACACCTGTCAAAAGAAACCCCTTAAGTGAGTCAGTTTTAACATCTTATTTATGATTATAAGTTTCTATAAAAATGTTATTTAAAATTTGGTTTAATTATTTTTCTAAACATGAGGAAGTAACTTGTATTGTTGAATCTCCTTGATTTTGATAAGCCAGTAACATTTTTTGTGTCATGCACCTAATTGTTGTCAGATTGTTAATATTTTAATTTAATTATTCACAGGAAACCAGAATGACTTGAATGTTACTGCTTTGAAAAAATCTGGAAGTAGAAGTGCAAGTAAGTTAGTTACTTAACAAAAAACTTTAGTTCTTGATTTCTGTTAAACTCTTACCAACATCCAAGTACTGAATCTTAAATCATGGAAAACAATTCAATATTTGTTATCTTTGGTGTATGGGTGATAAATTTTTATTCTCATTATTAATTCTACCTGTAAACTAAAATCTACATTTATTTTTTTGCAGAAAGGAAAGCTGATCTGGTTAAAGCGGGCACTACCTCCCTCACCAAAAGTGCAACTCCTGCCACTCCCATTGTGGAGAACGCTTCCCAAGCAACCCATGAGATCACATCACCAAATACTGATTCTCCTTTGGATGCATCTGGTCCAAAGAGAAGTTCAAGTAAGTAACAGATTTCTGTTGGCTTTATTAACACTTTATTCACAAGTAACTTTTTATTGAAAATTATCAAATTTATTCTTGTTCATGCATCCTAATTTTGTAATTATGATTCTGGAACTAATTTTTTTTTCCTTTTTCAGGAAAGAGAAGTGGTTTAAATGTTTACCTCATAGAGGATTCATCTGATGGAAGTCTTTTTTCTGATGGAGCATCTGATGACAGTTTCCAAATTCATAATAAGTCAAGCAGCTCAAGCAGTGAGGAATCTTCCCGGCCTGTCCCTAGAACAATCAACAGAAAAACTTCATCTGCCCGAAAACGTAACCTGGAACTAGCTGAAATGGATGATTCTGATGATGAGAGGCACACCGTACCCCAGAAGAGAGTAAGAAAGAAGAAGGATGCCATCTGTAGCAGGGAGGACAGAACTCAAAAGCAATATTTGAGAAACACAGGCCAGGAGTACAAGAAACTTCCTAATGCTAAGACACCGATTCGTGCTGCTAGGAACAGAAAGCCTCCTCCCCCCTGTGTCAGGCTTAGGTGTCAAGACATCATCACTGATGAAATTGGGGACTCTATCTTCCATGAGTACTGGGAACAGGGGTCTTACGAAAAGAGAGTCAGCTATGTTTCTTCAAGAGTAGAAGTAGTGCCTGTTCAAAGTAAAAGACCCAGATATCCTGCTAATCATGAGAAGTCTCATCCAAAGACAGTATCTCGTAAGTACTATTTCCATATTCATGGAAAGGCACAGCAGGTATGCAAGGAAACTTTTCTTAATACATTGGATGAAACTGATGCCTTCGTCCGATTTGCTGTTCAGAAGAAAGTGAAATCAGTATCTGGAACTGTTGAAGGTGACAAGAGGGGGAGGCACACTCCGATTCACAAGCTGAAGCCTGCTACTATTGAAGAAGTTAAAACCCACATCCTGCGTTTTCCATCTTACAAGTCACATTACAAGAGGGCTGAGGTGGGTGACACCCGATACTTACCCAGTCATCTTGACATAAAACAGATGTACAACATGTACATCGAAGAAGATCACTCACATGTCTCGTATTCAACATATCAGAGAATTTTCAACACCATGGGGCGTTCCTTCAAGAAACCACACACTGACACTTGTCAGAAGTGTGACTCATGGCATCAAATGTTAAAGGAAGAGAAAGATTTGTCTAAAGTGGAAGAAATTGAAAGGCAGCGTGATGCTCACCTCGACAGAGCTCAGTCAGCTTATGATTTGAAGAAAAAGCTGAAAAAGGATGCTGAAACTGATCATTCCATTAGAGTCTTGGTGTTTGATCTAGAGCAAGTTCTAGAAACTCCTCTTCTAACTACTGGAGCTGCCTTTTATTTAAGGCAACTTTCTACTTACAACTTGACCATATACGACTGTACAACAAAAATCACACACTGTTACATGTGGTGTGAGGTAGATGGCAATCGAGGTGCCAATGAAATTGCCTCTTGTCTATTTTATCACCTTCTTGATGTTGTACCTGACTCTGTGGAGAAAGTTCATCTATTCTCAGACTCAACCACTGGTCAAAACAGAAATAGCATCCTTGCTGCCATGTTTCTGATGGTTTTGCAGATTCATGCATCAATTAAATCTATAGAGCATGTTTTTCTAGAGGTTGGCCATACTAGAATGGAAGTAGACAGCAAACATTCTGTAATAGAGAGAAAGAAGAATCATGCTAATCATATTGCGGTTCCAAATGACTGGTACAACATTGTGAGAGAACTTGGTGCTCCTTCTGAACTTTACCCATCAGGGAAGTTTCATGTCACAGAAATGAAAGGGGAGTTCTATGATTTTCAGTCCCTTTTAAAAGGACCATTAATCTTGCGTCAGCACGATACTCACAAAGAAAAATTTTCTTGGCTGTCTACACCTCTGTTGCGATATGATGCCAATAAGCCTGGAAAGGTTTTCTTCAAGAAAAGTCTTGAAGATAAAGCTTACAACTGCCTTGACTTCCAGCGCACTGGAAAAGCAGGCCAGTATTCGGCAGAAAATCTCCCACGCTACAGGAAGCGTTTGCATCCTGAGCCCCTCCCCATCTCCAAGGAGAAGAAGAGCGACCTGATGAAGCTGCTTCCACTACTTCCCGCCTCTGCCCATGATTATTACAAATCCCTGAAGACGCATGGTGGTGATGATGATTTTAATGTTGATGATGAAGATCTAAGTGAAGAGAATGAAGATGATGTTGTTGATTAATTTTATTTACCTTGCTGTATGTACTGTTTTAATGTTTCTATTAATTGGTAGAAATTCTTTGTTGCCAGAAGCTTTCCGAGACTTTAAGTTAAGATATTTATTTATTAGCTGAAATTCTTTTCCTTACCAGAAGTTTTCTAAAACTTTATTTTTAAGTTTGTATATATATTAGTCAGCTGAAATCCTATTTACCGGGAGCTTACCAATTCATTTCTGAGTATTGATTTATTCATTTGCTAAAATTAATTTCTATACCAGAAGATTTACTATATTTTATGTTATAGTGTATTTTCAGTTGTTACCTTTCTCTACCTGTTTGTGTCCGTAATGATTTGTGTTGTGATTAGCATAAGGATAAGTTTAAAGATGAAATTGTTCTATTAATTTAGCAAAAGCTCTCTGAAACTGTCTCTTTCAGTATGTATTTATTAGTTAGCTGAAATTCTATTTGTTGCCAAGGGCTTTGCAATGCATTTCAAAGTATTTATTTATCTATCTATTTATTTATCTTATTAGCTGAAATTCTATTTGTTACCATCTATCTTTAAGTGTGTATATATAAGTCAGCAAAAATCCTATTTACCAGGAGCTTTCCAATGTATTTCTCAGTAATAATTTATTCATTTGCTAAGATTTAATTTCTGTACTAGAAGATTTACTATATTTTATGTTATAGTGTGTTTTCAGTTGTTACCTTTCTCTATCTGTTTGTGTCCGTAATGACTTGTGTTGTGATTAGGGTAAGGATAAGTTTGAAGATGAAATTGTTCTATTTATTTAGCAGAAGCTCTTTGAAACTGTCTCTTTCAGTATGTATTTATTAGTTAGCTGAAATCCTATTTGTTGCCAAGGGCTTTGCAATGCATTTGAAAGTATTTATTTATCTACCTATTTATTTATCTTATTAGCTGAAATTCCATTTGTTACCAGAAGTTTTCTGAAACTCTATCTTTAAGTGTGTAAATATTAGTCAGCTGAAATCCTATTTACCAGGAGCTTTCCAATGTAGTATTTCTAAGTGTCTGTAACATTTTCATGGCTGTAATGTAATGACTTGTAATGTGATAAGGGTAAAGATACAAGTATGAAGATAAAATTGATCTATTTATTTATCAAACAAATTTTAAATATATGAGAGATTTACAACATAAATATGAAATTAAATTTTAACATATTCAATACGGTGTTTGATTGACTGTCACAAACAATTATGTAAATCTAGGAAGAGAGGTAGTTGACATAGAGATTCAGCATGCTTCCTGCAAAAAAGGAACAGCAAATCATAAAAACACATCAGTAAATGTAAAAAAAATTTGAAAAGTGGAAACAGATATAGTGAAGAAGTACCCAATGAATAGCTTACCAGGATCAGCTGACAAAACTGGAGCAGATTTTCCAGCCTTTGGCGACTACTTCCAAGCCTGAGGAAACTGGCAGAAACCAACAATAAGCAACAATACTTATTTATCAATGTAAAGATAGGTGAATAATACGTGCATACTTACAACAGGGATGTTGAAATCCATATTTATTCTGCAGGAAGATAAACACAGAACTGTATCACGGATGGTACGGCCAGGGCAACTTGGGAAGTGGATCCACAAAGACGGCACTGAAGGGAAACTGCACTGGACTACACACTACGCATCACACCTACACACACAAAACAATAGGAACAATTAAATTTACACTGCATAGAAATATTAACACCCTCTCCCACACACCAGCCTAGGCCGGCCACGGAGGCGGTGCGGCCCGGCGGCGCCTATGACTTGCCCGGCCCGGCCCGGCCCGGTCCGCCCCCGGGGCCGCCTCCGCTCCGCCCTGGACGGCTAGCACTAGCTTGGTGCAGAAGGAGAGCGAGCACTAGGTGGCGCTGCGCGGCCCGGCGGCGGCTGTGACCTGGACCTGCCCGGCCCGGCCCGGCCCGCCCCCGGGGCCGCCTCCGCCCCGCCCTGGACGGCTAGCACTAGCTTGGTGCAGAAGGAGAGCGAGCACTAGGTGGCGCGGCGCGGCCCGGCGGCGGCTGTGACCTGGACCTGCCCGGCCCGGCCCGCCCCCGGGGCCGCCTCCGCCCCGCCCTGGACGGCTAGCACTAGCTTGGTGCAGAAGGAGAGCGATCACTGGGTGGCGCGGCGCGGCCCGGCGGCGGCTGTGACCTGCCTGGCCCGGCCCGCCCCCGGGGCCGCCTCCGCCCCGCCCTGGACGGCTAGCACTAGCTTGGTGCAGAAGGAGAGCGATCACTGGGCGGCGCGGCCCGGCGGCGGCTGTCACCTGGACCTGCCCGGCCCGGCCCGCCCCCGGGGCCGCCTCCGCCCTGCCCTGGACGGCTAGCACTAGCTTGGTGCAGAAGGAGAGCGATCACTGGGTGGCGCGGCGCGGCCCGGCGGCGGCTGTGACCTGCCTGGCCCGGCCCGCCCCCGGGGCCGCCTCCGCCCCGCCCTGGACGGCTAGCACTAGCTTGGTGCAGAAGGAGAGCGATCACTGGGGGGCGCGGTGCGGGCCGGCGGCGGGGGGGACCTGGGCCTGCGCGGCCCGGCCCCCCCCCGGGGCCCCCTCCGCCCCGCCCTGGACGGCTAGCACTAGCTTGGTGCAGAAGGAGAGCGAGCTCTGGGTGGCGCGGCTCGGCCCGGCGGCGGCTGTGACCTGGACCTGCCCGGCCCGGCCCGCCCCCGGGGCCGCCTCCGCCCCGCCCTGGACGGCTAGCACTAGCTTGGTGCAGAAGGAGAGCGATCTCTGGGTGGCGCGGCGCGGCCCGGCGGCGCCTGTGACCTACCCGGCCCGGCCCGGCCCGGCCCGCCCCCGGGGCCGCCTTGCCCCTCCCTTACTGCGCTTTGAGTGGGATGAATGGGGAGCGAAGTGCGCTGGTTGCCTATCAGCACAGGCGCCTTACCTCACCACTACACTCACTCTATAGCTGCGCAGTGCGCAGTGCGCAGTGCGGCTCCAGATCTTTGTTGTGTAAGGCGCCGTGTTTAGGAAGGCTCGAAGGTTTGTTGTGGCTCATCGATAAGTGTGATAATATCCTTAATGTCATCGAGAGTTTAGAGATCGTGTTAACCGTGCCTTAAATAGAGAGACCTTCTCTTATCGTTTGCTTTGACGATAAACCGAAAGCAGGTGTACAGAGGTTATTTTTCCTACACATGGAAATGGTAACTTCAGTGTGAACTATGTGACAGCAGCTATGACAGTGTATTAGGTCTAGCCATAGTGGTTAATTTTCTGGAATTCAAGACTGACGGCCTAGAGCCATACATAGCAGTGCAACGGCGCTCCTCTCCATTGGAATCAAGATAGAATGACAACAACGATTAAAAACAAGGATCCCTATGCTGCTTTGGTGATGACGCAGGGGATGCAAAGGTGAGAGTGGTTTGTCCATTGTCCGTAAATTTATAGAAAAAAATTACAAGCTGGGAAAGCAGTGATGTAAACCATATTAAAGATAGTGTGTAGAACAATGCAATAACTTAGAAGTAAGTTAGTCTTAGATGCCACGGCATTCTACTTTAATAGAATCAAGATAGGATCCACGACAACTAAAATCAAGTAGTATCCCTCCCTGCTGCTTTTGATAGTATGACGTAGTGATGCAGAGAGTGAGAAGTGGTTTTGTCCCCTTGTCTCTAAATTTGCCAAAACAATTTTTCTAGTTGGAAACAGTGGTGTAAACCAGATTACAGATAGAATGTTGCACAATACATTTAACTTAGAGGAGGATAAAAGTTCTTAGTCTGGTAGATGAGCGCAAGTCATCTGGATTTAAAATCTGAAAAACATGCGCAAGTCAAGGAAATCTGACAAAATGAGCGCAAGTACAGCATAATCTGACAGACATGCGCAAGTCATCAGAGAATTTGGTGCATATGAGCGCAAGTCATGACTTGCGCTCCTTTTGTCAGATTTCACTAGACTTGCGCTTATTTTCACAGCATCATTCCTCAGCTCGTATGGGAAATTTTTACAAACCGTTAACAGAGAGTGAGCAGAATACCATGAAGCACCTTTTGGGGTAATAAAAAAAAAAATCAAGTTTCTTGACTTGAGCACCTTTG
>JAWJED010000046.1:6002126-6053360 GCA_033675135.1 Frankliniella intonsa | reverse complement strand
TGTAATGGAACGTGAGAGAAAATCAAATAATTACCTCAAATATGTTGAATTATCGTGTAGGCTCCCGCGCCTCCCCGCCCGTCACACTCTCCTCACACACTCCACTCCTCGCCCCTCGCCCTCGCGGTGGATGGTGGGCTGGGCTGAGCATGAGGCGTCGCCCTCACCAGGCCCTCCAGGCATTCGGAGCGCGGCCAGCGCGCATCGCGCGGCGCGCGGCGCGCGGCGCGCAGTGTGAGTTAGAACTTTGTTCACTGGACGTCGAGAAGCGTTTGCGAGATCGGACTTTTCGTTTTTGGCAGAAAACTGGCATTTGGCTTCAAAATATCAACTTACACCCCAAGACCAAAAAGATGCAGCGTACTTTAATCTATAAAAATCCATCATTAACTGATTTCGCCCCAAAATGTCAGTTAGCACTTTGTTGGACGGGAGCGCAGCACATCGGACTCTTTCGGTTGGGACGCGCACACTTAGGATTATGTTGGATGGGAGCGCAGCACATCGGACTCTTTCGGATTGGACGCCTACACTTAGGACTCTTTTAATTGGGCGCATCGACCAGCGGTCAC
This sequence comes from Frankliniella intonsa, assembly GCA_033675135.1. Classification (NCBI taxonomy): domain Eukaryota; kingdom Metazoa; phylum Arthropoda; class Insecta; order Thysanoptera; family Thripidae; genus Frankliniella; species Frankliniella intonsa. The sequence goes on along the minus strand of JAWJED010000046.1, from coordinate 6,052,788 downwards.
ACCCGCAGGTCACGCTCTCGGTCACCTCGCGGATGTAGCAGCAGAGGTCATCCCTCCGCCACCCCTTTCGACCGCAGGTCATCGGTGACCACCAGCGGTCACAACCACAAGTCAGGCGCACGGTCACCTCGCAGATTCAGCAGCAGGGGCTTCCCCTCTGGCACCTCATGTGACGACCGCAGGTCACCGGTGACTTCCATCGCAGACAGCCGCAGGTCACGCTCACGGTCACCACCACGCCGATGCAGCAGCAGGGGCATCCCCTCTGGCACCTCTTGTGACGACCGCAGGAGGTCACCGGTGACTTCCATCGCAGACAGCCGCAGGTCACGCTCTCAAACATGCTCAAGATTCCATGAGAGCCCGGAAAGTGGGCCGAAAGTAGATGTGGTACATGGCTGGAGTGCAGACAGGCTACCTGGGGAGAGCCTAAATACACTTCGTTCCCCTGTCAAGGTTGGGGACCGCGCCAGCAGTATTGTAAGTCCAGTTTAGAAGTCTTAACTTTGTGTCGGTTACTCTTATCTCTAGTCTGTGTTTACAAAGGACCTACCTTCTATATATTTTGGACAGGAGACTATCAGCAGCACCGATGACCCTTCCACTTTTCGTCTTAATGATCCGAAGGATAAAAAAAATTTTGAAGACTTCAAGGTCAGTTGAACTATGTTGAAGTGGAAATTTAATGCACTGTCATTGAAACGTGAATCTCATCTAAATTGATGATCGTTGTTTTTTGTCTGTAGGCTACAGTTCTGGAACGACGGCTGCGGTCGGAGGCAGCAATTTCACCACACCCAACATCGTCAGGTACTGCAATATCTGTCGCTGAGTTTTCATATACTGTCTTTGGATAGCAGGGCAGAGTTACTTATATTACCCTCCATCATTGCAGTGTCTGCTATTACGGATGATGAAGAGCAGGACCCCGCCTTTGTGCCTCCCTCGCAGAAACCCAAATCCAAAGCCAAAGGGAAAGGGGGCAGGGGACGTCCTGTCAACTCCAAAAATAAAACCAAGGGAAAGAAGGAAATGGAGGCCGAGCTCAAGGAGAAGGAGAGGCTTCTGGAGGAGTTAAAGAGTACGTTATTCATATATGAATTGAGTAGTTTTCTGACTTATTGCTGACTTAAGATGAGCGGTTGTCCACAGGTAAAATGAATGATGGTAGCACAGGTGCAGCACCACCTCCTCCTAAGGTACATGCCATACAGGTATTGTAATTTTAGGAAAAGAAGTACCTACTGCTAATATATCTAACACTGGTAATTTTACAGCCAATACATCTCCCCTCCATCGACCGTGATGCAATTAAGAGGGAGGAAATATTGTTCAGAGTTATGTCGAAGGACTTAAATATTGATCAGAAATCCATTGACCAGGCCATGAGGTGCCTTCTAATCACAAACAATGTAGGATGGAGTGACATTCAAGGACTGGAAGGTGTGAAGAAATCTGTGCGTGTAAGTACTACAAATAGGTGTCGAACAAATCTGCATACAAGTAACTAAATAAGAAGGTAATTTATTTTCTTTATATTGGTGGCAGGAGGCAGTAGTTTGGCCACTATTACGGCCAGATGTATTTAGTGGTGTGAGAGCCACAGCAAAGGGTACACTGTTAAAAAAAATGTCGTAAATTTACGACATATTCGTAGTTAAGTTTGTTAGCGACACATGTCGTAATTTTACGAACATGTTGTAATTTTACGATGTTCATAGAATGTCATGAAACATATTTTGCACTTGGAAAAAGTACGTGTTCACAAACAACACAACGATGAGGTTGTATTGAAACGACATGTGTTGTTAACAAACTTAACTACGATTCTGTTGTAGCGTTACAACATGTTGGTAAGAACTTGTTCCTTAATGGACCGATACGGTTGAAATAGAAAGTGATAGAGCGTCTTTGCTCAGTTGGACAAATGCAACAAATGCTTTTGTAAACCAACAACACGGTCGTCACGGGTAGTGTCGTAAACTGACAACTATTTTTAACAGTGTATAATGCTGTTTGGCCCTCCCGGCACTGGGAAAAGTGAGATAGGTAACTATATAAGTATCTGTTATTCCCTCGAGCTGCTTAAGAATCTAAAAGTTCCGTCTTCTGATTCATTGTGTTTCATTTGCAGCACGTTGTGTTGCATCATCAGTGAAGGAATGTGCTTTCTTTAGTGTCACAAGCAGTAGCATTACTTCTAAGTGGGTTGGAGAAGGTGAAAAAGGCTGTGAAGGCCCTTTTCACAGTTGCCAGGTATTGTCATTTGTGTGTACTGTTGGTTACAATCACGCTGCTAGTTTCTGTGAATATAATTTTGGAAGGGGACGAGTTGATTTGTTGAATGATTTGACTCATAAAGCAAAAAATATTGAATAGGCTTTTTATCACATGATGGGTATTCTCTGATGAAGATTTTTTTCTGATTCTACTTCTGTCATAATATCTTAAAAACATTCATGGGAGAGCCAAGATATTTGCATTTATTGTACACTAACATCATAATTTTTTAAAATCTTAACGTGAATCTACATGAAGTCAAAATCATGAATAGCGGCTGTCTTGACTTCTACCTCTCAGTCTTCTGATTTAGATAAACCTTACGGGAAACCTTAAGTCATCAGAATTAGTATGAATCCTGTACACAAGCTTCAGTTTTGCAAATTCCACTTGGTGATGGTTTTAACTGTACATAAAGTGTATTTGGCATAAATCTTTTTAAATTATTTAAGTTTTAATTTCAGGGCTGCCTCACCCTCCATCATTTTTATTGATGAGATGGAGGTGCTCTTTGCATCCAGATCAGAGAAAAAGCAGGAGAGTGGACAGCATATCCTGACAGAGTTTCTTGCCCAGATGGTAGGTATCCTTTTCTACCTCCTGATAACAGTTTTACACACATCCTGTATAACTTCCTTCTAGTAATTTTTAATCCCTATTTTTCACAGGACGGAGTGACACATTCTGAGAAAGATTCCAATGTAATTGTAATTGGTGCCACAAACAGGCCAGCAATGATTGATGATGCAATCTTGAGGAGGTTTCCTTCAAGATTGTATGTGGCACTTCCTGATGTTGATGTAAGTATTAAACAAGTAATTGAAATTTGAAGAATAGAGTTTGTATTACTTGTGTGCTGACAAGTCTACTTTTATTCAATCTGCAGGCTAGGAGAGACATGCTTAAATTTTACCTGGGAAAAACTAATCATTGTTTGAATGAAGATGACTTTCGCAAACTTGCAGTCAAACTAGTTTCTTTCTCCGGTTCAGACGTAAGGAACCTCATCTCAGAGGCGTCCCTTGAGCCATTAAGGAAATGACTGAAGCTGATTTGCTAAGTGTCTCTAAAGATGATGTAAGTGACATTTATGTATGAATATTATAAAAGTTATGGAGATAATTATATAAGACCTACAATCCCAATCCCCCCAAATATTTTCTCAGATTGTTCTCTGTATTGCAGATTAGACCGGTAACTTGTGATGACATAATAAAGGCGCAACAAAAAGTCAAAGCATCATGCAATAAAGAACTATTAAAGGAGTATGCTGCTTTCAATGTCAAGTATGGGAGCTTGTAGTGCCTTGTTTTCACAGTAATTATTTTTATTTTCTATCATGTTGACTACAATCACCATTGCTTCATGTTTTGTATGTGTGTTAACTTGGCCTTAATTTCAATAAATAGCTGCTGAATGATTGTGTTTTACAACATTTTTATTACTTGTGCTATGTTCTGTATGTGTCTTAATTTGGCCTTAATTTCAGTAAGTAGCTGCTGAATGATTGTGTTTTACAACATTTCTATTACTTCATGTTATGTATGTGTCTTAACTTGGCCTTAATTTAAATAAATATCTGCTGTATGCCTATGTTTTACATTTCTACTACTGCGCATACCCTATCATTTCACACTTATTCATCTTCCAGCAGAGGTGGTGAATTCAACATGGGTTCGGAGTATTTAACAAAAAATCAATAACAAATCACTGGAACTGGTGTATGTGTGCTTTTTTATTTTCTGGTGGTATGAAATACATTAGGAACACCCCAAGATGCATTTAAAAGAGATTCTTTGAAGGGTTCTGTTTCCTGGCACATTTACACTATTAGAACTTATTACAGTTCTGGGTGAGGGCTCATTTGAAAAAAACATCATGTAGCAGTTACACATCAGCCTCACTTTCCTTTATTTTTAACAAATTACAAATTTACAGGAAGTAACAACACAAATCTTTGCAAGGTATACAGAAAAGAATTTAAATACTTGATGCATGTACATGTAAATTCACACTTGTCCTAGATTGCAGTTACTGACAATAATTCCAGAGGATACATGAGTGCAAAAAGGTGTTGATAAAAATCTGGAAATGAACATATATCTCAATTGTTCATCTGACTAGTGTAACAGAATGTTAACACCTACACATATGTAACAGCTATTTTAGTGACATTCATACTTTCACAGTTCTCATTTACATTACATATAAAAGGAAAAAATAATATTTAATCACAGCGCAAGGCCTTTTAATATTGAACCAAGTGACAAGGTTAGGAGTCGGTGTCTGATACAGCTTGTGGAGATTTCATGAGGAACATCTCTATTCCCATTGACTAAACGCCCAGCTCTCACTTTTGCTTACAAACTTAACATTGCTTAATACATGTACAAACATATTTATAGGCTCATGGAGACCATATTATATATAACCATAAATATGACTTAGTATAAAAATATCACAAGCTACTTTAAAGAGCTACTTCATTATGAAGACAGAGCTCTGGGTTTTTTTCCATTTTCTGAAAAACAGAATGTAACAGTAACCATTTCTACATTTACAAAGGGGGGCATGACATACTGGCCAGCATACAAGGGCAGGGAACTTCACAAGGTCATTCCCAAGCACCAACTGTTTTTCCCATATAGCACCATCACTGTCTCCAATTAACACTTTTTTGAAATACACATTGATAAATCAGTCTGAATTAATATCCCTTATTATCATAAGACGAAAGGGAGGTAAATACCTTCTTTATCTAGTCATTAGAAAATTCTTTAAATCTTGTCACTGGAACAATCCCAGTGGAGCAACCAAGAAGTACAGAGTTCTAAGTAATTTATCAGAGCTACATGCACTAATTTCTCAAAGCATCTGAGATATAATTAAAACATTATCTATATATTAAAAACTGTGTGTACTAAACAGTAGAATAGCTGTTAGCTGTATAAAAGTCAAGTCAGGTAAAAGGAAGATGCTAATGCTACAATTTCTTAAAAAATCGGAGTGTAAAATAATGTATTAGCAGTCTGAAGCTATGGACTATTATAAATAAAAAAGAGAAGCAAAGAAAGGATGAAGGAAAATCCAGAGGATATGAAATCATAAAAAGTTTCCATCACTCCTAATCTTGATTTTTTTTTCAGCGGATGCAACATGTCATTATATAGCCCCTGCATACGCCTTGAGGCTTGGCGTAGGAACTTGTACGGGGTGATATTTCCTTCTTTCAGGTCTTCAGACAATCCCTTTATCCTGCTGTCATTCCCAAGAACAGAGGCTTTCCTCTTGCGCCTTGGATTTCCACCACGGTTCAGTACATGGAGTTTCTGAACAGTGCCGTCCTCCAAACGAACCAAACCAGCTGTAATATTTCAAAAAGGTCTGACTGAGACTGGAGAAGAAACACACATTGGGCACGGCCATAGAGAAAAAGATAAATAGATAAATAAATAATTAAATAAAAGGTACTTACAGATGAGGGTAAAGATATTGGGGTGGACAGTCTTAACTTCTGTTTGCATGGCGTTGTTGTAAGATTCACAGCAGTTTGTTGTTCTATTCTCACAGTTGTGCACGGAGAAGATGGGCAAACGAGAAGCTGACAGCCATGTTTTTGCCACATACTTGAAAAGGCCCTCCAACACAGGCCAAAGCCCTTTCCTGAATGCTGCCTCTGATACCTGCACTAGTCCATCTTGTATACAATCATGAGGCAATAGTGGAAGAGCACACAGACATCTTACTGCCAAGTCAACATGCTGATTCTTCTCAATGAGAGGAATCAGGCCTTTCTCTTTGGCTTTACCTAAAATTGCCTGTAACAGATTTAAAAGATTTTACTTATATATTTCTTTTGAAGTCCAAAAAGGACAGTACCACATTTACTCACCTTATCAGCATGAAATAGGCAGCCATATCTGTCTGCATTTGGAAATTCCACTGACCATGCTTTTTGCTGTGAGGCCTCATAATCACACATAATGTTCGAAGGATTAAAATTTGGAACAAGGTGTTTTATGCCCTGTATGGCAGCTCTGTAGCAAATTGTTGATTTGGACTGCATGAGAATGCTCCCTATGCCAATGGTCTGTACACAAGATAAAAAGAAGTAACGTTTAGGTACAGCAGCTTGAATAGACCATGCAGAGGAAGAATAGAAGTGATTAATAAGTGCCAGATATGGATACTTAAACAGATTGTAAGTCATATTTCTTTACTATTTTAACAAAATCTCTCTTTAAAATTTTAAGTATTCAAAATAGTAATTACAATTTGACATGCATTAAGTGTTTACTATCTGTTACTGGCACTTTTTGATTATTTCTGTTCATCTTCATTTGTTGGAATGATCTATTCAACTACATAATTTAACAAAGAAATCAAAAATTTTCATTTGTATACTAACAGTGTGTCTTCGAAGACTGACAAGGTTCCACACTTGGGCACCATTCAGATCAGTGGGGACAACACAAAAGGTAGCATCACTGAATATAGTTTTAATTTTCCCTAGGTACTTCAGCATTCGACCAGAAATAAAAAGCAAACATTTTGACTTGTTTGCCTCATTGCCAGTTGCCCCTGCATAGATGTAGTCTTGTCCATCTAATGTTTTGGAAAGAAAAGAATACTTGTCATCTCTAAGGATGATATCTAGCTCACTCAGAGATTTGGGGATTTTCGGGAGGGTGCTCTGTCGTGCCCTTTGCATAGCTGGCCTCAGTGCCACAAAGGGTATATTGGCAGCAGCAACTCTTGGCGTTCTGCAAGCAAAATTAACACACAATGAGTAAGGGACACCTGTAATGTGTTGCAGAACAACCTTCACTGCAATATAGCTTCTTTTAATCTTGCGACTAATCTGGGAGAATAGGAGCATGTTTTCTATGGGGACCATTTTATAAGACAGTGGATGAGTTATACTACTTAATAAGCGCATCAACGAAAACACATCACATTAGCTTTTTGGATTAATAAGAATGTTTTACTTAGTTAATCAATTGGCACGATAACTTGCCTTCCTCAGCCAATCAAAATTGAATTAATTTGTGTTCAGTTAATTCTTTTAATTAGCATTTCACATCCCCTTTGTAATTAACTCAAGCCCAAATAAAAATTCAACCTGCTCTCAGAGATTTTTAGCTAGATATTCAGTTCAACAGTAAGGCATTGTAGAACTGTATGACATTGGGTAGGTATATATTAATTAACCGGTCTTTTGGGATAGAACTACTTACTTCAGTCGTAGCCTCTCTTCATCATATATATCAGAGAGGTTTGACGAGTCACCACTGCGGCACCTCATAAGAATTGCAGCCCTTAATCTGCGCTCATGAATGAGGTTGTGGTCAGGAGCATGATTATGTATCTTTGTCTGTTTGAAGTCCATACCATTTGATCCAATACTAGCTCGACCTCTGCAGTGTCTCCCCTTCGTCGATAGTACATGCATTCCAAACTCCATCTTCCACCTTTCATAATTTTGTTGAGGTAATATGTATGACCATCTTTAGCATGAAGAAAGTGGGTGTTGGATCGAAGACCCTCCTCCACAGACACTTCGACCATAAGGAAAGTTAATAGAACGCTGCAAAGAGATAATAAAGGTACAATAAGAACATTCGAAGACGAAATGAGTAGAAACACATCCAATACAAGAGAAAGCAATTGTGCAGAACTTGCATTTTTACTGACCCTGCGATTCAAAAAGTACGACCGGCACTTGTTCCACAATAATCTATTAATAATTTTTTATAACAAAATTATCTTTTAGGGGGCGGGTTGTAAGGTAGCGCGCTGGAATAAAGTACAAACATAAACACCAAACGAATGAACATAACCTCTAGAACACATGACGGGACATGTAACAGTTCGATTCCCAGCGAATATTCATAGCGCAAGACATCAGCTGCCCCATCAATATGCATCGCCATGACTTAAAACTAACAAATACTTACTTTTATAAATAAGAAATTAATATTAAGGACAAATATTCATTTTGGGCTTCCCTGCTCAAACTAGATTCATGACTACCAGCCACACCACACCACAACTCGACAATCAGCAGGATATGAATTCATAGTTTCCACATATCATTGATAAAAAATATCTTCTTACTTTAAAGAATTAGTGCTTGAATAATTTTGTCATGATATGAGGTGTTTGATTTTTTTTATTTTTTTTGCCCACTCTCCCTGATAAGGTTGGTAGCCATTAACTCACGAGTTCTAAACATGAACAGGTCCCTTCACATCCAAATCTGTGGATAACGGAGAAATCCCTCTCTCTCTAAATGTCTGTTGATATTTTGCACACGAGACATGACGGAGGCACAACAATTATATTGGTAATGTGGTGAATTCTTCAACGCCTAAGTTTGGTCTTAGGACGGTTGCTACAGTTTAAATTTCCAACAGCCAAACGAGCCGCCCTCTCACCCCAAAACGTCTTTTGAAATTGCAGAACTGGCCAGGAAGTGTTATTGAAGGACTTGAAATGCGTTTTATATTGTTAGAGGATGCTGCATGAGCGATGGGCTTGTGTCGGCATGAAGTTCAGAGGGCACAGGCAGTATTTGGTTCGTGGTGCGATGTGACATAACCTCTCCCGTAGTGACGCTCTCCCAGCCGCAAGAGCCTCAACTCTGTGATTCGCTAGGAATGGATTACAATACTCTGTAAGTACACACTTAACTGTTATTTTTCACAACTGCACTTTCTCGTTAAAAGTGAGGAAGTGAGGTAATTTGCATATTGGTTTTACATACTAGTGTGAATGAGGGAGAGATTTCAGTACAGACAGTTCCGTGGTACAATTTATATCTGTCAGCAACATTAGTGCCTCTAATCTGAACTTCTTCATCTTTGTCGCTCTTGCCTTCCTATCATATGTTTGTTGATGTGGGTGAAAGTAAACCATAGTCATGTCAGTTTTTTGTGCCATGCACATGTACTTGTTATTAAGTTACTAACCGATGTGTTATTTGCAGCCTTGGCATTTCAACCGCAGCATTTCCAGTCCGGCAGTGTTGTATGAAAGTTTAATATTTCTTACTGGAGGGATGTTACACCACCAAATGGCCACAAATATGTTGGAAGAATTGGCAAACACTTATTCGCTCAGTGTCTTTTGCAAGTAGGTATGGCATCACAATTCCATTAACATACGTGTTTCCTTTGGAAAAAGGTTCACATATGAAACACAGACAGTGCTTGTTCCATTTGTATTGCGCTGATTGATCCTCTGAATTTGTTTCCAGTCATGTCTTTTGGTTCGCTCTCCTTCAGAATGCGCACATTCTATTGACGATGATGTTTGATTGAGAGAAGATCCAGACACTAATTGCTAGGTGAGTCGTCTAAATATAAGGCTACTTTGGCACCATGGATATCGTATCCAGTTAACCACTCTACTAGCATTTCTGATGTTTCCGATGTTGGGTAGTATCGAAAGTTCTTTTCAATTCATGAACTGCGGCAATATGAATGGGTTTGATTATGTGTTTCAAATAGACCAACAGTCATAGTTTGGAGTTTCAAGTGTTCTGTTTTCTGTGTCACTCGTACTTCCACACCTTTGCTTGGGACTGATTTCACTTCCAGATGTAGGTGGGGATGGGAGCTCATTTTAAAGGGACATCAATTATCTATGGGGTGTTATGCTTGTCATAACTTAAGTTTATAAAAAAAAAATACATTCTGTAGACAAAAGTTAAATTTTTGATGCCCTTCTACAATGCATTTATAATTGTTTATAATATTATATCTTCTTCACATAATTCAGAATTCAAAAAATATGACAAGAGTGCCTGGCATGGCAGCCCTTGGTTTTATCCTAGTTAAAGTGAGAGGCTTCCACCGTACAGAGTTTAGCTATCTTTATGTCAAAGTCTTATATACACTGTAGCATCGTTTTCCCGTTCAGTGAGTAACAGATACACTTAATAACCCTGCTTTACCAGTGAGAGTATTCTGGTTATAGAACTTAAAGTTAATTTCACAAGGCACTTGCGGGTTAATTAGAATAAAATGTAAATGTTAGTTAATCAATTATCTATGGGGTGTTTCTTCCTTCTTTTAAAGAGAGTGTAATAAATTTCTTGATTTTTTAGAACTTAGATTTTTTCCTTCGAAAAACAAATCTCTTGTGACAAGCAATAGACCATTTCATTCTGAATATCTTCATCTAAGATTTAATAAAACCAACCATGCCAGGATCAACCAGGCGCACAAACTTTCACATTAACTCCAAAAGGTGTCCCTACGCTTAGGTGTCTGGGACCGACAGGATTACTTCATATTAGCAATATGTTGATGTTTCTTACCTCAGAACTATGAACTCAAATTTCACTCCCACTTTCATAATTGCTGAGCGAAGCGAAGCTCTCTGTGGGCTTCCCTGCCGTCTTCGTTCCGTAAGCCATCTCACCTTAAGCTTAATGTATTCCGACACGTTCGCCAACAAATTATCAACACTCTCTCTCATATATATATATATATATATATATATATATATATATATATATATATATATATATATATATATATATATATATATATATATATATATATATATATATAACGAGGTCCATTCTGTTAAAGCGCTTTGAAAAGCAGTGCATTCTGATAGGAAAAATTCGTACCCTTCAAAAATCTTCCTGGGAGAATTTTAATACCTCTTAAACAGTTCAAAAATAGAGTCGGAAATGCCAAGCCCACCCTGCTAAATTGCCGTAGCGCTTTGAGAAGCAGTGCAATCTGACGGGAAAAATTTGTTCCTTTCGACTGTTCGACTGTTCCTTCCTGCCTGTGTTCCTCTCAGGTTGGACTGATGTTGGCCTGGTGGCATATTGAGTAGGGTGTCCAAAAAAAAAAAATCAATATTCCACAAATAGTTTTAAATGAAAGTTTCCTTCGAGTACTTTCCAACAAGCACCCGCGCAGGTCCGTGTGACGTCGGGAACCATATCCAACTTCCGATTAAAGATTTTCGCGCCCGTAAGTCACACCTTGGAAGGAGGACTATGTAATGTATGAAGTACTGTCGGGGTAGTAGACCTTTGGCTTCTTCCGGCTCTAGAGCCCAAAATAATTAGCGTACATGACTTTCAAAGTGTTCCCGTGATGCGGGAGGAACGGTTAAGGAAGAACGGTTTGCCATTATTTTTTTGATTAAACTTCAAACAGTTGTAAAACCGAAAGTCGATGGCAGTCAGAGGAGTCTGGCAAATCCAAGAGAGAGGAAATAGGTTCTGAAATTCTTCCAGGTGTAGCTTTAGACTGGGGCAAGTAGGAGGGTTTTTGGTTTTTAAAAATGGATTAAGAAGGCGATGAAGATTAACGGTTTGAAATTGTTTCGGCCAAATTCGGTTGATTTCATGGGGTCGATTAGCAATTTGGCGGTTTTCTCTCTTTAGCATTTGCGAGACTCATCTGCCCATTGCCCACCAAGTCGGTACTCCACACATAGCCCTCCTCCAAAGTCACACGTTGTTTTTTGCGTTGCCCCGCCGCCAGTCCGCGGACGATAGAGAAGACCTTTCGTCAACAGACAACCTAGGGTAGGTAGCTGACACTAGACACGTCGCCAGTGTCGCACGACGTAACGGCACGCGTGCGCGTCACGACAAAGTAAATGTAATATTCTCACTCAAGACGTCTTCATATCTATCGCTCGGAGGTTGGGTTAGGGCAAGAACGGAGCTGAAAGTGAAAGTATACGATGGCCCCTCGTGTATCCATAACATTTGCCGGCAACGTGGGCTAAAATCATTAAAAGACTCCCTGCGCGTACATCCGCCTGCCAGCTAGGCAACGTGTCACAGTGGGCTAGAACCGGAAAAAACCGTCCAAAACTAATAACTTTTATTCTGTTTGTCAGAAAATCATGAAATTTGGTATAACGGGGTATTTTGATCTCCTCTATGGATATATGGCGTTAGTTTTTAAGTGCCGGGGGCGGAAGCAGGTCAAAAAACAGAGGGAAATGCAAAATTTTGTCCCTTTTCAGTAAAAGTCGGTGTCAAGGTATTTTTGAAAAGGCTGATTCGTAATTTGACGGTAATTTTGGTGTGCTATGGGTGAAACTAGGTCAAATAAGAGGGGAAAATGCAAGATTATGTCCAATTTCAATAAAAGTCGGTTTCATGTTTTTTTGATGTGCTGATTCGTAATTTGACGGTAATTTTTGTCTGTGAGCGGCGGAACCACGACAAAAAAAGAGGGGGAATGCAAAACCTTGTCCCTTGCCCGCTGCCGAGCGCTCCAGCGGCTAAGTCGAGAAGCGTTCCGCTCGCAAATGTGTCGGAAATACGTGCGATTTTCTCCGGGAGGAGCACGAAGGTGCACAAAACTGCACCGCGGTCTTGTAGTACTGGTCTCTGGCTATCGAGTGGCACTCTCCATACCCCGCGCAAACTGACGCAACTCAAAATACGGCCTTTTAAAATCGGCCCAAAACGCGTTTTATACGCTATTATTATTGCAATTTTCTCAGTGATGGGTGTCAGACAGTTGTAAATTTTGTGTCGAGTGTAGTGCGTTAGGTTTCTGTGAACACGTACATGTGCTTGGTTTGGTTTCGGGGTGCCCAGGGCCGCCGCTACAGACCAGGAGAATACGCACTTACGGACTTAGTAGAAAACGCACTAAAATGGCAACTTTCCGGCGTGAAAATGTCTCTGTTCCCATCGGAATTTTTGCGGGTGCCCTATGGTTTCTTGATCAAAGGACCCAAACAAACAAGGTTCTTAAGAAAAAAAAAACAATTTTTAAATATATTTATTTTAGGTTTTGGACGGATTTTTCGTGTTCTAGCCCACTGTGCGTGTGTGCACGCATGCAGTGAGGCTGCCTAGTTGGCAGGCAGATTTAAGCACCAGGCGTCTTTTAGCGATTTTTTTGCAGGTTGCCAATGAGTGTAATCAGTGCGCGTTGGTTCATCGATAACACTGAATATTAGCTACATTCTCGTAAAGGTATCACGCTTAGACCTGTACTGATTTTTTAAAAGTAAACACCTACGTTCTTACGCAGCAGGATTACTGACTAATTCGTTAGTTATTCCATACAGTTTTGTAAGTTGCTTACTGATAAAAGAAGAAATTGTCAGTAAGGTAAAAAGGAACTAGTGCGTACAACTGATGAGAAAAGTATCTTAAAAAGGTTTTTACGCAGCAGGAATACTGACAAAGGGGTCCGAAAAATCAGTAACGGGCCCGTCTCCGCGCAATAGATGTGAAGGCGTCTAAAGCAAAATTACTACGCTTACTTTGTCGTGACGCGCACGCGTGACGCGTGACGTCACGTCGCGCGACACTGGCGACGTGCCCTATGTCAAGTACCTACCCTAGGTTGTATGCGGACAAAGGTCTTCATCACCAGCCGCGGAGCAGCGGCGTGGCAACGCGAAAGAATAACGTGTGACTATATGGCGCGAAAAATATCAAAATCTCTAATTGCAAGCTAATACTGAGGGCGGACTCTGGACGATAGGTTGACCCAGTTGAAGAGGTTTCATATTTCAGACTGATTTCAACCTGACGACAGTCACCCAAAAGTACGACCATTACCACCCTCAATCCCGTAGTGACCTTTTTGTTGGTGAACTATCAACGTATTTGTGCATTGATAAGGTATAAACAAATTTTTTATTAACTCGCAATAATAACGTTGATAGCTTATATACTTCTCTTACCAACAAAATGGTTCTGTTGATAATTAATAAACGAGTTTGATGGTACCAATTAACAATTTTGTTGATACCTTATCAATGCACAAATACGTTGATAGCAAAAAACAAAACTCTCCATAGGGAATCTGAGAGTGCCGAAATTAGTAAATTCCGGACCGTCTTAGGGAAGGTAAAAAAAAATATAAATGTTAAAAAAAAAAAAAAAACATTTAAGTGAACTTATATTGGTTTCTATCCCTGCATATTTTTAACTCACTATTGGGAAGAAATTGTTTACCTGCATAAGTGTCAAATTTACAGCTGTCATCAATTTTTAGGACTTAGAAATTACTGCTTTCCTTTCGGACTTCCAACATTAACAATATTAATTATTGAATTCCATTTCATCCTAGTCAGTGCATTTATTCTATTGGTGTGAATTGCTTTGTGAGTCTGCTGTTTCAAAGTTAATTTTGTATTAATATTTTTTTCACGTTAGTATTTAAGATTGTTGTTGATAAATTATAAAGGCTGTAATTAATTTTTTAATTTCTGCTATGGAGGAAGAAGAACCTACACTGTTAGAAAACGTTGTTGGCTGATGACACTCTCCGTGATGAGAATGTTGTTTGCAAACAACATTACTTGTATTGCTTGATGTTCCGACAAAAGTCGTTTTATTTTACCCATAGTGACCCATTACTGTAACAACTACTTATCACCATGTTGTTAGTCTACAACAAAATTGTAGTTAAGTTTGATAGCAGCATATATCGTTCTTAAACAACAAATTTGTAATGTTACAATTTTTGTTGTGAAGAAGGAGCTAGAACCTCACTATTTTGAGGGGAAAATAAGTTTCAGAAATTTTCAGGAATATTGTTGCATTACTTAACTACGAATGTGTTGTTAATCTACAACATTTTTTTTAACAGTGTACTAAAAATTTTGTGCCACTTAATAACTAATTAATTTGGTTTAATACGTAGTCACTTGCCTTTGAAGTTTTGGGACACCCTTTCAACTTTCACTTGTATAAATTATAATCTTAAATTTATTAATGATGTCATTTGATTTCAAATGTGTTGAAAAGTTATTGTACACAAGAAGATATGTAACTATAGTTATTCTAGTGGGATACTCACCAGGTAAAGTTTATCGTCATTCTCAACGGTCTACTTATAGTAGCTAAAAACCTAACAGTGGAAGGCGAAGGGACTAAATCGTCCGGGCCAACAATGGCACTCGGTGTGGATGTTTGACCCATCATAAGCTTTAAGAAAAACCATGTCTTGGAATTTTTCTAAGACGGAGTTTTTGCTAGAGTCAAATTACTGAAATTTTACAAGACTTTAGCGGAAATTTACTTAACAGATGGATCAAATATTTTTCACGATCCAATCCAATTAAAGGTTTCTTTAATCAGCTTAAAAACTGAATCTAAAACACCTTGAGCTGGGCTTGTACTGTGTTTCTTATAGGATTTGGTATATCACTCAGAATTTCACCCGTCTTTGTCGAACACCAAATTTAGGGCTCCTCTAACTCCTAAACCAGATTAAAAAAAAAAATTACCTTGACATTTGGCACCTTTGGGTGGTCCCAGATGATAATCAACCATCCCCAACTCAAACTAAAAACCATCGATTCGGACCTTGTGGTGATTTGCCATGGAATGACCCTATACACTGAAAATGAACGAATCCTGATTCTCGCTCCTATACGAGCGAGAATTTGAGGGTAATTTTATTACTCTCTGGAGAGTAAGAATTTTTTTCCTCACTCTATTTAAGAAAGAATTTTGTGATCTCGACCGAATGAAGTGAGAATTCTTGCTGAAATAAAGTGAGACTAGGAAATCCTTACTCATATAGAGCGAGGCTAGAAAATATCTCACTCAAATAGAGTGAGGTTTAAAATTCTCACCCAAAATAAGCAAGGAAAAGTGTCCTTTCCCTTTTCGAGCGAGAATCTGGATTCGAGGATTTGCAGTGTACCCTTCGGGCACACCTTCCCACCTTCCCTCAGAGACTGTGTCCCCTCAGGGGACATATGCACTAGGCTTAGGCAAACCACAAATGACAATATTCTAGAACCCAAAACTTTTCTTATGGTTGGTTTCATTAAATATTATACGACCGTATCTGAAACGTGACATTACGAGGAATACTGCCGCCATAGGTTGCCGCGAGCTCAGCCCGCCCCCGCAGGGGGCTTACTAGTAAGAATAAAAAGAAATGTTTATCCAAAACATAGCAGTTAATCAACTTAAACGCGTAAATCCACACTTAACATATCAGCCACATTAACATGGTGTACCTCGTCTGCCCCTTTCAGCCTCCCACCTGCCTGCCCATCCGATGCAGATCGAGCACCTGCTCGTCGCCCTCAAGACCCTCGCCCCCGCCCCGCCGCGCTCACCACGCGTCGTGGGATCAGCACCTGCTCGTCGCCCTCAAGACCCTCGCCCCCGCCCCGCCGCGCTCACCACCCTTCGTGGGAGCAGCACCTGCTCGTCGCCCTCAAGACCCTCGTCTTCGCCTCGCCCCGCACCGCCGCCCACCCGTCGTGGGAGCAGCACCTGCTCGACGTCCTCAAGACCCTCGCCCCCGCCCCGCCGCGCTCACCACCCTTCGTGGGAGCAGCACCTGCTCGTCGCCCTCAAGACCCTCGTCTTCGCCTCGCCCCGCACCGCCACCCACCCGTCGTGGGAGCAGCACCTGCTCGACGTCCTCAAGACCCTCGTCTTCGCCTCGCCCCGCTCCGCCGGCCACCCGTCGTGGGAGCAGCACCTGCTCGACGTCCTCAAGACCCTCGCCCCCGCCCCGCCGCGCTCACCACCCTTCGTGGGAGCAGCACCTGCTCGTCGCCCTCAAGACCCTCGTCTTCGCCTCGCCCCGCACCGCCGCCCACCCGTCGTGGGAGCAGCACCTGCTCGACGTCCTCAAGACCCTCGTCTTCGCCTCGCCCCGCTCCGCCGGCCACCCGTCGTGGGAGCAGCACCTGCTCGTCGCCCTCAAGACCCTCGTCTTCGCCTCGCCCCGCACCGCCGCCCACCCGTCGTGGGAGCAGCACCTGCTCGTCGCCCTCAAGACCCTCGTCTTCGCCTCGCCCCGCACCGCCGCCCACCCGTCGTGGGAGCAGCACCTGCTCGACGTCCTCAAGACCCTCGTCTTCGCCTCGCCCCGCTCCGCCGGCAACCCGTCGTGGGAGCAGCACCTGCTCGACGTCCTCAAGACCCTCGCCCCCGCCCCGCCGCGCTCACCACCCTTCGTGGGAGCAGCACCTGCTCGTCGCCCTCAAGACCCTCGTCTTCGCCTCGCCCCGCACCGCCGCCCACCCGTCGTGGGAGCAGCACCTGCTCGACGTCCTCAAGACCCTCGCCCCCGCCCCGCCGCGCTCACCACCCTTCGTGGGAGCAGCACCTGCTCGTCGCCCTCAAGACCCTCGTCTTCGCCTCGCCCCGCACCGCCGCCCACCCGTCGTGGGAGCAGCACCTGCTCGTCGCCCTCAAGACCCTCGTCTTCGCCTCGCCCCGCTCCGCCGGCCACCCGTCGTGGGAGCAGCACCTGCTCGACGTCCTCAAGACCCTCGCCCCCGCCCCGCCGCGCTCACCACCCTTCGTGGGAGCAGCACCTGCTCGTCGCCCTCAAGACCCTCGTCTTCGCCTCGCCCCGCACCGCCGCCCACCCGTCGTGGGAGCAGCACCTGCTCGACGTCCTCAAGACCCTCGTCTTCGCCTCGCCCCGCTCCGCCGGCCACCCGTCGTGGGAGCAGCACCTGCTCGTCGCCCTCAAGACCCTCGTCTTCGCCTCGCCCCGCACCGCCGCCCACCCGTCGTGGGAGCAGCACCTGCTCGTCGCCCTCAAGACCCTCGTCTTCGCCTCGCCCCGCACCGCCGCCCACCCGTCGTGGGAGCAGCACCTGCTCGACGTCCTCAAGACCCTCGTCTTCGCCTCGCCCCGCTCCGCCGGCAACCCGTCGTGGGAGCAGCACCTGCTCGAAGTCCTCAAGACCCTCGCCCCCGCCCCGCCGCGCTCACCACCCTTCGTGGGAGCAGCACCTGCTCGTCGCCCTCAAGACCCTCGTCTTCGCCTCGCCCCGCACCGCCGCCCACCCGTCGTGGGAGCAGCACCTGCTCGACGTCCTCAAGACCCTCGTCTTCGCCTCGCCCCGCTCCGCCGGCCACCCATCGTGGGAGCAGCACCTGCTCGTCGCCCTCAAGACCCTCGTCTTCGCCTCGCCCCGCACCGCCGCCCACCCGTCGTGGGAGCAGCACCTGCTCGTCGCCCTCAAGACCCTCGTCCCCGTCCCGCCGCGCACCGCCGCCCACACGTCGTGGGAGCAGCACCTGCTCGTCGCCCTCAAGACCCTCGTCTTCGCCTCGCCCCGCACCGCCGCCCACCCGTCGTGGGAGCAGCACCTGCTCGACGTCCTCAAGACCCTCGTCTTCGCCTCGCCCCGCACCGCCGCCCGAACATGGCGAACATGCCGACAGCGCGCCTGCGGCCTGTGCTGGTCGCAGTGCGCGGCCGCGAGGCTAGGCCCCCTGCCCGCCGTCAGCTCACAGCCCTAGAGCAGCCCAAGCAGGCGAGCCTGCCGACTTCGACTATGGCCCCGTGCTGATCGCGGTGCCCGGGGGCGAGTCTAGGCCCCCTGCCCGCCATCGGTTCGCGACTCTAGAGCAGCCCAAGCAGGCGAACATGCCGACAGCGCGCCTGCGGCCCGTGCTGGTCGCGGTGCGCGGCCGCGAGTCTAGGCCCCCTGCCCGCCATCGGTCCGCGACTCTAGAGCAGCCCAAGCAGGCGAGCCTGCCGACATCGTCTACGGCCCCGTGCTGATCGCGGTGCCCGGGTGCCAGTCTAGGCCACCTGCCCGCCGTCAGCTCACAGCCCTAGAGCAGCCCAAGCAGGCGAGCCTGCCGACATCGTCTATGGCCCCGTGCTGATCGCGGTGCGCGGGTGCGAGTCTGGGCCACCTGCCCGCCATGGTTTCGCGACTCTAGAGCAGCCCAAGCAGGCGAGCCTGCCGACATCGTCTACGGCCCCGTGCTGATCGCGGTGCCCGGGTGCCAGTCTAGGCCACCTGCCCGCCGTCAGGTCACAGCCCTAGAGCAGCCCAAGCAGGCGAGCCTGCCGACATCGACTATGGCCCCGTGCTGATCGCGGTGCCCGGGGGCGAGTCTAGGCCCCCTGCCCGCCATCGGTTCGCGACTCTAGAGCAGCCCAAGCAGGCGAACATGCCGACAGCGCGCCCGCGGCCCGTGCTGGTCGCGGTGCGCGGCCGCGAGTCTAGGCCCCCTGCCCGCCATCGGTTCGCGACTCTAGAGCAGCCCAAGCAGGCGAGCCTGCCGACATCGTCTACGGCCCCGTGCTGATCGCGGTGCCCGGGTGCCAGTCTAGGCCACCTGCCCGCCGTCAGCTCACAGCCCTAGAGCAGCCCAAGCAGGCGAGCCTGCCGACATCGTCTATGGCCCCGTGCTGATCGCGGTGCGCGGGTGCGAGTCTGGGCCACCTGCCCGCCATGGTTTCGCGACTCTAGAGCAGCCCAAGCAGGCGAGCCTGCCGACATCGTCTACGGCCCCGTGCTGATCGCGGTGCCCGGGTGCCAGTCTAGGCCACCTGCTCGTCGCCCTCAAGACCCTCGTCTTCGCCTCACCCCGCACCGCCGCCCACCCGTCGTGGGATCAGCACCTGCTCGTCGCCCTCAAGACCCTCGTCTTCGCCTCGCCCCGCCTCGCCCCGCCCCGCCTCGCCCCGCCCCGCCTCGCCCCGCCCCGCCCCGCCTCGCCCCGCCTCGCCCCGCCCCGCCCCGCCGCCCACCCGTCGTGGGTTTACCAACTGCTCGTCGTCCTCAAGACCCTCGTCCCCGCCCCACCGCGCCGCCCACCCGCCGCCGCGGAATGAGCACCAGCTTACCTGCCCTAAGATCAGCGTCCTTGCGCCGCCTCGATCCCACCTCATCGGCGCCGTCCTCTTGTTGTCTGCGCTACAGTCCTCACCATAGCTGCCACGATACTGGGAAGCGTACCATCGCCCCTTGCTTGGTGCACGTGTCCTCTCGTGTGCCCTGGCGTTCTGGTGCATCATGAAGGTATGTGGAAGATTGCAGTTACTGCCGTGTGCGTCAGGTTTCTGTTCTGGTTTCTTCGTGGCTGTGATCCCTTCACTGTTACTGTTACAGTTTCATCAGTACCTGGCTACATCTGCGCACCCAAGGCTGAGGCTACTCTTTAATTTCCTTTATGTTTACGATGAGTTTGGTCACTTCCAAGAATAAAAATGATATAATGGCACATTTATGACTCTATACTTCCCTTATAACACCCTTCAATCAACTTGACTCTTATGCTGAACGGTCTGCATAACACATTCGGTCATTGCAACGTGGTATCAGTAAGCTTGCACTTGAGTTTTGTGGGAAGACGGAGTTTCAATATGGGGTTGGATCATTGGACCCTCTTACCGTTCGTTTTCGTCGCGATCAATGACACCACTCATTGCACGCATAACGCAGAACACGGACATCAGCAGCGTCTCTAGGAATCGGTATACTTACAGACAAAATGAGTTATCGTTGCAGAGGTTCTTCTTCGCAAACACTGATAGACGCCGGTAGATAGGCAACCAACTCAACACCACCTGGTGGAGCGCCTGGGAGGTAGGCAACCCATTTCTCACGCGCTTGCCAGCGATTATTTCTATTCCATTATTTTTATTCGGCTCTTATTATTTTTATTCCGGTGAATATAAATAGTGGGTCGGACACATCGCGGGTCGGAGAGAGTTTCAGCGGATAACAGTGCAATATTTATATTACATGCGACATTAAAAATAATGCGGGTCGGACACCCGTAACGAATATAAATAATAAGGTCGGACAAATCAGAGGTCGGTGTAATGATCCACCCCCAAAATTCTGTCCTGGCTGGTGGTAGATTCCACTCCAATGAAAAGTTGCGGAATATCTGGAAGCGTAAGGAAGTGTAATAACTTGGTAATAACCACTTCATTTTACTGAATAGTAGTACTGCGCTTAGTACGCATTACCTTTGCAGTTAGGAGCTCTAGCTCGAGAGAAGCGAATCGCTTGCCAACACACATCCTAGGACCAAAACCAAATGGGACGTAGGCAAAAGGATGAGTCGTTTTCAGTTCTTTGTCGTCCGACAGCCAGCGTTCCGGTAGAAACTCATTTGCTCTTGGAAAGTATTCTTCGTCCTGATAGAATGCATTCGTAGGCATAGCCGCGACAGTCTGTAAAAAAGAAAAACAGGTTTACGAGATCATTAATACGAATTTAAAACTTTTCCCTGTTCTCGCCCGGGCGAATGAGTAACAAAAACCCTGGAACAAGTATGATAAATCCGTTGCACGAAAGTAGCGCTTATACCGATTTTAAGCATTTCAGGCACATAACTTTTATGTTATGATTTGCAGCTTGACTTACCCCCTTCGGAATCTGATAGCCACCAAGAACTATGTCGGTGCCGGTGTCACGGAAGTTTGCAGAAATAATGGGCATAACACGCATGGCCTCTTTTATACATGCCCTTAAATACCTGTATCAAATCGAATTTCAAAAAAACACTGAATATGTAAAATATGATTCCAGTCCCACCTCCTTCAAAGAAAGAACTCACTTGAGCTGCTCCAGCTGCTCCTTAGAAATTGGTTTACTTTTATCAGGAATAACTTCGTCCAGCTCCTGTTGAAGCCTTGATTGCTTCTGGAGATTGTTTGACAACTGGTATAGAATTGTAGTCATAACTGCAGAAGTCTGAAAAACGTTTGGTAAACACATGTAAATTAACTATGCGCCACACGTACATTCTGCGTTTATATATGGTGTGCAACATAAACAAACTACGGTTAAGTCAGCTTATGGAGAGGCGATAATTTTACTTATTGCAACTTTGTAAAGCTACATAATGAATATTCTCACTTACTGTGTCAACTCCAGCCATTAGCATGTCCATGGCCATAGCTGCAGCCTTGTTAGGGTCATCAGTCTGAAGCAGTAAATTCTCTAGGACACTGCGCTGCTGCTCTTGGATGTCCTCCTTGGGCGTATTTTTTAGACGTTCCATTGCTTTCTCTACATATTTGTAGGCAATACTTTTCCCATGAAAATCAGTCAAACCTTTTTACTGGGAAAGTAGAAGTACTGTACATATAATTTGCTGAGTAATACATACTCGGTAAATGTATTCATATTGGAGATGAATCGGCGATATGCTGGAGTAGACACATATTTCCAGAGTGAGGGTTTTATATCCAGTTCATATAACCCGTCAAAACGCCATTAACAGCCTGAAACAACGTGACAGCCTTTTTGGTGGGGTTTGAGTTATTGAATATGCCTATCCTCGTGTCCAATGCTAAAAAGCATACAGCTGCAAAAATATAGGTTTACTATTAAAAATCTTCACAAACTATTCCTCGGAAAAAAAAAAAAAAACTCAGAAAGATTGCTTACATTCCAATGTCCAACATCCTAGTTCTGTAGAGAAATCAGGAGGCATTTGCCCGTTTGCGTAGCGAATACTCTTCATTCTGAGTAACATTCATTATATGATCTTTAAAGAACAGCCCCGGCTCATCCATCAATGTTTAGTCTACTCAACTTGCAAGGGAAACTATACTTAGTAATAGAACTACAAACCTTTCAATAAATTCCTGGCTGACCTGGTCTACTGGCTCTACGTAGCGAACTGTATTCCTTGGCTGCATCATGACCTGATTGACTGCGGACCGAAAATCCTGCCACTCCTTCCCTTGTCTGTAAAATAATTCAAAGTTAAATCGAGGCAAAGCGAAATAAAACAATATTGGTGAACGCTGTCTAATTGCGTACTCACGCTGTCGCAAGACTGACAATCATATTTTTTCTTATGTCCCTAAAGTAGTGATCCAGCACGTACGCCCCTCTCCGAGCAGGCCACACCCCCTCACTTCGAAAAATCTGTAAAGTTTGAAAAATTATTCACGGTGTACAACTTGTTTACAATGTGCACTTTCTTTTTTTTTTTTTTTTTTTTTTTTTTTTTTTTTTTTTTTTTTTTGCGAACCTTTTGAGCAAAATTGGCATCATACACGAGGAGCAAATCAGGTCTGCCGGGCATGCCAGCCATCTTGCAAATAGGGCCATATTTTTCTCTCAAGGACTTATACAACTTGTCAACTTGAAGATTAGCATATTCTCCTGAAATTATGACAATTTTTAATACAACATATATAGGTGTCTCCTGCTAACTATCCTGGTAAGAAGCACAATAAGGTGATTATACATGTGGGAATGGAATTCCCCTATTTCTATATTTCTTCGGGTGAATCAATTTAATTCAGCACATTTCAAGCACTATATGGGATTTACTTTTGGAAATTACCAATGCCTGGCATAAAGCGCCACGTGTTTCCAATGATGGGGAGGGGTTTTGGTCCAGGAATTTCAGCGTACGATTTGCTGCTTTCCCAGGTGTTTGATTGATCCGCAGCTCCATTTGCCGTCGTCGTCACGGACGCCGATGCAGAGCGGAAGCTGACTAAAACCTGAAACAACAATATAAAAACACTTGGAATATTTTTAAATAAGCGTGGCTCTAGTTTCAGTCTGAATACAAAGCGTGGTAATATATTTTACGATATTATACAATTATACATAACTTACGAATTATAACATACCATAACATACGAATTATATATAACTTTAATTCACATTACTGTGAGCATAAAACGCTTTTCAAGACTTTACTTTTCATAAAATGTGGGACGTGCAGATTCTATATGTTTTGCAAAGAATTATGTCAATGGCGAGGATTACCTGGGGAGACGCTCGCAGCCTGCTGAGTGTTTGTTGAATAAAAGACGTCATGTTTTGCCGTACGGTGCCTAACACTTACACCTGCGTTTACCGGAGTTGCGCTCTACTACTTTTATGGTTGTGGATCGGAAATGCCAGGTTACAGCTCGATGCCTGCTTATATGCATGTCGAAAGAAAACACGCCGCAAAGTTATCTTACGAAACCTTAAGTATGTCCATCGAAAAGCTGATAAGATAGACGATAAGCTAGGAGATACACATAGTGAGAAAAGAGATAAGCGTGAAAGTTAGCTGTCTCTATTAATTGATTTTTACTAGTACCCTTGTGAGCTTGAGCACTTTGACACATTAACCGCAGTTAAGCGACTGCGATTGACAACTTCGTATTTTTAGAGGGGTGGCATGAGATTACTTACTTTCCATCAGGATCGACTGATAAATTCTTAAGCCATTCCGCGTCACCTTATATTGTTATGGGTTTCAGTTAGAAACACTCGAACACTGTGTCATTCGTACTTGTCGTGCGGCTGCCAGCGAACGACTGAGCGCCCACTCCACAAAGCGCCGACTTCAAGGTCAGAGCAAAAATGGAACTTCTTCAGGGAACGAGGTAAATTCAAAACAAGTTCCCCTCACGTCTCTTCTCTACGTGCCCCACACTAGCCAAATCAGCTGTTAAGCATCACGTAAGGTAACTGGCATTGTTGGCCCTTATTTTAGAAGAGATTTCATTAGTTTCGACCAAAAAAAACCTACAAATGTATGGGATGAGATAAATAACGCACGCGGTAGCAACACGCAAAATTCTTAGGAAAGCAGGACGGTACTGGCTTTATCAGCTAAAGCATTGTTTCACAAGAGAGCCATCGGAGAGCTCAAGAGGGTCCATACTCGACTGAGACGCATTCAAAAGAGCAGGGTAGTCAAAAGCGCAGGGTGCTCAAAAGAGCAGGGTTGGAAGAAGAGCAGGGTTGTCATAAGAGCAGGGTTCACAGATGTGTAGGGTGTCAGCTCCGGTCAGCTCGCGTGTCAGTGCGCGTGCGTCATGTATATAAAAGCGCAGGGTGGAAAAGAGCAGGGTTGTTTGAATTCTGGCGGGCATGGCTGCCGAGCCTGCGCGCGACGGTGGCTCTACCTATCGGCCGGGCGGCCTATTGCTCCCCAGCCCGTGGTTGTCAACTCCACCGATGCGCTTCGCATGCCGTCGCCGCTGCTACGCTCCGCCACGGCACTGTACTAGCCCCGTCCTCCGCTAGCAAATATGAGAAACTGTGCGGACAGTAAAGCAGCAGAGCCGCGTGGGGTATCTGCGGTGCTGAAAAGTTACAGTAACAGGTTTCTGTGGGTTTCCTGCATTTTCATTTGTCTTAACGCTGGACACCTTCATTGACATTTTTAACTCACGACAAGAAGTTTAAACTCTGCGTCAGCACAAGGAAAATGCGAGAGTGAAATGTCTGATTTAAACAGAGCGAGATTTTTTTTTGTTGCCCCATTTAAGTGAGACTTTTGGAACCTCGCTCTTATTGAGAAAGAATCTGCAGCATGACTCAAATTGAGTACGATGAAGGATAGAAATCCTCACTTAAAACGGGCGAGATTTCCCAATTCTCGCTCAAACAGGGCGAGATTTTTTAATGTATTGCTCTATTCAAGCGAAAAAACCACACCTCGCTGTCATAGAGAGAGGGAAAATATCTCGCCCTCCTGAGGGCGAGGATCCTCGCTCTGGTATTTACAGTGAATAAGCTGCTCTTTTGCGCAGGATTTGAAGCGGGTGCAATCGTAGTCGTGGTGTACTCATTTTTTTTTTTTTTTGGGGGGGGGGGCACCTACACTATAGCGACAACTGGCGCAACAACCAAGAGTTTTCCAAAAAATTGAAACTAGTTTTGATTTGTTTTGATTTGTAGCCCACCCTTCTGATTTGAAAAAGCTTGAGAGCGGGTTGATACAGTCGATATGGTGTTCCACTCAAAAGAGATGAGCTAGAGAGTAGAGATTTTTAGGGAATCTTGATGATCACACCTGGACAACGAAACGCCTGTCAATTTTCACAGTATCCTACAAATTCATAAAAGTCCCGCTTCTCAAAACGTTGATGGGCAGCATGAGAGGATTCTGTGGGCATTGTTTGTGTTCCCTAGCGCACCTTGTGAGAGTTTATCGGAGAAAGGGACAGCAAGGTCAGGTCAGCCCCGCCCCCATCCCGCTCGGTCCGGCACAGACCTGCTGTACCCGGGTACTGAATGACGTCTCCGATACTCGGAAGCTGGATGCGACTAGGTGAGGGGATTAGGCCTGCCGGCCGGCCGGGCTCCACCCTGTCGGCCTTCATGAATCAGGAGAAAAAATTGGAAGGTAAGAAGGCACGATAATTGGTCAAAGGGAGTACCGCGGGGAATTTTGTTTGAGAAATGGCGGTACCGGGCGGCCCCGGGGGCGTCCCGACGCACGACGCACCGCCCGAGCGCCGCGGGAGCGTCCCGACGCACCGCCCTCCCTGGTGTTCCATTACCGTTCCGTAAGCATTTTTAAAAAGGTTTGCAGACCGTTTACTCCGTTCGATAACCATTTCGTAAACGGCGAGAAAGCCGTTTCCAAAGCACAATTGTGAACGTTTTCCCCATTCGTAGAATGGCGAGAAGAGCATTCAGTCCGTTTGCAAAGCATTCTGAGACCGTTCTGACCGTTTGTGTCCGTTTCGACACCATTCCGGGTCTGTGGCTAGGGGTCGGGGCACGGGGCCCTAGAGGCCGTTTCGAAACCATTTGAAACCATTCTGAGAGCGTTCTGGCCATTCCAAGACCGTTTACAGAATGGTGTTTTTGTGTGTGTAGGTCATTCAGTAACAAACCTCCCGCGTTAAAAATATGTTACAAAAGTGCGTGCAGTATGAAAAATTTACAGATAGCGTACTTCCTTCTTCGGGGCAGTCTCCTTTCGCCTCCTCTTTCCCCCTTCCTCCTCCCCCCTCTCCCCCTCTTTCCCCCTTCGTCCTCCCCCTCTCTCCCCCTTTTCCCTTCTCCCCCACCCCCTATCCTCTCTCCGCCTGTAAGCCTCGTGTTTAGCCGGGTCAGTCCTACTGGCCGCGATGAGATACGCATTTGTTGGCAGTGACCGGATCGAACCAGCCACCTCAGCACTCACGCTTTGGTCGGAACATACTGAGCTAAGGAGCCTTGTGCGGGCGAGACGTTCTGTGCCGCACCACATTACAACGCTTTGCCTGGTGTCCCTGCCGGGCCGGGCGGTCCCACCTCCCTCATCCCCGGCCCCGCCCTCTCCACACACGTTCAACAGACCATTTTTGCACACAATTTGCAGAATGCTCTCACAACGTTCTCAGAACACTCTTCCGAAGACCATTTGAACACCATTCTCCGAGCGCCGCGAACACCTTTTACAAACCTTTTTCCAGAACGGTCTCGAAAATGTTTACGTGGCACAGAATTCACAAACCATTTCGAAAGCATTCTCAAACGGGGTCCCCGGCCACCTCGAGTACAAACCATTTCAAGACCATTCTCCGAATGCTTTTCAAATGCGCTTCCGCAGACCATTTGCACTCCGTTCTCTCTCAGTTTCCAAAACGCTTATTACAGCATCCACACACCGTTCAAGGCCATTTCACCCAAGACAGTTTTATCACCATTCTACAACCGTTTCATGAATGGTGAGATCAGCATTTCCACGCCATTTTCAAATGCTCTTTCTCACAAACGGTCTGAGAATGGTTACGAATGCTATGAAAACGGACTGAATGCTCTGAAACGCTTTCCAAACGGCTTCAAACGGTGAACTGCCGATCACAGGAACACCAGGGCTAGTGCCACGGGGGCGTCCCGACGCACCGCCCTAGTGCCGCGGGGGCGTCCCGACGCACCGCCCTAGTGCCGCGGGGGCGTCCGGACGCACCGCCCTAGTGCCGCGGGAGGCATTTCCTCGCGCGCCACGCGCCTCGAGCACGAGCTGATCTGGCCGGCAGGCCGGCCGGGCGGGCCGTGGAGGAAGCGCAGCGCTGAGCAGTGCGGTATGAATCAGATGACAGACAGACGGGCGGGTAGACGGGCGGACACGCACAGCACTGCGAGGCCCCGGCCGGTCGACCCGGCCGAGCGCTGTGGGAGGAGCGGGGGTGAGAAGGGGAGGCGGGGACCCCGCCAGGGGCCGGAGGGCAAGGTGCCGTGTCTGGGAATGGCTGCGTTTTTAAATGACTGGGTGGCGTATGGAAGTTATCGGGCAGGCCTGCGGGGTGCGGGGAGGCGGGGAGGGGGGCATGCACAATGCTGATGTCGTCGGGGGCTGCGGACTGGGCCTGCTCAGGCCTTCTTGGACGCTCTGAGCAGCGAGCTACGAGCTGGCCCGGCAGATCTAGCCAAGTATGTGAACCCCAAAGTGTGTAAAAATTGTCCTACAACTTTCATCTTTTAGACAGTCCCCAGTAGGACTGGCTTTACCAGAAGGGTAAAGATGCCAGTTAAAATAATGCCAGTTAAAATAAAGATGCCAGTTAAAGCCAGCCAGTCAGCCAGCCCAGTCAGCCAGCCCAGCCAGTCCAGCCAAAAATATTCCTAGGGAGACCGTGGCGTGCGTGGCAGGAGATGCGTGGCAGGAATGCGTCCGACACAAGGGGCATGCCGCCATGTAAACAACCGCCACTTGAGAGGGCCCTGCTCCAGCCGCCTAGCCTAGTACCGATTTTAACTTTAGCGGTTATTGAGTTTTGAAGCAAATTGATACCAAATTCCGGTTCGTCGTCTTAAGACAAAGAAAATGATACTAAACACATGGTAATTCGACCAACTAAAATGAAAAATCAAATCTTTCGTTTTATTTAAGGATACGGTTTGAACACGATTTATTCCTGAACGGTACGTCGTAGAATCGTGATTCAATTTCCCACCTGCTCCCTCAATGCAAGATTAATAAAATAACG
Organism: Frankliniella intonsa; assembly: GCA_033675135.1. Lineage (NCBI taxonomy): Eukaryota > Metazoa > Arthropoda > Insecta > Thysanoptera > Thripidae > Frankliniella > Frankliniella intonsa. The sequence continues at coordinate 6,024,076 of JAWJED010000046.1, read as the reverse complement.
TTCTGCGTTAAAATAAGAAATCGCTAGTTCAGAAATTGAAACTTTTGACACCAATTTGTCACGGCTTTGTCTTCCGAGACTCAGGGTCGCTCGCCGCCCCGACGGGCCCAACCCTCCCCTGCCGGCCCCGCGCCCCGCCGTCGTAAACCGCGGTCGTAAAACAAACAACCGGCACTTGAGGCCCCCGCTCCAGCCGCCTGGCCTAGTACCGATTCTAACTTTTAGCGGGTATTGACTTTTCAAGCGATTTGATACCAAATTCTTGTTCTTCGTTTAAAGATGAAAAAAATGATACTAAATACATGGTAATTCGACCAACTAAAATGAAAAATCAAATCTTTCGTTTTATTTAATGATACGGTTTTTCGGTGGGTTTCATCTGTCCCATGTGCATTTGTCCCACCAATAAATTTTTTAGTTAAAAATAGTATTAAAAAAAATGGTCGACTAAAAAAAATAGTGTAAAAAAAAGGCGACTAAAAAAAATAGTATAAAAATAAAGTCGACTAAAAAAAAATAGTGTAAAAAAATAGTAGACTAAAAAAAGAGATGGCTCTCATTCATCGACGCAATATTCACCGAACGTATTTATTCAAATATCTCGGAGAAAATGTCGTCGGTCAATCGGTCCTCGCATAAGAAGAGAAATAAAATAATTTAAAAAAAAAATAATAATTTAATTTAAAAAAAGGTAATTCTATTAAAAAAAATAATAATTTAATTAAAAAAAAAAAGGTTATTATTTTAATCTCTGAAAATAAAAGTGAGCGGTGAGTTTCGTAATGTAATAATTATTTTAATAAAACTGGCCGTCGCCGTGGCTGCCGTAACAGATGACACGCGACAACTCCGTTGCCTCTTGCAGGGAGTAGAGCCCCCAGGAGATAGAGTATGAAAAATTAAGCACGCTGCTCGTTGCTACTTGAACGGGGAGTAGCGCCGCCTGCCAAGAGGACTTAAGCGACAATAACATTTTTACAAAACATGTTACCCTGCGCGCGTGCATCTTACGTTGTTATTTGTTGCAATTGAAAATAGCGCTGTGGTTACATCGCTCATGAACAAGAGGAGTAAGGCTGTAAAAGACGTTGCGTAGGTCACGCGCTCCCCTTCCCTCCAGCCGTTGGGGGCTGTGGGTGCAGGAGGCAGATGGGGCACATGACTGCCCAAACAGGTTTGTTATTTGCGGTGCATCCTGTGGTGCCTTGGCCGGACGAGAAGGATAGCACTTGCTCGTCCTTTTGTCTCCTTTGCCGGCCGTGACAGGACGCCTGGTGGGTAGGCAGCCCAACGCATGTCAGTGCTGCAGGCTGGCCGACCTCACCCCTGAGGGCAGGGCGGTGGCTCGCGGAGAGGGACGGGGTACGTCCGTCGCCGCAGATCGCGCTGCTCTGTCGCCCCGCGGTGATCAGCTGGGGCGCAAGCAGACGGAGACCGGTCCCTTCCTGCTTGCGGCCTCTGCGGTGTCAACCACCTGGTCGCATTCGTGAGGCTTGCCGGAGGGGGATCTCAGTAAATCATCATTAAATAAAAATAACCAATGCAAGGAGCGATCAGTCCTGTTTCATGAACTTCCTCAAGGGTGCGGAGCATGAGAAATCATCAGGATTCGGGTTACAATAAAATGATGCTGAAATATTGATGTAGGTGCCACTCATTTTAATCAAGAAATACTCACATGTCGATTTGGGACAGTGTAGAGATAAGGCAAGGTACATTTAAGTCAATGAAAGCTATTCCTGGCAACACCATTTATCTTCAAACCTCTATTGTAGTAAGTGCTATAGTAGACATTCTTTTTATCATCATAAACATTTCACCATTGAATCGCAGGAAAAGCGTTCCAATCTACAATCCTATCAATGGAATGCCTTAAACTTGTTGGAGAGGTAATCTCTCTTAACTTTTGCAAATGGAATGGTGTGTTTACGTTATTGTATTTCTTTACTAATTGGGAACACATGAGTAAAAACCAATGCAAATGCGACTCTTCCAATATGTTAGGTTTTTAAAACTAGACAGCTTTCTTAAAAAAATGCAACAAATTGACCTCAATAGGGTCACAACTGTTATCTTTTCATTGCTTAGTAAAAGGAACAAGAGATCAATGTATTTAAACCACACTTAGAGGGCTTCTTTTAAGGAAGAAAAGTCATTGTGAAAATCTGTATGGCAAAGGGTGTACTTCCTGTAATATAATGAGGCATGGTCAGGGGAGTTGAGGTCCAGCTGATAATTTTGAGGCCAACAACGTTGACAGCACAGAGGAACCGTAAGGAGAAATTAAAAAAACAAGGGAGAGAAAACCCAAAATTAATTTTGCGTCAATGATAGCTTGTTCTTTACTACCAAAATATCATAACTTTTGCTGAATGATATCAAATTTGAAATACATAATGGTGTTAAACAAGTATTGTGGAGTTTAAGTAATGTTTATACTTTCATCTCAAAAAAATGTAATAGTCGGTTTTGCCATTAAGAGTTAAGACTGTAGGACAAATTTACTCATCTGTACACAGCATAACATTTTCACAGGGGTGTGGCGCATCGTATCGTATATCATCGTATCGTATCGTATTATACGGTGGATTTGATGATTTCATGACCTCTTATGGGATTTAGTTACGTACAGGATATGAATTTCCATACTGATATTATATTAATTTCACGATATTACAACAATGTAACGAGCTATATCACTGTAGCTACAATGGCATTGTTAAAAAGTACTGTGCATGTTGGTAAAAGTTGTATTGGTAGAAGGCATATTGATATTGGCAGGACTTCAATCAGAATCAGTCTAAGAGTCAAGTGAATTAAGCAATTAAGAGTCTATTAAGTGATCAGTGATCTCACATTAATGCCAATCTACCTGAAAAAAACTCTATTGAAGTTTCTTGGTGCAATACTTTAAAACCTTCCAAATAGTGGAAAATGAAAGATAGAAGTGTATCACTGTATCACTACACAAGAGGACTTAGACCAAAATCATGCATATTGTTTGGTGATTTCAATATTTTGTTAAGAAATCTGAAAAAAGGTTCTATTATGAATAATAGTTGATATATCAAAATAGCTCATGGTGTATAACAAATTTACTGGGGTTGTCTAGTTTCTGAGATGAAAGTGTATCACTAAATTACACTGCACTGAGAACAATACTTGTTCTTTTACCACTTTGTATGTGAGTGGAAGTGGTAGGTAAAGAACAAGTAAAAAATGTGTTGGAAGTACTTAAATCATTTCTCAGATAGTTACTATCACTTCTAAGTTAAAAGTTGTAGTCAGCTGTCTCTCAAACAGGTAACTGTAGAAAAAGTAGTGGTTTCTATGACGAACCAAGATTAAGTTTTAGTACAGACTTGTCTCAAAATTGACAAAATGTACAAAGACGAAAGTGTCGTGAAAGCACAAAAAAACAAGAAGCCAAGTAAAAACCAAAATACTTTGGTCTTAAAAATGTAACTCGTTCTTTACCTCTCTGAAAATTCTACATTATACATTAATACTGAACTCCTTTTCATCTTTTTAACGTACTTGTTGCTGCACAAAGTGCACTTAGTCGCACCACACATCGCAGCACTATCAGATTTAAAACATGGTATTCTGTTAAGAATTATCGAACTTTTGCTTAGGTAATAATAATAGTCTTTTATGAAATACACATGAAGTCCTGAATTCTAATTACAATTATTACAAAATGAAGTATGTTATCCTAGGGTATTATGAGATGAAAAGAAATTCCTAAATTAAACAATGCTAGGACCAATACTAGTTCTTTTTCCCAAAATGAATAAAATATGAAAATGAGGTAAAGAACGAGTAAAAATAAAACCCTTAAATTGGAATTTGATTATACTTTACATATATTGCTCAATTAAATGATTGGATATTACAAGTAACATAACAGTATCCTTGGCACATATGTCGTATTACATTTCTTTTTAAAGCATAGGATCATAGAAGAGGCTATACTATACTAAGTAGACTCCTTGCTGTTTTAAGTGCATGAAGAGATGTGCTACAAGAATGAGGGTATCCCATATGGTACAAATTTTGTGATAAAACAGGAAGAAACCGTCACTAATGTGACAGATCTTATAAGAAACCTTCATCTCCTGTTCCCGAAAAAATATCTCAATGCTGCCAGTAGACCACAGCTCACCTTGCCTTTATTCACTTTATGCTCCTCCAGAATCAGGTCCACTGCACCTTCCGCAGACTGTGCTAGCTTTGGTTGCCAGACTAATTGCCAATTGATTACCTTCTGCATTCTACCTTAAAAATTAAATCTATTAAAACTTGATGCATCATAAGTCCATAATCCCTTTAACAAGAAAAGACAAAGCATAGTTACCTTAAGTTAGAAAAATGTATCTTACTAACTGTCCCTCATTCTGTCTTAAATGATCTTCTTCGACATAGCAGTAAGGAGCAACTATTCCCAAAAACTGAAACGGAAAAACAAAAATAAAATTTAAGGCTAAGTGTTTATAAGTTTTCTTCTAGACGTTACAGAGGAAACTGCCAGAAACAGTTTGTTCGTTATATGTAACATTCTTAAACAGTAAACGAGTGTGATCTCTTAGGTCTCGCCTTTTTTTCCACAATGTTACTGATAATTTATCAAAAGAATTCACATGGTGAACAACAAACAAAGGAAAACTGAGCACTGCTTTTGTTGAGGTAAACCTTTAAAGTTGGGTCAAAGAAGTGAAAAAAAGAGTATTTTATGTAGATGCTGAGTTAACACTGCCTGGTTGACAAAAGCAGTGTACACTGTTAGTTTTCACCATTTGTGTGATGACATATCGGTTTTACAGTTCAAAAACTTTTACCATTCTAATCCGGCTGAGATACTCTGCGCCGCTGACCGCAACCACAAAACAGGAGAACATTGCACGCTATTGGCACTCACAAAAAGCAGACGATAAGTCCGACCTAATGAAGAAAAGATGAAGAGTTTTGCAAGTACAATGTACGAGACAAGTCATTCAGTTGTGTCACAAGGAAGAACAAGAAGCAAATCACAAAAGAAAAAACAATATCAAAAAATTGCTTTTAAAAGTAGAGACTCATGCTTTACACACGAAAACCATCTGAACAGTAAATATTGGCCACCAATGAATAAGAAAGATACATAACATTAATTTGAGTCTTTTTCTTCAAATTTCTCCAATGTTACCCTACTGTAGATCCTGCACATTTTTCTTCTCTGAAACTTGGTTGAATGTTTTTGTTATGTAGGTAATATAAAAATCAGTTAAAATATGTGACAAAATGAACATTATGTAAGAGGTAATATTGAGCTCAGTCATTCAAAACATATTCTTCTCCATGGTTTTTCTTCACTTTTTCCCATGGAAGCTGAAAAAAACTTCATTTAAAGAGTTATGATTGGGTGTAACTTAAACAGAAAATGATACATTCATGATATGATGTATAATAGTCTTGACAATGAAAGATGTCCAACACCTATGTATTTTTGAGCACAATACTTCTTCTATACACTAGAAAGGAAAATGATTGTGTAAAGAACGAATAAAAAATGCAAGCAGTAAACATACTTGGAAGCAAGGTTAGGGCCGGCGGCCCGTGGATATCCGTTTAGAAAAACCCGTCGTTCTCCAAAACCAAACGTTGCACAGAAATTGTATTGAAACGAAATCGAAATTTTATAATCTTTTTCACTTTTTCAAACTGAATTTAGATGTTGACTGAGCAAACACTTTCTGTCGCAACGAATCAACAACGGACGGACTGGCCGGCGGCGGGGGCGAGAGCAGAGACAGGAGTGGGGGAGGAGTGGGTCTGCGTCGTCTGCGTCTCGTCCATGCCTCTCATACTGAACGCGGTACGCGTAGCCTCGCCTCGCCGTCTCGGCCATGTTCAACTTGACTGAGGAGGAGAAGGACAGAACACTTTGTCTGTTCCGTTGCTTGAAGTTGTATGTCCCGTGAGGAGGGCGTTTGCTCCTAATGAAAACTTGTCATGGTTTTGTACTAAAGAACTAAAGAGTCACTTTATTTGTCCGAGAACAGTATATTTATACAAATAATGCAATATGAATCTGAATACATGTCAGGAATCTCAGCGCTCCCGCCAGTCAGCGATCGGGTTTTGTTAAGTGGCAACTGTGTAGAAGCCAACCTAGCCTAGTCTCTCCTGTTGTGATACATGTGCCCCTTGATGTCACTATTTGAAACTCCTGATTCTTTCAAGCATTCTGTTCCATGGACGACCAAGCAAATGCTTACGCTGAAGAAGGCGAGAGAGGAGACAATCAAGGATCTTTCATGCAAACGATGGCTACTATTATCATGCTGAAAACAATCCGGATAATAATCGTAATGTGTACTTGCGATGCATACGTCGGTATAGAGAAAATTGTAGAGGTCGTGCAATTTTGTCCATTAATAATGTATTAGAAGAAACTGCTCCGCATTGTCATCTCCCTGATCGGAACTTCGTTCTGGAACTGCAACTCCAGGCGCAATATTGTGGAGAGATGCAGATCTGGAAGAGCACCACCCTAATCGTGCGATCCTTCGGGAGGAAAGAGCAGCGTAAGTATCTATACCACCCTGAATAGTTTATAGACGTTCTGAGCCCAACAACACTAAGCAAATTAGAAACACTGTAATTCTTGATGATTTTTAATATTTGAAAACACTTAAATTTTCATTTTATTCCGCTGAATCAAAACTGTGAACGGTGTTCACATTTGATTCAGTATTTACTCATATTTAGAATTAAAATAACTGGGCTGGGGTCCGCTCAGAAGGTCTAATAGACTAATAGTCTCTTGGTTTATTGAAGATATTAATATTCTCTTTTGTATTTTTTTCTTTGTTCCCTCAGTTTCCCCGTAGAAGTTGCGGCCAGGTGACAATGCCTCGAATGAGAACAGTTATGAGGAATGCACGAATGGGAAGATATCCTAACATTCCTGCAACTTTGAGGTGATCTTGGAGATTTACTTCAGAATCCCCAATATGCGCCCATATGCAGGTCTATTGACGGAACTGACAATCTCTTTGGTAACATGGTTACTGCTACTGATGGCTCTGTCTCAATTATATTTGTGTCAGAACGCATGTTGCGTTTTATGGAAAAGTTACCATTATATATTGTGATGGCACATTTTGCAACCCAGCAGTTCCTGAAAATTCTCAGGTAAATGTTACACAGTCTATGTATTAGCACCTACTGAAGTTTCCTCATAAGTCATGAAATAATTCTTTAACTGAAATTGAACCTGTTTAAATTTTAACTTGCACTACCTCACAAATTCTTACATAACAATGTCTTCCATGCAGATTTTCAACATGTTTATCTAGTTGGAGTTCACAAATAATTCCCCTTGTGACATGTCTGATGGAGAGGAGAACCATTCCTGCTTATCGTGCTATATTTCAGGAGATTAAGAATCTCTCTCCAAATTTCAGACCAGTGCGCTCAATGACTGACTATGAGCAGGCAATGATGGGAGCAATACGTTTGGAATTTCCAGGGATAGATGTTGTCGGATGCCTGTTTCATTTCGATGCTGTAAGTGATTATATATTACTTGTAGTTTCATGTTTTGGAAAGTCTCTAGAGGATCAAAGTTGTTGAGTTATGAGCCGAGTCCTCTCATGTAAAATGTACAAGGTGTCTTGCCATTTTCATTTTCAGGCTATAATTAAACATGCTAAAGATGAACTGGGAATGACTGCATTTATAAAAGACAACCCTACTGTGAAAAGAATCATTCAACTGTGCTGTGCTATCCCCCTTGCACCCCACAATTTCATGCGAGCAGCTCTGGGTGTGATTAGTGAAGAGGCAAGAGCAACTATCTACTTTTGATCGCTTGCTCCCTTTTTTTTATCTATGGAATACTTGGCTTACAGGGTCTAGATATGACTCCTTGTCAGTGTCAGGGTGTGAGCAACGCACCAACAATATTAATGAGAGTTACAATCGTCGCCTTTCTGGTCAACTAGGCCCTCACCATCCAAACATCTATAGATTCATTGGTAATTTCATATCTATCTGTCCCTTTCATCTTTATGGTTCTCAGGTTTATTATAATTATTTTAATATTTGCATTTTCAGAGGTGCTTACAGAGTTTGAGAGGGATGCACTGACAGGTGATTAAATTCTTGACTGACACTTAGAGAAAGATGAACACTGTATATTTTGCACATGTAAAGCAACTTATTATTTTACAGACATTTGGACTTTGTACTTGGGACTTCGTGCAAGTCGTCCTCGGAGGTCCTCTGCACTTGCAAATGATGCAAGGATTCAGAACTGGACATCACATCTGAACGATGGTCTAATTACTATCAGGGATTTTATCCACAATGTTTCACCCTCCATTCATGGTGTTGTTGAAGATATCCTACGATAGGATAAGTTCTTCAAATGTTGCATTGCAGCATATTTTTTGAACTTATTGATTTTGCTATTTGAATTTCTATGTTTTCTCTACTTATCACACTTCCTTTTCTGCAATTTTTGCATATGAACTGAACTATTTCTGGGTAGAGCATAGTGTAAGAAAACAAAACTGCAAACTAATTCTAAGTGCCTTCAATTCAAGCAAGTTGATGGTTTTTCCATTGTTTTATTCTTCTTTGATTAATGAATAAAATGAAACAGGAGAAGTGATTTTTATTTATTTTGGAAATGACATAAAAATACAAATACAGCAGTAGTCAGAAGCATAGAAAGGGTAAGACCAGAATTCAGTCATCACACAGATAAAACAGATAAATACAATTATTTTGAACAGTTTCCAGTAGATGGATGTAACATGATTCCTTGACACACAACAACGCAGGCGAGGCAATCACAATTTTTGCTGCTTCTCTCACGGCCGTACAAATCTGACAAATGCAGAAAGTAATGCATTGGTGCTTCGCAGCATCCTCAGGAACAGTAACGTATCTAAACAAGAAAACAAATTAATATTATAAAAGCAGGAATCACCAAAAATCCTTATAAAGTATTGTGACACAACTTAGGTACATTTCATGAACAACTGAAAGTTAAGGAATGTGAGGGTGGAATTTAAGTCATATTCCAAAACAACTTTGACGCAGTAACAGCAATAAAATTTTGGATTTCTCTGATGCCATTTAAAATACAAGGGAATAAGGCACACTTTTAAAGCGAGTAATTTTTGAAGTTTCTGTTTCAAATCCTTAAAAATTTCTTATTGGGCAGGGTTCCCACAAGTCTGGAAAACCTGGAAAGTCCTGGAAAGTCATGGAAAAAAAAGTGGTCATGGAAAGTCAGGGAAAGTCATGGAAATTGCTGGGTCGGTCATGGAAAATTTCGGGGACGAGGACTCTATGAAGGAGATATTTCAGACGACGCTCTGCCGCGCCAGCCGACGGGCGAGGGAGGAGGTGGGAGGCTCTGATGGCAGGGCACGGCCGAGCCGGGCCGCGGAATTTTAAACTGTATATTTTTATTTTTTGTTTTTTTAAATTGCCTTATGTCAAAGGAAAAGTCCTGGAAAATTTCAAAATTTTGTCTGGAAAGTCATGGAAAAGTCATGGAAAATGCCAGGAGCCAAAATGTGGGAACCCTGTTGAGGCCAGATGAGACCTAAAGCTGGTCTCACTGCACAGTATTGTGGACTGAGCCGCTATCTTAAAATGTAAAGAGATATACGATGACGTCTTATTATTTGAGCAGTAAGTTGTTTACATCTCACTTTTAGTTTCAGGTAAGCCTGAACTTCACCTAACTATCCATGCTTTAAGAAACTTACTGAAACAACTGGCATGTAGCACAATCGCAATTTTTGACAGACGCACGAAAGAGCCATGCATCCTCCGCACTCGCAAACGCAAATGCACTGATTCTCCATGGTTGGCTGGAAAGCAATAAATACAACACAGAAGAGGAGAAATCAATTCAGTCGTCCCACCAAGTCCCAGCTGAAAGTGACGATTCTTCCAGCCGTCGCGACGCGTGCGCGGTTGGGCAAGATGCATCGACGTCGAAATCGAATCGACGTGTAAAAGCGACGTCAGATCGATCCTTAAAATCGAGCTTCGACGTCGATTCGAGTTTCTATTTATGGCTGGGTTGAATGCGGCAATGCGATGGGGCTTAGCGAATTTCCACTTTTTGTGGAAACTGGGGCATGATGCAAAGATATTCAGAGCTATGACAATGATTCCTCAGCAGTAGCCTCGGTGATGAGCTAGTGGCCGAGGTGGAGCAGCTCGCCTTCCTCGACCAGGACCCGGATGAGCTGGGCTCCCGGCCCACCCCGCCCCGCAGGTCTGTTGCACGTCAAGGCCGACTCGCAGCTACGCAGGTGCAGGTGGGGTCGCACGCTGCTGGCTAAGTCACGACCCTCGTCCACCTCAACGAGCACCATTAGGGGATGGACCTGCGCAAAGATGGGGGACCAAGCTAACGATTTTAGGTCTCTCCGTGCAGGGGAAGACCAACTCGTCTCTACATGTTTCACAGCAGAGGGCGCTCAGGGGTATCCTAAGGCGGGCGGGCAGTGCACGCCAAGCACTTCTAAAGTGTGGCCAGGTGTCTGGTAGGGGTCCAACGCATAGGCACGCAGTGTTCCCCTGCCCGCCTCCAGAGCCGATGACCCCGCGTCCCCGTCGTTAGCCTCGTCGACGTGCTGCAATGCTAGTTCGACCTTGGCGATGAGCAGCTGAGGCAGCGCGCTGCTCGCCGAAGTCGTGAACCATGGCTTCCTCTAGCAGAACCAGGATGAGCTGGGCTCCCGGCCTACCAGGCCCACCCAGCGCGTCGGGGCCAACTCCACCTCGGCGAGGTGCAGCTGCGGCGGCGCCGCGGGCTGCTGGCCGAGGTCGTGGACCTGCCTCCCTCGAGCACGACTATGAGCTGGGCCCCGGCCCAACCGGCCCCGCAGCGCGTCGGGGCCGTATCGTCCTCGGCGAGGTGCAGCTGCGGCGGCGCCGCGGGCTGCTGGCCGAGATCGTGGACCTTGCCTCACGTTCCTGTTTGTAGCTACACGGTTGTAGCTACAGCAGTGGCAACTCCTGCCCGCGCCCGGGCCGGGCCGTTGCGTTTGCGCCAAAGGTGCGCCGCCGGCTGGCTCCGCCCACGCACCGCCTGGAGGACACCCTCGGGGACAACCCTGATTGTTTCCCTGTGGAGACCGCGACATGCCACGCACCAGATCAGCTCAGCGCAGGCAGCACCGAAGGCACGCTGGTGCGAGAGGTTGCCTACCCCGCCAGGAGCTCTACAGCAACCCTGCATGCGCGGCTGTCCCCTGCAGCGCCAACCCCGCCCGGGCCTTCCCCGTCGACGTGAACACGCGTATAATGGGGACTCAGCGCCCCCAGCGCGCCACCAGAGGGGTGGGGCGGGGCGGGGCGGGGCGGGATTTGGGGGGTTGGTGGGGTCGCTAAGCCCCCCACGTCACACCTCGCCCAGCCTAGATTCCTGGTGACTTTGTTCTCCACGCCCTTGCCATCACTGGGGCACGCGGGGAGGAGGGGCGGGCGTCGGCAGGGGAAGGTTTGGGCGGGGTTAGCGCTGCAGGGGACAGCCGCGCATGCAGGGCTGCTGTAGAGCCCCTGGCGGGCAGGCAACCGCTCGCATTAGCGTGCCTTCGGTGCTGCCTGCGCTGAGCTGATCTGGTGCGTGGCATGTCGCGGTCTCCACGGGAAACAATCAGGGTTGTCCCCAAGGGTGTCGTCGAGGGGGTGCGGGAGCGGAGCCGCGCCAACGGCGCACCGTTCAAGCGCACCGGCCCGGCCCGGGCGCGGCCAGGAGCCGCCACTGTTGTAGCTACAACTGTGTAGCTACAAACAGGAACGTCCCTCGAGCACCAGGATGAGCTGGGCTCCCGGCCTACCCGGCCCCGCAGCGCGTCGGGGCCGACTCGTCCTCGGCGAGGTGCAGCTTCGGCGGCGCCGCCAGGCTGCTGGTCGAGGTCGTGGGCCTTCCCTCCCTCGGGCGGGACTAGGATGAGCTGGGCTCTCGACTCCACCTCGGTGAGGTGCAGCTACGGCCCCTGAGACCCTCGTGCATGTCGTCTACTACCAAACGGACGGCTTGAGTCATCAGGAACAGGGAGAGACCAACTGGTCTCTGCCTGTTTCACACTGCGCGCTCCTAGTCCAGGGTGATACTGGTAGAGGTCATTGTCTTCCTCCTGTGGCTCCAGGATCGGGCCGGCGGTCGGCCCGCTCTTTGATAATTGCCGTCAAGGCCGACTCGTCCTCGGCGAGCTGCTCTGCAGTAGTGTAATCAGACTGCCATCAGGGTTGGCCCTCTCGCTGCTAAAGATGAATGTGTCCAGGAAGTTATAACCTGTAGTGCTGAGCTGAAGGCTTATACCTTTAACAAATGTAAGAATGGTCTGTTGCCTGACAGAGCTTCCTCATGAGTGTGTTTGTCACTGTCTTGCCTAATTTGTTTAATATCAATTAAGTAATGTTGTACAGAGAGTGTCTTATTGTTTCTATCTTTTCTATCTGTTGCTCTGTTGTGTAATGTTGTTTCAATACTTATATTTATGAAAAGAAATAGCATAAACTTATTCTTCCTGAAACCAGACCCACAGTTATACCAACGACAACGCCGACAAGTTCGCCCCGGCGGGGCGGCCACCCCTTCTCTAGCCATACCCGTCGACCGCTGGCCGGCTGCCCGCTCGTGCTCGCCGCCACGCTGCAGGCCGAGCTCGTGCCCAGCAGTACCTCGCCTCAGGTTGGGTAGACAGGCGCGCCCCGGCGGCGAGTGTGCGCCGCGGCTGGAACTGCGATGGTGCTGGCTTTCGCGGCGTTTCTGAACACTTGGCCGCCGCTCCGGGTTGAGCGTAGGCAGACCCGCCATACGTCTGAACCGACTTGGTTGCCTACCCCCTTCACGACTCATAGAACCACGCATGTGCCTCCAGTAGCCAGCATACGGATTGTGAACGGTATCGTACACACATACGAACAACATATGAAATCGTATGCTTCACCTCCCTCACCCTTGGCAACAAATCATATTGTTAGAGTTGTTGCCGGGCCATGGGGACTCAGCAACTCTGCAGCTCCACAGAAAAAGATGTCCTATCAGACGCAAATAACACCATTAGTGAGCAAGTCTCACTGCGAGACTTTTCTAGAGGTAAGTATAGCTCTCAAACGACATGTCGTTGTAACTTAGGCACCAGATATAAACGATTATAAATTTATTTTTTGGGGCTGCTTAAAAACGTGTTGCAGGAGGAACTAAAGCTGAAGAAATGGAGCAATATTGGGGTAAAAGAAGATATGAGCTGGCGTCCTCGTTGTACTTCGTGAGGCAAAGTAAACGTAAGTACCGGGCGCATTGACAACGCAACGGTGGGGGGGGGGGGGGGGGGGGAAGGCCCAGGTACAGCAGGGGCGGCGCGGCTGAAGCTGAGTCGGGGCGGCCGGTAGGTAGATGGGCCAACCCCGACCGCGCTTACGCTGACGCGGCGCTCCAGCTTGCCCTGCTGACCCCGCCGCTAATCCCCTAAGTTGTACGGATTTCTGTCCCTCGGTCAGCCAGCCCGCTACTGCCGCCAGCCTCTCTCCCTCCACCGTGTTCTTGACCATGCAATGTCCAACTCTTGCATTAAAGCCGCATAATGCGAATTTTGTCAACAGCCGCTGTCGGCAATCAGGCACCTAGTGGCCTGGCGGGACCATCGAGAACCCTGCAGACTGTGCGGGAGCGAGGACCTGGAGGAGGCCGGCCCGCACGGCGCGCCGCAGCCACCGGGAGAGCCACTTCTTTGCCTCGACCCGCCCCACCGAGGCCTACCCGAAGGTGCACTGTCCTGGGGCGCCCGCCGGGCTGCAGGCCGCAGTGGCGAAGATGGTCAGTTACTACCACAAAATATGCCTGCGGCACCTGATCCAGCACGCCGCGAAGACCCCCGCCCGTGCGCAGCTACTCGACGCCGTGCTCGAGGAAAAGGCAGTGCGCCCCCCACCCCACAATCCGGCGCCCCGGGTGCGCGCACTTGACGTCGCCCCGCGACCTGCTCGGCACGCCGCGGAGACCCGGGTCGACCGGGTCGACCCGCCCGTGCGCAGCAGCTCGTCGACGGCAAAAGGCAGTGACACGTTCGAGCCCAGTATATTTTAGGTGTATTTTAAAAATAAGTTTGCTGAACTTTGTTTAAAACATCTATCAATTTTATTTGTTTAGGTCATACATTAAAATTTACAAGTTTACTTCATATGAGTTTGGTCTTATTGCTAAAAAACATTCCAACTTTGATTATCTTACGTTATTAAAGAAGGCTCGGTCGGTTTCAAGCCCCATTGGCCAGGCCGGACCGAGCGATCGCTCAGATCCACCTGTAAGCAGCCGTGCGAGAATATCGATGTTGTTCTTATTCCTTGCTTTCTTCATTGCATTTCAATAAACCCCCTACTCTCTTCTACCAAGCCTGCAGTGTTTATTCGAGCTCCTTCATCTCCTTCACTCTCCACACAACTGCGTGCTGTCACCTCAGGGCTACTGGAAAAAGAAACTGGTAAGGGTTAGTGCTTTCTTTTTTTACATGACCATACAGAGACTTCAGAGAACAGCAGATACCCAGACCGTTGTATGTTCTCCTTTTTCCGAATATTTATTTTTTTGTGTTTTAGGATTTGAAACAAATGTTATGTTTAATGTTTAATAGATATCATGTGTGACCATGGCCTTAATGGTGTGGAGAGGCAACTTACTGCGAACAGAAAGGAGTTTTTTTATCATATGGGGGATGGTCTGCATTATACCATGGGTCAATTTAACGAAACCAATGCAACTTTGGAATGTCTGACAAAGGATTGTCCTGGTACAGCCATCTGGGAAGGTAATGGCTTAATTCATCAACATGCCCATAACCACTTGCCCAGTCCCCTCTTTCCTGCTCAGCTTGATTTGAAGAGGCGTATCATAGAGCGTATTGAGAATGGAGATCACGGCTCCTACCAGAGTATATTTGAAGATGAATGTTCTCAGTAAGTATTTCCAAGAATGTATATTAAAAATGATTTAATTATATCCTCACTTTATTTATTATATTTTGTCTCGTGTAGTTTCCCAAAGGCTGTTCAGACTAGAGTTCCGTGGAAGCGGATCTATCCTGAAATGAAAGCTGCAAGATTTGCTCTTTATGGACACATGCCACAGAGTCTCCAGGAAGTGGCTGAAGCTCTGCAGCAGCCACAGTACCAAGTCATGTCATCGACAATCGATGGTCAAGACAATTTATTTTCACAATTCGTCACTGACAATGGTCATACGGGCAGCATAATCTTTTGCTCTACTAGGAACGCATCGTTTCTGGGTCAAAGTCAGCTTAGTTGTATGCGTTACTCAGAATGTGACAACAAACCTCAACCTTCAGGTACGTCATAGGATTCTTACAGCTAAAGAAAGGCATGACTTCTTGTACTTACGTCGTCTTTCTTTCTCCCGTCCCTATATTTAGCTTCTAGTTATAGTGTCAGCAGCACTCAGTAATGCTTTGCCCTTAGTGTATTGTCTCATGGAAGATTGCACAACTTCTTCGTACAAATCTGTTTTAACGGCATTGAAAGAAATGAATCCTTCATTTTAATCCAGATGTAATTGTAACTCCATTTGATAATCAATTAAAGGAAGCATGGAACATTGCATTCCCAACGTCAAGGATTTTGGACCAATCTTTTTTCAATTTTGTACAGGTAAGTTGGCATGAAGAGTAATGTAAACATAATAAGAATTTTAGCAACTCTCAATTATTATTCTTTATTGTGCTTTGTTATTACATTTTTATTATGATTTTACAGGATTTGTTTGAGCAAGTGAAGAATATGCCCATAGTCATCAGCGACTTTGGGAATGTGTTCCCAATGTGTTGTTCCATTCCTCTGCTTCCTCACTGGTTGTTGCATGAAGCATTTAGGTTTGTGGTTGAGGAAGCCCAGCAGTTCAATAATTTTGAGGACATCCTGCCTCTTTTCAACTTCATGTGGGACAAGTGGCTGACCGGCATCAGATATGAAGCTGAAGCAGTATCAACTACGGCACATTGGCTTTGCAGCAGCAATGCTCCCATTGTTACTAAAGAAATGTTTGAGGAACATAAATTGCATTCATGTCACAACATTTTCACCTTATAGGTAAAGTGAAGCATCATAACAAAACATTTTTTTAATTTTAAAGAGTTGCTTGTGTGGAGAGAGGCTTAGCAGGTAGAAAACCGTGTTATTGTACTGTAAAATTGTCTCTTACTTTGATGTCATCTTTCACCTATTTTGGCATAAACCAGAATACAGACGATGTCATTATGAGAGACTTTTTTTTGGTGTGCAGCCAACAAACAGGGCTCAGATTCCTTCTTTGGAAAGTTTCCCTTCAACAAGTTGTAAACATACATCTCTCTAGTGGCACAGATAAGTTCTGGTTGACTGATAAACAGTCCAACAGAAAGCAGGAATATCAATACATTAAAGATTTGATGTTAAGGATCTTTTGTTTCAAAAGCCTAGCTTGTTAAGTTACCTTCCTTTTGAAAAATAACATGATTAAATTTCATTCACCTAGTTTGCTATATTTCTTTTTCTGCTGGTTTTTAGAATCTTTCCACACACAAACTGCTTAATGGATTGAGGTACATATGTAAACAATAATTTGCTTCATCATTGTCTACAATAACAAACAAATAGGTACTTTTCTGTAAGCGAATTCAAAAACTGTGTCTTTCCACCTAGCATTCCAAGACAAAGAGCTTTTGCAGGGTGTATCTGCATTTGCCATACTGTTGTGAACTGTTTGCAATGACATTTATCTAATATAAAACTGATTTGCAGGTTGTTTCGCTGAGCTGGAACATGCAGTGACAACAGGTAAAATAATTTTTCATTTCACTTCCTCTTCCTTTTTCTAAAAAAGCAGTGTGTGACAAAATTGAGAAAACACGATATTTTGCAACTGTTTTGTAGAAGAAACCAAAGAAACAGAACTGTTGAAACTTCTTCCTTATTCTGTACTGCGTGCATTCTGGTATAGAATTTTATTCTAATTGTTGGTGTGGTATTAAAATCTCAGTAGAGTATGAATTCAGTGGTACTTTGACAAAAGAGGCGAAAGTCCTAAGATTAAATTTATCTGAGAGTAGTGTGCTGCAGCTAGAGACTAACCGCCACTTCAATAGAGTATTTTGTTTGGCCTAAATCGTACAAAAGATGATGCTGTGTTGTATAGGTATGGTCCCCAAAATGTTTGAGGGGAATAGTTACAAGTTGAAGCCTTTGCAGAAAAGTGTTTAATAAGCACAATTTCTTTTAAAGGCTTTGCCTTGTGACTGTTTCCCTCAAATATTTTGGGGACCATACCCATACAACACCGCATCATCTTTTTGTACGATTTAGGCCAAAAAATACTCTATTGAAAATGGCAGCTTCTCTTGCAACCTACTCTCAGATAAACAAATCTTAGGACTCTCTTCTCTTTGTCAAAGTACCAATGAGATATGAGAGGAAACTAAGTTATTGTTCTGAAACTGCCATATAGTAGTCAAATCAAAATTCAAGCTTGCTCTCAAACATTTTGTACAATGTTCAGGATTAGAAATTCTCTGTGAGATGATTTCGAATCAGAACACTTTCAAGTGAGACTTATCACCGCCTTCGTACGTAATGTGCAGCCCTCTTCGAATTAACTCTTCAACCTCCAAATCCATCATTTGAATTTGGTTTCTCCTTGCATCCTTCAGATAAGGAAATAATAATTCCCAATATTCATGTCATGTTTGAAACAGTTGTTATTTTCATATTTTCTCACTTAACCTTAAGAATTCCCCTCCTCATGTCCCTCACCCATTACCCTATTTGTCCTGATGGAAACAATAATTTGTGTAATTATTCAGATATTCGACAACTTTATGAGGGACAGAGTCATGGTTGGAAAATAAGATCTCTTAACCCCAATGCCCTGAAGGATGTTGAGGAAATGGAGATTTCAGCCATTGTGTACGCTGTTCTACCATTTGTGCAGTCAGTCCTCGACAAATTCATCAATTAGAATGTAAGATTTCCTTCTTCCAAGGATTGTTTGAAATTTAACTTTAATTACCTTTTATTTCATCTAATAGTGAAATTGAATATTTACCTCTATTTTAGTTAAAACCTCGGTATAGTTCTGTGTGTTTTTGTTTTGTTTTGTTTTGTTCAGTTTTTCTTTCACTAAATCTGAAGATTCCTGGTTCCTACAGTGTTAATGCTTTTAAAATGGTTTTATTGAAATCTACTTTTGTACTGTTTTAGATACCTTTTTTCTTGCTACTGCTTCAAACTTCATTCTTATATGTTTTCTTTTCTAATCTATATACATAGAAGAGAGACATAAGTACTTTTAATATCTGTTTCATGGATATAACTTTGTATTTAGCTGTTTGTCGATTGAGATTAATCCATATCCCTACATGTGAACATATTGTGGTGCTGTGTGAATGCTGCCCAATGAATCAATCTAATTTTATTCTTTTGTTTGTACCTCAAAAGAGTTCAATTCAATTGTTTGTAAATATAAATATCTGTTGCTTAGCAGTGCAAGTGCTACACAATGAATATGGTATAATTCTGCATTTTATCTTTTGTTTCTTGGTGTTGTTACCTCAACTGTGTTCGTTTTCAACTTTTAATAAATTGTGTTTAAAATAAATAATTCCATTTTCAACACTATTTGAATACTTCTATTTTATTTATCTTTCACCTACTTCAACATCTAGCGTCTGTAAAATGCTTACAACATTAAGATACGAATCAGAATTAAAACTTGGCATGATTATGTCACAATACTTTAAAAAGCTTAATCAGGATTGTGCAGAAAGTGAAGTGTTTCTAATGCCTCGGTTTATTCATCAAGCTACTGTTAACACTAACAAATCCAGATACAAGATAATCTGCAAATTAATGCAGGAGAACTTGATCAAACACATTTTGCTAAAGATACACAAAAACACATTCAAAGCGGATGCGGCTAGAGGCGAGTTGGTCTAAACCACTGCATAATCGTTGGCTGGCTCCCCCATCTTCAAGCAGGTCCGTACCGATCCATACTTCTGGTGCTGCTCGAGAGGGACGAGGGCCTTCACTTAAAGCCATTACTGCCCGGTCGCAGCGGAGCGCGGTGTGAAACAGGCACAGACGAGTTGGTCTTTCCCTGCTCGAGGTGACTCAAGCCAGGGGCGACCAACTCCGAAAGATGCGTACACACAAATACTTTCGAATGCACGAAAAATGCAAGGAAATACTTCAAAATCACAGAAATTCATCAAAATACCAGCCAAAAATACAAGAAAAATACAAAAATAACGCCAAAGCCGAAACATCCACTAGTGGTCGTCAAAGTCAGACTGACTGCACCAAAGTGCTGCCGCGGCCTGCACGCTGCTGGCGAAACACGCGACCCTCCTCCACCTTCCTGTCGTCCACTAGCAAACACACTGCTTAAGTACCCTGAAGCAGGAGGAGACCAACTCGTCTTTACCTGTTTCAAACCGCTCTCCAGGATGGGGCCACCAGGCTCCGCGGCGCGTCAAGGCCAACTCGCAGCTGCGCGGAGCGGCTAAGGCCGCGCGCTGCTCGCCGAGCGCCGTGAACCATGCCACCCCGAGCAGCACTAGGATGAGCTGGGCTCCGTCCTACCCGGCCCGCAGCGCGTCGGGGCCGACTCGTCCTCGGCGAGGTGCGGATGCGGCGGCGCCGCGGGCTGCTGGTCGAGGTCATGGGCCTTCCCTCCCTCGGGCGGGACTAGGATGAGCTGGGCTCTCAACTCCACCTCGGCGAGGTGCAGCTACGGCCCCTGAGACCCTCGTGCATGTCGTCCACTACCAAACGGACGGCTTGAGTCATCAGGAACAGGGAGACCAACTGGTCTCTGCCTGTTTCACACCGTGCGCTCCTGGTCCCGGGTGATACTGATCCGAGATCATTGTCTACCTCCAGTTGCTCAGGATCGGGCCGGCGGTCGGCCCGCTCTTTGATAATTGCCGTCAAGGCCGACTCGTCCTCGGCGAGGTAAAGCTGCGGCGGCGCCGCAGGCTGCTGGCCGAGGTCGTGGACCTTGCCTCCCTCGAGGCACGACTATGAGCTGGGCCCCCCGGCCCAACCATTGGCCCGCAGCGCGTCAGGGCCGTATCGTCCTCCGGCGGAGGTGCAGCTGCTGGCGGCGCCGCAGGCTGCTCTGGCCGAGGTCGTGGACCTTGCCTCCCTCGAGCACCTGACCTTATGAGCTGGGCCCCCGGCCCAACCAGCCCTGGCGCGTCGGGGCCCGTATCGTCCCTCGGCGAGGTGCAGCTGCGGCGGCGCCGCGGGCTGCTGGCCGAGGTCGTGTGGACCTTGCCTCCCCTCGAGCACGACTATGCGCTGGAGCCCCCGGCCCAACCAGCCCCGCACTGGCGCGTCGGGCCGTATCGTCCCTCGGCCATGGGTGCAGCTGCGCAGCGGCGGCACCGGCGCAGGCTGCTGGCCGAGGTCGTGGACCTGCACTCCCTCTCGAGCACGACTATGAGCTGGGCCCCCGGCCCAAGCCGGCCCCGCAGCGCGTCGGAGGCCGTATCGTCCTCGGCGAGGTGCAGCTGCGGCGGCGCCGCCAGGCGCTGCTGGCCGAGGTCGTGGACCTTGCCTCCCCTCGAGCACGACTATGCGCTGGGCCCCCGGCCCAACCGGCCCACCAGCGCGTCGGGGCCGTATCGTCCTCCCGGCGAGGTGCAGGCTGCGGCGGCGCCGCCGCCAGGCTGCGCTGGCCGAGGTCGTGGATACTCGCCTCCCTCCGGAGGCACGACCGATAGGCTGGGCTCCCGGCCTACCAGGCCCGCAGCGCGTCAAGGGCCGTATCGTCCTCGGCGAGGTGCAGCTGCGGCGGCGCCGCCGGAGAAACTGCTGGCCGAAGGTCGTGGACCTTGCCTCCCCTCGAGCACGACTATGAGCCTGGGCCCCGGCCCAACGCCGGCCCCGCAGCGCGTCGGGGCCGTATCGTCCTCGGCGAGGTGCAGCTGCGGCAGCGCCGCCAGGCACCCGCTGGCCGAGGTCGTGGACCCTTGCCTCCCCTCGAAGCACGACCTGAGCTGGGCCCCGGCCCAACCCGGTCCCGCATTTGGCGCGTCGGAGGCCGACATCGTCCTCGGCTTGAGGTGCAGCTTCGCGGAGGCGCCGCGGGCACCCCTGCTGGTCGAGGTCGTTGGGCCTTCCCCTTCCTCGGGCTGAGGGACTGGGATGAGCTGGGCTCTCGACTCCCACCTCCGGTGAGGTGCAGCTACGGCCCCTAGGACCCTCGTGCATGTCGTCTACTACCAAACGGACGGCTTGAGGTCATCAGGAACAGGGAGAGACCAAACTGGTTCCTCTGCCTGCAATTTCACACCACCTTTACTAACCGCTTTGAATGTGTTTTCCCATGTGCCTTTAAGGGATGTGTGTGGATTTCAATCCTGTTAGAGTAATTTATTGAGTACCAACCGCCCGCACTTGTAAATCCGTTAGCAGGAGCCTACTGAATAAAGCAAACAGTTCATTTTTATGACTGCAGTTGAACATTCTTGAGTATTGTGATGGAATCATGCTAAATTTAAATTCTGCTTTGTCACTAATATTTGTGGCAAACATGTTACAGCCACTGGGTATTGAAGTAGGTGAAAGATAAATAAAATAGAAGTATTCAAAATACTGTTCCAAAATGGAATTATTTATTTTTAAAACACTTTTTTTAAATCTGAAAACCAAACATAGTTGAGGTCCACAAAACCAAGAAACAAAGATAAAAAATTATCAAAGCATCAAAACATGTTCACATGTAGGGACATGGATTGAGCTCAGTCGACAAACAGCTAAATACAAAGTTATATCCATGAAACAGATATTACAAGTACCTATGTGTTCTATATATACATATAACAAAGGTATAGAGAAATTTAAAAAACAAAAGATTTAAGAACGATGATTGA
>JAWJED010000046.1:5957838-5996844 GCA_033675135.1 Frankliniella intonsa | reverse complement strand
ACTTCTCTGACGCCATCGAGGGAGACCACTACTGGGCACCGGTCGTTGGCAACGCGTGCACGGCGAAGGTGGTGTACTCGGGTCGCATGGACATCGTGACCTCAACGACGCCCTCGGAGACCACCCGGTTCGTCGTCGTGCAGTCCGCCCTCCACGTCTTCGCGGTCAAGATGTTGAAAAACACCACCCTCTGCGACGAGCCCGTAGTCCAGACCGAGCACCCACGCCTCTTCGTTTCATTTCAACCCCGCCACCCCTTTGCTACGTCCGCCACCATCAAGACCGACCTCGTTCAGTACATCAATTCAAAATTCCTCTTCGCTGAGCTGGCGTGGGCTCAGCGTCTCCACACCCTCGCTTCGGACACCGTCGCCCGCCGCTGCCTCATTCACCGCCAACAGCTGATGCAGCAGCTCCAGCTCTCCTACGATCAGCCGGAGCTCGTCTCGCAGACCTTCGAGCAGCCGGGCGTGATCGGCCGCGCGGTTGGGCATACCCTCTACCTCGCCCGCTGTGCTCCGGTGTCCTTGTCGCTGAGGAGAACAGAGGTGTGCTACAGCTCTCTCGCCGTCACCGACAAGGACAACCGGACGCTGTTTTTGCACCCCATCACTAACGTCATCACGCACCACGCCGAGGAGGTGCCCTGCACGGGGCCCTTCCCGCCCAACTTCGAAGTCGACGGGGTCTGGTACCGATTTGACCCGCTGCCGAAGAGGATCCCCGCCCCGCCCATGCTTCAGCCTGACGGGCAGCTGCACGTGGACTTCGAAGTCGTCGAGAATATGGGCTCCGCCGGACTCTACACGCAGGACGAGATCCGGCGGTTCTCCAACTTGATGGAGTTCACGGCAGCGCGCACCGCCATCACTAACATCGTGGGCCGGGCGGCGGCGGGTGACGTCACTCCGGACATGCTAGAGATGCACAACCTATTCTCTGCAGAACACGCTGCGCAGATTGTTCGCTCCGGCATGTCAAAACTTTGGGGCTGGTTCGGGGCGATCGGTCAGTTCTTTTCATCAGTAATTGGCATAGTTTTCTTTTATAAAGTTTTCCAATTTATTCTAAAGACTGGTTTAAATGGACTTAGCATCGCCCAGGCGACTGGCTGCACCTTCGGGTTGCTAGCGGCCTTCTGGACTTCAGCTACTCACTTTGTGATTCGTCAACACGAGCGCGAGCAGCGGTACGCTGAGGTACCCGGGGGTGCGCCGGAGGGGGTGGGGAAGCGCGATGTCCCGCCGTCCGCCCCCGCTGAGAAGCTGGCAACGGTGACGGGCTGCCCCGTCCAGTAAAGCTTGCTTTGCTGGGCGGAGTGTCTCGCCGCCTTTGCTGGCGTCAGCGCGTGGCGGGCGTGTGTTTGTTTGTTTGTTTTTCTTTGTATTTGTTGTTGTTGTTTTTGTTTTTTCAGTGCTGTTCTTGTTAAATTGTATCTTTCAAAATAAAACTGTTTTTTTCATAATAATAATAATGTAGTCACTGTTGTTAAATGTATTATCTTGTTGATTTGTTTTGTTTTGTTTTGTTTTGTTCCTGGTTTCTGTGTTATTATCACGTTGTTCATTCCCTTGCTTATTAATGTTTAAATTCATTGGTTTTTATCTTTGTTTTTTATCTTTGTTTTATTGTTGTTCTTATGTTTTGAATTGTGAATTGTTATTTGTTTTTGTTTTTTTCTCACCCTCTCACCAAATTTTTGTTTTTACTGTTGTTTTCTTGTGAACCACCGTCATTTTCCCTCTCCGTACCTGAACACCTACACTACATATACACACACTGCCTGCGTCCAATTTCCCCACTCGCGTTTCCAACTCGCGGCTTAGTCCTTGGTCATCTTAGCATTGTGATTAACACGATGCGAGGACGCATCTTTTTCGTCCTTGGTCGTGTTAGCATTGTCAAGATGACCTGGAACCAGGTCGCGCGTTGGACGCGCGCGTTGTGAAATTGGCGCACCCGCGTTCTGACTTGCGACACGCCGTGCTGAGTCAATAAATGCAATTTGGCGTTTTCGAGGTGTGTGCCGCGGGCGGCCGCACCTTCGCGGGCTCAGCGCGGCGCGGCTCAAGTCAGACGCGCTCCGGCCGACACCGAGTCAACACCGCGCAGACGGACGGAGAGGGAATTCCTTGTAAGGTGAGAGGGTGAGCAGTGAGCAATCGAAATTAAATCAGTGTTAACCGACGACCGCTCCTTATCTATTACTTAGCCTAGCGCAGCTAGCCCCGTAATAAGTCACTTAGGTTAGGTAGGATAGGGGAGTAGCGGAACTCCGTGTTCATCACACTTAAATTCCTGACACCTTCGCGCAATGGCTGGGTTGGGACCAAAAATGTATTCTCTCCAGGAGGGTG
The DNA here is from genome assembly GCA_033675135.1 of Frankliniella intonsa. NCBI lineage: Eukaryota > Metazoa > Arthropoda > Insecta > Thysanoptera > Thripidae > Frankliniella > Frankliniella intonsa. The sequence continues at coordinate 5,994,487 of JAWJED010000046.1, read as the reverse complement.
AGAATGAGAAATGTGTTGCCAAGGGAGTTCCCCGTGCGGCCGTGAAAACGCAACTTAGGTTTGATGACTAAAAAAATTGTATTTTGACTCTAAAACCAAAAAATGTGAGCTATTCTAAAATAAGCACCGACCAAAAACACCATGTCTTCACAACCTTTTCGACGAGACGCGGGCTGTCATGTTTTCATAGTAAGAGATTTATACTATCTGATAATATACAAACACTAACATATGGTCACGTTTCAATCCCAGAAATGTATAGTGAAAGTAAATGGAGTGAGAGCGATAATGAAATTGAATTATTGTAAATCAATGTATAAATGTATAAATGTAAAAATTAATAAATTTAAAATGTATAAAGATGAAATGTATAAATGTGTAAATGTATGTATATATGTAGAGTTCACATGTGAACTGTGTGTAATTTCATATAAAAACTACTAAAACAATAAACTATTTTAAAGAAAAATACCTCGATTTCTTCTTGAGTAAAGATAGAGCCCCACTCCAGGAGATGCTGCGCTCTCGTGAGAAGGAGAGGAAGCTTTCTGGCTGACCGTCTGGACACTGGCACCCTCTGGTGAAGATGACATGAAACACCAGTGTAAGCAAATCAGCTGAGGAGCCTCGGCTGCCGTGCGGGGGGGAGGGTGGGAGAGGGGGATCAGCTGTTGTGAATATGTGTCAAAGAGAAGAGAAAGATTGAGCGGGGAAAGGGTGATCGCTTCCTCGGATGACATGTGGTGTGGGGAGGAAAGAAGAGGGAACAGGGCATGGGTAGGGGAGGAGAGTGCCCGCTCCAGTTCGCTTCCCCCCCCCCCTCCCCAGGTACCCGGGTGGGGCGTGTGGATGGATCACGTCTAGATCGATGGTCAATCACTTGTCATCAGGAGCTTAGAGGGAGTGAGCGGTTAGCTGTGCGAGAGGTTGTGTTGAATTGTTGGTGTGTTGGTGCAGTGTGAAGTGAAGCGAAGTGAAGTGCGAGTTCTGTAGATAAGTGTGTGAGGTGAGTCAAACAAGTTTAGAAAATATTAACTATTTTAACAAAAAAAAAAATATAGGGAAAAACAATAGGGAAAAACGTGACAATTTTTTTTCCCCAGTGAGAACAATAAGAGTGAAATGATGAAGAAAGTTATTGGTGAAAGCCGAAAGCCGGAGGTGATGGAGGAGAGAGAAGAAAATAGGGATCAGAGTGACGGTAAGTGTGGAGACTTAGACGCGTGTGGAAGCCGTGCCGGCCAGGCGCGCGTGCGCGCGCAGCAGTGCAGTGCGAGTGAGCGGGGCGGGGCGCGGCGGGACGCGGTTGGGAGAGCCCCTCCCCACCGCGCCGCGCCGCGCGTGCGCGCTTCTGCCCGGCTTGGAGGTAAATTTCGTTAGTGCATATAGTATATGTGTATGTTTTCTTAACGGCGTACGGGGCGTACCAGGCTTGGGGCCACGCGCAGTTCATCCCGCGGGAGCTGGTTCAGCGTATTATCGGACTGCTCGGGATTTGGGAGTGGCTCCACCTTACGGCGGTGGGGAGCTCAATGTGGAGAGAAGAGGCCTTCCACCGCCTATCAGCTACGGAGCCCTTAGAGCTCCAGATGGGGGTCAATTTCTTTAAGTGGAGTGCATCTTTAACTCAAGAGGAAAATGAACAACGTGTGCTATGTGCGCTCAGGAAATGGACGAGGTACGTGCTTCTGCGGGGGGAGTTAAAGTGCATTATTCGGTCTGCTTGGCTATCGTCTCTTGATAGTGTTATTGCCATTCACTTAGAGAGCAGTCAAAAACTTAGGCCTGTGTGGGATTAGTTTTTGAAAGCGCTCTTAAGGAAAGAGCTGAGCGTCCCGCACATCGATGTGACGGCAGTGAAACGCTTTGCCCCGTGGGAGCACGGTGACTTTGTATATAAGTTCCTAAACGCCACATAGCACTCACTTGAAAGTTGTTGAAAAGGCAGTGGCGTGGGAGGAGCAATATTTAGAATTTGGGTGGGGGGAATTAAAATATATACATTTTGAGTTTAATGAGGGTTTTGTGGGGGGGGGGGAGGACATGGGTTTAAATTTTTTTAGAGTAATGGAGAAAGTTTTGAAATTTGTTAGGGCTTGCGGGAAACTAGAAGTTTTAGAAATATATGTTATTCAGATACCAAAGACGTTTATCAACTTGGAGGTTTTCTTTAATAAATATGAAAAAAAAAATTGGGTGATTGGCGGGACTTTAATTTATATGAAACTTCAAGACGATATCGAGTGAAGCATCTTACAGCGACGTTGAAATGAGCACATTGTCGGACTGTGATATGTATTTTTTTTTTAAATAAAAATTTTGTAATAAAAAAAATACAACTTCATCTTGTTTTCCTTTCTAGTCCTTTGTTTACCCTACTGACGCAGCATTCAGGGGAGAAGGGGGGGTTGGGGTATAAAAGGGGTGCTCATCACTGTGTGTGAGCATTTACGTTCGGAGTGTCTCGAGAGCAACATGTTCATACAATTTAAGACTCCATTCACCTGTGTGGTTTCAAGTCCTTCTAAGGGGGGTAAGTCTCAGTGGGTTGTTAAATTTCTCAAACATTTAAACAATATGACAGATGGTGAGTTTGATAAGGTAATCTGGGCCTGTGGGGGGACGGAGGTGTGCCAGACGCAATTGCTAATGACCCACGCGTAGAGAAATATCAAGGAGTACCTGATTCTGAACAGTTGAGCACACGTACTGTCCTGGTCCTAGACGACTTGATGAGAGAATCATGCACCAGCCCAGCGATATCAGACCTTTACACGAGAGGGTGTCGGCATAGAAAAATTTCAGTTATTCTTCTCACACAAAATCTTTTCTTTCAATCAAAATACTCTCGAGACATTTCTCTGTCTACGCGTTATTTCGTTTTGTTGAAAAATGTACGAGATCGTTCATCATTCTCATACTTGGCGCGCCAGATTTACCCTGAAAATGCAAATTCTCTATGTCATGCAGTAAAAGAATGTTGGGAGTCAGGCCCATTCAGTTATTTCGTCATCGACCTCGATCCCATGACACCAGATTCACTAAGATTTCGCACTCAAATTTGGCCCACAGATCAATGTATGAATGTATATTCAAGTGAGGAAGAGAGAGAGAGAGAGAGAGAGAGAAAACGAACCCTGGTTTCTGCTCACTGGGTAAAGGACAGTGAGGAGGGGACGGAGTCGGCCGACCGGCGAAAGGAAGCGCACGAACGAGAGAGAGAAAATCAGTAATTTGCACATGTATGAGACCCCGGAAACTGATTTTGAAATTTCGGATTTTTACCCCAGCAATGGAAAAACCCTGTCTGAAAAAGCGTTCAAAAATACCCCAGGATTTTCCTATGCTGGGTAAAAATCTCATTTTTACATGTATGGTCTGTTTTGACCCCCGGAAACCGATTTTGACATTTTCGGATTTTTACCCAGCAATGGAAAAAAACCCTGTTCGAAAAAGCGTTCAAATTTTAACACTTTGAGCCCCAGGACCTTTCCTATGCTGGGTAAAAATCTCATTTTCACAGGTAAGGTCTCTTTTGACCCCCGGAAACCGATTTTGACATTTTCGGATTTTTACCCAGCAATGGAAAAAAACCCTGTTCGAAAAAGCGTTCAAATTTTAACACTTTGAGCCCCAGGATCTCTCCTATGCTGGGTAAAAATCTCATTTTCACAGGTAAGGTCTCTTTTGACCCCCGGAAACCGATTTTGACATTTTCGGATTTTTACCCAGCAATGGAAAAAAAACCCGTTCGAAAAAGCGTTCAAATTTTAACACTTTGAGCCCCAGGATCTCTCCTATGCTGGGTAAAAATCTCATTTTCACAGGTAAGGTCTCTTTTGACCCCCGGAAACCGATTTTGACATTTTCGGATTTTTACCCAGCAATGGAAAAAAACCCCGTTCGAAAAAGCGTTCAAATTTTAACACTTTGAGCCCCAGGATCTCTCCTATGCTGGGTAAAAATCTCATTTTCACATGTATGGTCTCTTTTGACCCCCGGAAACCGATTTTGACATTTTCGGATTTTTACCCAGCAATGGAAAAAAACCCGTTCGAAAAAGCGTTCAAATGTTAACACTTTGAGCCCCAGGATCTCTCCTATGCTAGGTAAAAATCTCATTTTCATAGGTAAGGTCTGTTTTGACCCCCGGAAACTGATTTTGACATTTTCGGATTTTTACCCAGCAATGGAAAAAAAAAACCGTTCGAAAAAGCGTTCAAATTTTAACACTTTGAGCCCCAGGATTTCTCCTATGCTGGGTAAAAATTTCATTTTCACATGTATGGTCTCTTTTGACCCCCGGAAACGGATTTTGACATTTTCGGATTTTTACCCAGCAATGGAAAAAAAACCCGTTCGAAAAAGCGTTCAAATGTTAACACTTTGAGCCTCAGGATCTCTCCTATGCTGGGTAAAAATCTCATTTTCACAGGTAAGGTGTCTTTTGACCCCCGGAAACCGATTTTGACATTTTCGGATTTTTACCCAGCAATGGAAAAAAACCCTGTTCGAAAAAGCGTTCAAATTTTAACACTTTGAGCCCCAGGATCTCTCCTATGCTGGGTAAAAATCTCATTTTCACATGTATGGTCTGTTTTGACCCCCGAAAACTGATTTTGACTGTGTACGGTAAGTCTATTAAAAAGAGAGGCAAAACTCTGCGACTCAGTTCCAAAGCCTACAGCAAGTATGAATTTTCTATTACTGTTAGTTCAAAAGACTGGAGGAAATGTTTCTGGAAAGACGAAAGTGGAATTATATGTTTCAGGAGGGAACTGTGGCTTGCAACGCTTGAAGACTACTTCAATGAAAATGACAAACACCACCACACGGTGAATTTTGAATCATCTGGTAAACTAGTTGAGTATAAAAAAAGAGGTCTTACGTTTGATGCTTACCTCAAATGTCGAGATGGCGCCTGCAAATGGTTTGTCGTACCCGTTGAAATCGCTGATATTAGTAAACCTCCATTAATCGAGGTGTATTCCCGTGGGAAAACAAACCATCCGGCAGACTATCAGTACACGCGTCAGCTGAGAGGCGAAAAGAGGCGATTAGCACGAAAAACCTTGAAGAAAATGGCCGTCACGAAGTATCAGGACAAGCAGATTCAGAAGCTCACAGATGCGGAACTCGCGGAGGGAAATCTTAATACAGTTAAGGCTGATGCAGTGCTCCACAACGCGAGGTCTGAAGCTTTTGCACAGGATGACTGTCACACCGACGACATTTTTGATGTGCAACTCCTTCGAAGGGAAACAAAATTGCAGCAACTTTTTGTTCAAAAGATCGCAGAGCCACTTCAAGCTATTTTGTACAGTAAAGAGCAGGTCAAGATAATTTTGAGTTCATTTAAATCCTGGAAGATTATAACTGTGCATTTAGATGCGAGTGGGGGTTTCATTCGGAAGCAACGTAATGTTCACGGCCGTATATATGTTTACGCAGGGGTTGTAAACATTTTGGGAACAATTATCCCGTTGTTCCAGATGGCATCCATTAGGCATGACCAAGGTGCAATTGGTGAGCTTCTCATATCTTTCAGGGGATTCTGCGTAAGACAACTAAATAAAACATGGCCATGCGTTGGGAGGGTTGTAACTGATTGCTCGTTTGCGACAATTCACGCCGTGATGGTGCAGTGGAACCACATGAGTCTTGATTGCTATCTTCGTCTTTGCTACAAATTTCTTTCAGAGAGTTACACTGATCATGGTTTTGGACGCCTTGTAGTGCTGCAATTATGTCGTAATCATTGGCAGAAAATGATGTCCGTAAATATGAAAAGCCATTCCGTAAAGAAAGAAACCAAGCATCTGTTATTGGAAGGTATAGCAGCCGTAATGGAATGCAAAACTCTTGACTGTTTCACGAAGATTTTTAGAGCTTTTTGCGTGTTTGCAATGAGCAAGAAAGTATTCCGTATTACGCAGGAAGCAGCTAATGTTTTACTCATTGGCTCCCGCCCTTCAGACATCGTGAATGGAAGTGGGCCTGACCCAGACGAAGTTGAAGAGGAAAATTTCAATCAACAGTCAACCTTAGCAGCAACGCCATTTTTCGAGCTCTGTTACGATATTTTGCTTTCAGTGAAGGAAGAACTTCAAGGACCAGAGTATCTACAGCCAACATATAGAGAAGAAAACCCTGCATATTGTCCGCGCTTTCTTCAACATGTTTTTATGCCTAAATGTTCTCCAATTGTCCCACTGTGGACTCAGCTTATGACTGGATGTAGAGGAAATGACTTTTATGACCCGGCGTCAAACGCAAATGCAGAAGACTATTTTAATATAGCTAAAAACTCTACTCATGAGATACGTCCAAACAAACTAGGGCGTTACATCAAGATTGAGGAGGAATACATTAAGGCCAAACTTTCAAAGGTGGAAAAAGGTCTTATAACAAACAGCAAATCATACAGAAAGTATGTTAACGAGCAGCAGAAACGGTTTCCCAAAGTCTTAAAAGATAAATTGATGAAGCCAAATGCAGAGTCAGCTAAACTATTCGACGAAAGTAATAATGCTGATCCATCCAAATTGCAAAGAAGCCAAGGAAGGCGAGGAGAGAAACAAGAGGAGATTTGGAAACCTAAATCTATGAGAAAAACGTACTTTGAGGGTCAATTTCTTTAAGTAGAGTGCATCTTTAACTCAAGAGGAAAATGAACAACGTGTGCTATGTGCGCTCAGGAAATGGACGAGGTACGTGCTTCTGCGGGGGGAGTTAAAGTGCATTATTCGGTCTGCTTGGCTATCGTCTCTTGATAGTGTTATTGCCATTCACTTAGAGAGCAGTCAAAAACTTAGGCCTGTGTGGGATTAGTTTTTGAAAGCGCTCTTAAGGAAAGAGCTGAGCGTCCCGCACATCGATGTGACGGCAGTGAAACGCTTTGCCCCGTGGGAGCACGGTGACTTTGTATATAAGTTCCTAAACGCCACATAGCACTCACTTGAAAGTTGTTGAAAAGGCAGTGGCGTGGGAGGAGCAATATTTAGAATTTGGGTGGGGGGAATTAAAATATATACATTTTGAGTTTAATGAGGGTTTTGGGGGGAGGACATGGGTTTAAATTTTTTTAGAGTAATGGAGAAAGTTTTGAAATTTGTTAGGGCTTGCGGGAAACTAGAAGTTTTAGAAATATATGTTATTCAGATACCAAAGACGTTTATCAACTTGGAGGTTTTCTTTAATAAATATGAAAAAAAAAAATTGGGTGATTGGCGGGACTTTAATTTATATGAAACTTCAAGACGATATCGAGTGAAGCATCTTACAGCGACGTTGAAATGAGCACATTGTCGGACTGTGATATGTATTTTTTTTTTTAAATAAAAATTTTGTAATAAAAAAAAATACAACTTCATCTTGTTTTCCTTTCTAGTCCTTTGTTTACCCTACTGACGCAGCATTCAGGGGAGAAGGGGGGGTTGGGGTATAAAAGGGGTGCTCATCACTGTGTGTGAGCATTTACGTTCGGAGTGTCTCGAGAGCAACATGTTCATACAATTTAAGACTCCATTCACCTGTGTGGTTTCAAGTCCTTCTAAGGGGGGTAAGTCTCAGTGGGTTGTTAAATTTCTCAAACATTTAAACAATATGACAGATGGTGAGTTTGATAAGGTAATCTGGGCCTATGGGGAGGGAGGGGGTGTGCCAGACGCAATTGCTAATGACCCACGCGTAGAGAAATATCAAGGAGTACCTGATTCTGAACAGTTGAGCACACGTACTGTCCTGGTCCTAGACGACTTGATGAGAGAATCATGCACCAGCCCAGCGATATCAGACCTTTACACGAGAGGGTGTCGGCATAGAAAAATTTCAGTTATTCTTCTCACACAAAATCTTTTCTTTCAATCAAAATACTCTCGAGACATTTCTCTGTCTACGCGTTATTTCGTTTTGTTGAAAAATGTACGAGATCGTTCATCATTCTCATACTTGGCGCGCCAGATTTACCCTGAAAATGCAAATTCTCTATGTCATGCAGTAAAAGAATGTTGGGAGTCAGGCCCATTCAGTTATTTCGTCATCGACCTCGATCCCATGACACCAGATTCACTAAGATTTCGCACTCAAATTTGGCCCACAGATCAATGTATGAATGTATATTCAAGTGAGGAAGGTCTGAAAAAATTGATGAAAACGAACCCTGGTTTCTGCTCACTGGGTAGAGGACAGTGAGGGGAGGGGGACGGAGTCGGCCGACCGGCGAAAGGAAGGCGCACGAACGAGAGAGAGAGAGAGAGAGAGAGAGAGAGAGAGAGAGAGAGAGAGAGAGAGAGAGAGAGAGAGAGAGAGAGAGAGAGAGAGAGAGAGAGATGGAAAAGCTAGCTCGCTACCGACACCATTTACAAGTGTTAAAAAGTAGCCCTCCAAAGGTTCAGCCCCAACTCCAGCCCCCACACCCGCTCCCAGCAAGGTTCTCCCTGCTACGGCGCCCCCTCTGCCAGCTAGTTGCATCAGCGACATTGTTTCTGCATGGGGTACGGTTAATCAATTAAGACAAACTAAATCGGTCTCGGAGCTCAAGGAGGGACAGCTGTACAGAATTAAATCTTTGTGGAAAGGGGAGCACGAACGATTTGGATTTAAGTGAGTTTGAGAGTCTGCCCATTTTATTACCCGATAGGTTTTCTAATTTGAAAGACGAGGCGGTTGAAAAATAAACCTGATGATAGAAAGCGGGTGGGCACCAGCAATTAGGTACAATGGGAAAAAAAATAAAATTATTGATGTCGATATTGTGTTTCCAGATTTCTCTTAATTATTTTTTCATGTTTTGGAAACTTCAAAAATGAAAATATTACTCCCCCTTTTTTTTGTGTGTTACTTATCACCCCTTCCCATGCTCTAATCCACCGATAGGTTGACAAACAACACAGTTTTGCTCATTTTTTAAAAATATTTCATTTATTTTTTTAACTTTTTTCATACATGATTTTTTTTATTCACTTTGCAACTGCATTAAATAGCTCACCCATTTTTACACATAAATCTGCCATACTTTTGAGCAATTTTACGATTTGTTTTTTATCACTTTTATTGGACAATACTGCACTCTCAGGAACATCCTTACACACACGGGGGCTTTTAATTCGAGGGGACTTTGGTTTGCTCTTTTTTGTCTGAGTTCTTCCACGAGGACGCCCTCGCTTCACCAGTTTTAGCTGACTCTCTGTAACACGAAAAGGATCTCAGCACACACACACACACACACATAACCTCATTTCATACATACACATCACTGAAATTTACCATCCACATGGTTGTGTGGACGACAGTTGTCGTCAAAATAATCGAAAGTTGTGTGGATTCCCAATCAGACAAACTATCATGGCAGCACAAAACTCCCTTTCGGCACTGAAGTACTTAAAATCAGCTTCTGCCACACTACTCAAGGAAGAGGAATGGAATGATGATGTGTTTAGAACCAAGTTCTTTGATAATGGAACAAATCTTCTTCCGAAGAAAGCCCGGGCCCAGATCTCTGGTCCATTAAAGAATTGCATGATCACGTTTTGGGGTGGATGGATAGGATTATCTTTACCAACTACCGCCCAACAGTGGTTCCAGACCTGTGGACACATTCTTGCAGCAAGCTCTGCATTTCAAGAGGTATATGGAGACAATGGCACATTCGCAGGTGACCCTGTCGCCCCCACACATGAGTTGACGAAAGATATCATTCTAGCCCAGTCTATAGATCTAGCACAACAGTATGGAATTGATCAGGCAGAGTCTATTTTGAAGGCGGTGACCAATGAGTATCGCCAAATAGATGGAGATGCCGCTCAAAATTTGATAGATTTCACTATTCTCCATATATAATATATGATGAGACTTCATAGGAAAAGACCAGAGGAGTTTACTAACGCCTTCAAGAACAATGCAGGGAAGGCTAAGTCCAATCTGGTTGGAGGAGATGTGAACATGAACCCTATCTCTCCATCATCCAAATTCCTTAGCAAGGCCGACAACCTATTTGGTACTGCGATTGCTCCTTCCAATTTCTTCTTGGCACAGCTGATCTACGCATTGACTATGGGTAGTGATCATCTTCCTTTTAACAATCGTATGAAGGCCTTGATGAGAGCCGGATGCCTGGTGAGTTTGGAAAGAGTGGGTTTAGGACTATTTGGATGGGTCATGCGGGCGTGTGCGTTGACGAGCAAAGATCCGGATGAATTGTGTAGTTACTTATACTACAATGTAACCAAGGAGTCCATTGATGAGCTGTGTGCATGGGCGAAAGAGCTGAGTGATACACGGAGGGATCAAAAGACTTATGGATTTGCAAGGTGTCTCGGGGATCAATATTTAGTTAAGCTCAGTGCTAACAAACACAAATTGCTCTGTTACATTCTTGGAACCATAGTGTTAGGAGACGAGCTTGACCCCCGATCCTCAATTGATCTTTCTGACATCATGAAACCAGCAGCAAAAGAAATCGCAGCAGCTGTTATAGAACTTCTCACGGAAGCTCATGCTCAGGTGGGTCTCACTGACAATTCCCAAGCGGTTTTGGCCAAAATCACTGGATTACACGAGATATGATCCATGTAACCATGAAGAGGGGTAGCTTGTCCAATACCACATCATCCGAACAACAACTTCCACTCAAGTGCCATATAAGAACATTAACAGTGAATGGATCAATTAGATATAGATCAATTACCATCCCACGACAGTGGGAGGATTCTGCACCTCTGATACCACAACCGCCTGCTGCTGCTGCTGCTGCTATAGTCCCAAAGATGATAGCATCTCTTCTGTAATATAACTTACACTCACTTTCTCTCTCTTTAACGCACACATACACACAAAAATTACTTTACTCACCATACGAAAGTATCGTCCGAGAATTTTCAACTCCCCACAGTATCTTTGCTATATCGCTGCTGCCAGCGCCCTCATCATACACTGCGGTGGCCATCCTTGCACCTCTTGACACTGCGCTCGCTAACACACCAACCTTTCTTCTTCACAGCTCAACGAACACTGAACCTATTTTTTCCACTCCGGAACCACATACACCTTCTTTTGCTGAGGCGGTGCGTAATTCTTAAAACGCTTACAGGGCAGTGGCACACCGCTTAAAATGGACAACACCATTCGCTCGTGCAGGCTCGTACATGCTTGCAGTCCATATTTTTTACCCCTTCCTTTCTCCATTTTTCTCTCCCTCCTAAAAAAATTAAAATGTATGTGATGGCGACTGAATTGGGGGAGGATTTGAACCATCAACTTCACTCCTCACTCGCCGATAGCGTACACACTCACCATCACAGGCATTCTGGGCTAAAATGACTTCTCATACGTCTTATATACTCCCACACACTCACACACCCACCCCCTCCTTAATACTCTTTGCTCCCAACCGCAGGTAAACGCTTTCCTCTTTTCCCTTCCACAAGGTGCGCATCGCCACCGCCACCGCTCTCACCCCCTCCTCACCACACCTGGCCGCGACCGCGCTGCTCCCCCTCCTCCCCTTCCACTCCCCCCTCCTCCCCTTCCACTCCACCCTCCTCCCCTTCCACTCCACACCCACTCGCGAGCCACCTCCAGCTCCCGCCGCTCGGATGACCGCGCCCAGGAGGTAGGCCACCCATCTCTCCCACCTCTGTGTTGGCTTGCCTACCCAGCCCCTGATATGTCCAGTGGTGTCCGGCCGCAGAACACGCCTTTCTCCATCTCTTTCATAAGGGGTCTCACGTCGAGTTAGGATCCTCTGGGCCAAAATTTCGTCCGTTTTGCGCTTAAACTGAAAACAACATGTCGTCTGGCGTTCAGAAAAGGACGCCAATGTTTTGGCATCAAAAGTTGCCACACCGTTTACAGTGCTATGACACGGCGCTGCTGGACCCCAGCAAATCGCACACAGCCCGAGCAGCATCACATCAGATTTGCGGTTTCAGTTACGTCAAAGTGATGGGGGGGGGGGGGGGGGGAATGGTCTACTTAGGGAGCCTGGAGGGGGGAGAGGCACCAGCGTCACGTGACCTGCTGACTTCTGATTGGTTTGGTTCCACTGCGTTTCGCCGGTGCCCGCTTTGTTTCTCATCCCAGCTGACGGACCCTCGGATTTCCCGGTACATACCTTTGGCGACCCGCACGGCTGGCTCTCGGGGTGCTCTGGGGCAACCCCAAGCGCAAGTCGCCACAGGTATCGCCAATTTCCCACCAATTCTCTGGGCCGGCCCAGGCAATGCGCATGCGCGACCTCAGAGTATGAGGATTAAAACGGAACGCGAGTCCCCACTGGAACCAGCCGGGCGCTCTGTCACGTGACGCTGGCGCCTCTCCCCCCTCCAGGCTCCCTAGGTCTACTGACGCGAGAGCCTGTCCTCGATAAGGGTGCTGACCTGGCAAAGCGTCTCCTATCCAGCCTTCGTCATCAACGGAACTTGGTGGGCCTTCGACCCCCTGCCCCGCCGCATCTCCCCGCCCCGCCGCCTAAAGCCCGACAGCCAGAAAGCTGCCGTGTTCGACGTGGACTCCACTATAAGTACCGCCGGCCTCTACCCACCCGACGACATGCGGCGGTACTCCCGCATCCTAAGCTTCACGGCGGTGCGGACGGCCATCGTCAACACGGTCAGCAGGGCGGCCGTCGGCGAGGAGTTACCACCTGGCTCGCTCTCCCTGGACAACCTCCTCGACGGAGACCAGGCCCTGCGCCTGGTGTCCTCCGGCTTCTCCAGGCTCTGGGGCTGGTTCGCCGGCATCGGAATGTTTTTCCATTCTGTCGTCGGCGTCCTCTTCGTCTGGAGATGCGTCAGCTTCGTGTTCAAGACGTCTATAAACTGCATGACCATCGCTGAGGCCGGGGGGTGCACGTTTGCACTCCTCGGCGCTTTTTGGACCAGCCTGACGCATCTCCTCGTCCAGCAGCAGGAGAAGAGGGCTCGTAAACCGTCGGCACCCCCCCACCCATCAAGTGTGCCCCTCATCATGCAGGCGGAGGAGGGCGGTGCAAGGGAGAAGGGCGACTCTGTAACCAGAGCCCACCAGTGCCCTCTCCAATAAATATTAATTATTTTTTTTCCTTTCCTGGCACTGGTGGGCTGTGGAACGTCCCCTTCTCCCACCCTTTGATCTTTTTTGTTTGATTTAATTTTGTTTTTATTCATTTATTTTTTCTCATTATTACCCAGGGGTATTTTTTTATTTTTTTTAAATAATTCTGGGGATTTTATCTTGATTTAATTTTGTTTTCATTGGGTTTAATTTTTCTTTTCTCCCTGTTACCTTCAAAAGACTCACTTTTGTTTTGTTTAATTTCCGGGTTGTTTTCCTGTAGTTTTCACAGATTTTGCTGCCCCTTTTAATTATTTTCTTTCCATTGGCAGCCCCTTCTGGACTCCATGTTTGAAATTTCATACAACCCTACGCCCATACGCCCTATTGGACCAGGGGCCCCCGTCTGTGGCGCTGGGCTCTTAGCGGGTCCAGGTGGCGGAAGGCAGTGCTGCACGTGAACATCACCCGCTTCCACCCCACGCACGACGCCGAAAGGACCGAGGAGTCCCTTCTGCGCGCACTGCACGCGGTGACCGAGGCCACCCAATTGCAGGTGGTGCGTACGGGGCCGGCGACGGCGAACTACTCGGACATCAGCGTCTCCTTTGAGGACGACGACCACCAATGCGGTAGCGTGTTCTCTCCCGAGACTCTGGCGCACGCATACGCACCGCGCTTTGGCGGAGTCATACACGTGAGGTCGGCGACGAACTGGTCCGAGGTGAGCCTGGATTACGTCCTGGCCCACGAACTGCTCCACAGCCTCGGCGTCTCGCACAGTGATAAGCGGGGTGCGTTAATGTACCCAAACGATCATGACGTGCTGCCAACCGACCCGCTGCTCACAGCGGATGATTTAGCCGCCATTCGGCGACTTTATGGCCATCAGTAGTCCATGTGGATGATGCGCATGTAAAGCAGAAAATACAGAATCATAGCAAACAACTCTACATCGCACGCTCTTCTTTCGTCCCTATCCGCTCCCACGACAATCCCTTTGCGGCTGAGTTCTTTTGAAACTTCCACCCCACTCTTCACGATGGCACTTTACATTGCTATTTACAAAGTAAATTACACTGGTTGTTCACAAAACAAGAAAACATTTAATACCCTAAATAACAATATTGCCCTGGCCCGCCCCGCCACTACCACAGGAGTGATTTCTCACCCTCGGCTGCGGGCGGCTGGAGCGACCACTACCACTAATAGAAATTAAAGTAACAACAATGAATAACGAAAATAACCAATTTTACCACACATCTCCCTATTTTACACGCGTGAGTCACGCTCTCTCCTCGCGCCCAACAGCGCACCCCCGGCCGCCTCATCCGACCTAGTTTTTACCACCAATGTTTGCGGGCGTCGGCTCACTGGCCACCTACACCTGCAAAAATAATTCAGCGCCGCGACGAGGGCCAAAGCCCCCATCACTGTTGACGAAGTAAGAACCTGAATTATTGCCGTTAACGTTCCTGGACCTGGACCATACTCTATTACATCCCCTAAGCATGTCCCCGATATTCCTCCGTAGTGGAAAATCTCCTCCATTTCCCTCATTTGTTCTGCGTGTTGAGCCACAAAACTCCAAGCCTCCTTGTCTTCCTCCACCGCCTTCACGTGGTCAATCTTGGAGGACCCAGTGTGCTTTAACTTCATCTCCTCAAAAATGGATACTTCCGCTACATTTTCCCAGCGTACACACTTTCCTTCGTGTTGCTTTGTTCTCGGCGTAGAGAGTGGTAAATGGGGGTACCAGGACAGTGGTGCTGCTTGGTGCTGGTGCCGCCAGTGGTGCCGGTTGGCGCCTAGGAGGTAGGCAACCCATACAGCACCCCCAAATACGGAAAATGGCGGGATGGGGTGGGATTTGAACCCGCGCCAGTAGGATCGTTCGGCTTACCAGCATGCCACTTAGACCACTCGGCTATGCGGACAACTGTTGGCCACCTTGCACTCGGCGGCATGTTGTGCGAACGCGGGATGTGCATGCAACCCCACCCCCACCGATTGCGCTCAGCGCCGCGCGGCAGCCGGCGGCGGCGGTGGTCAGCAGCGTCAGCACTTGCGGGGCGATGCACCGACATGTGGGGAGGGGCGGGAGGGGGCGGCACGCAGCGTTGGTGAGTAGGGAATGACCAACCTATGCAATGGGAGTGAGAGAGAGGGGTAGAGGAAGCTCGGGCATGGTGCGGATGTGCTGTCAGCAATTTCAGCAAGTGCAGGGCGAATGGCTATACTGGAGCGGCTCAGTCTGACTGGTGCGATCACAGCGTTCACGTCTCGACTTCCGCGATACCGCCCTTACCGCCTCGCTATTGAAGACATGCAGAGCAGCATGGAGAGTGTGCTTTGTGAGGTCATGTACCTCATCCTCCCGTTTTTGACTGATTGGGAAGCGGAGGCGCTTGCAGCGGTGTCAGAGGCTGTATCAGATGCCGTGTACGCCTGCCCCCGGTACCGCAACATCGAGTGTGTGCTGTGGTACCCGTATTCCATAAACGGGTGGGTGAGCGACCAGACGCGCCAAATCGTGCAGGGGAAGGGTGCCATAAAGAGGCTACACCTGACGCCGGTACCAGTGTTCCTACGGACGATGTTTCTTGGAGAACTCTTGGCAATGGGATCGAAGGTAAGTGCTTCCACCCCTCCTTGTATTGTGTACTCCTCCCCGTATTACAAACTCACCTTGGGTTTTAATTTATTATAGGTTAGAGAGTTTAGCTTCTCGGCCCTCGCTGCTGTCTGTGTGACCAGTGATAACCATGGCAGCAGATGGGTGAACAAGTGGCGGCGGTACACCTTCCGCCAGGACAGGTCACCCATTGCCTACGCGGTGGATGAAATTGTCGAGAGGACGGCAAAGCGGTCGTTTGTCGTTGACTTCGCCATCCCCTATCTGGCTAAGAACCGGAGGACACTCCAAGTGCTGGACATGTCCTTTGTCAGCCCTTGGATGTGTTCTCTCTTCCTGAAGACCGCTGGCCGGCATGCATTCCCCGCTCTACGGGTTATTGAATTTGCCATGCCGTGGAGCACGACGGGGAGCAGAGTCCCGTATTTATGGAGCGGGGATGCACGCGGACAAGAGCAGGACGAGCTGAAGGGGGTGCCGGTGCGGGAAAACCAGCGGATCCGGGAGGGAACCTCCGCATGCAGCGCATGCATTTTCGAGGAGCAGCCGCTTAAACCGACGCAGGCACCCGACACACACATGCTTCAGTTTGGGCGGGTGTTGACTCTTCTTGTGGCGTATCAGGGAAAGCACTGACTCAAAGTTCACATCACAGATTTTACACTGAATCGCATGGGTGCTTTGCACATGTCTACCCAGTGTGCGCCGGTTTTTGAACTCCTTTCCACACTTATCACACACACAGTTCTCTCCCCGATGTGATTCCCGCACGTGGCGTGCGAGGCTCCTCTTGTGGGCGTATTGTTTTCCGCAGGTAGAACACCGCGGCGGCACGGCATGCGGGGTCACCGCTTCAGAGGGACTTCCCTCCGCAGAGCTGCCATTCCCTGGTCCATGATGCGCAAGGATGTGCGTGAGGAGCTGGTCCCGTCCTTCCACCTCGACCGCACACCAGTTGCACTTCATGATGACCTGCACAACCAAATCATAATTATTTTCTCTGCATGCTACATACCCGTTTTATTGTTTCCATTGTTCTCGCCTCACTTACTCACCGACACGTATTGAAGATCAATACTCGCAGGTATCACTACTTCAGACACCACATCGCAGACTCCCCCACCCTGCACCACACCGAAAAATCATTATTGCTTCCATGGTTCACTGTTACCCAGAAGTGTAGTATTTTCTCATTACCACTTACCGAAACCTCCCAAAATATGGCACAGATCTTCTGTTTTTTCACACTCCTCAACGCGGCACTGACACCACTTTCACTGCTCCGGCACCACCCGCTCGGACATTGAGCGCAGACTGACACGGGCCGGCCCGTACCGCCTCACCCGAACCCTCACGCACGCACCGCTGACAATGCACACGCCCGTGCACTTGCGCAACCCCTTCGACCCACACCCTGTGCTGACATAGCTGACAGCACATCCGCACCATGCCCGAGCTTCCTCTACCCCTCTCTCTCACTCCCATTGCATAGGTTGGTCATTCCCTACTCACCAACGCTGCGTGCCGCCCCCTCCCGCCCCTCCCCACATGTCGGTGCATCGCCCCGCAAGTGCTGACGCTGCTGACCACCGCCGCCGCCGGCTGCCGCGCGGCGCTGAGCGCAGTGGGTGGGGGTGGGGTTGCATGCACATCCCGCGTTCGCACAACATGCCGCCGAGTGCAAGGTGGCCAACAGTTGTCCGCATAGCCGAGTGGTCTAAGTGGCATGCTGGTAAGGCGAACGATCCTACTGGCGCGGGTTCAAATCCCACCCCATCCCGCCATTTTTCATTTCGCGCCGTATTTGGGGGGTGCTGTATGGGTTGCCTACCTCCTAGGCGCCAACCGGCACCACTGGCGGCACCAGCACCAAGCAGCACCACTGTCCTGGTACCCCCATTTACCACTCTCTACGCCGAGAACAAAGCAACACGAAGGAAAGTGTGTACGCTGGGAAAATGTAGCGGAAGTATCCATTTTTGAGGAGATGAAGTTAAAGCACACGGGGTCCTCCAAGATTGACCACGTGAAGGCGGTGGAGGAAGACAAGGAGGCTTGGAGTTTTGTGGCTCAACACGCAGAACAAATGAGGGAAATGGAGGAGATTTTCCACTACGGAGGAATATCGGGGACATGCTTAGGGGATGTAATAGAGTATGGTCCAGGTCCAGGAACGTTAACGGCAATAATTCAAGTTCTCACGTCGTCCACAGTCATGGGGGCCCTGGCCCTTGTCGCGGCGCTAAATTATTTTTGCCGGTGTAGATGGCCGGTGAGCCGACGCCCGCAAACACTAGTGCTTAAAACTAGGTCGGATGAGGCGGCCGGCGGTGCGCTGTTGGGCGTGAGGAGAGAGCGTGACTCACGCGTGTAAAATAGGAGGACGTGTTGTAAAATTGATTAGTTTCGTTATTTGTTGTAGTTACTATAATTTCTATTAGTGGTAGTGGTCGCTCCAGCCACCTGCAGCCGAGGGTGAGCAATCACTCCTGTGGTATTGGCGGGGCGGGCCAGGGCAATATTGTTAATTAGGGCATTAAAAGTTTTCTCTTGTTTGTAAACAACCAGTGTAATTTATTTTGTAAATAGCGATGTAAGTGCCATCGGGAAGGGTGGGGTAGAAGTTTCAAAAGAACTCAGCCGCAAAGGGAGTGTCGTGGGAGCGGTTAGGGAGAAAGAATGAGGGTACGATGTAGAATTGTTTGCTAAGATTATGTATTTTCTGCCTTACATGCACATCATCCACGTGGACTACTGACGGCCATAAAGTCGCCGAATGGCGGCTAAATCATCCGCTGTGAGCAGCGGGTCGGTTGGCAGCACGTCATGGTAGTTGGGGTACATTAAGGCACCCTGCTTGTCACTATGCGCGATTCCGAGGCTATGGAGCAGTTCGTGGGCCAGGACATAGTCAAGGCTCACCTCGGACCAGTTCGTCGCCGACCGCACGTGTATGTCTCCGCCAAAGCGCGGTGCGTATGCGTGCGCCAGAGTCTCGGGAGAGAACACGCTGCCGCACTGGTGGTCGTCGTCCTCGAAGGAGACGCTGATGTCCGAGTAGTTCGCCGCCGGCCCCGTGCGCACCACCTCCAATTGGGTGGCCTCGTTCACCGCGTGCAGTGCACGCAGAAGGGACTTCTCGGTATCATCAACTCCGTGGGTGGGGTGGTAGCGCGTGACATTCACGTGCAGCACTGCCTTCCGCCACCTGGATCCGCTAAGGGTCCAACGCCGCAGACGGCCTCTGGACCAATAGGGCGCCGGCGAGACGCCGCAGCGACGGGAATTCAGCAGCGCAGCCGTCGCCTCGTCAAGGACACCGCTCGGCTCAAGGCCCAACTCGGCCTGGAGCTCCAGGATCACGGACCGGGAGAGGAGCGCGTCAGGCGCCGCTCCAGGCTCCCCGTACCCCAGGGCTGTCAGCAGGCCGGGCCAGGCCACGGTGGTGGGTGCGGGCCAGGTCGGGCCCGCCAAGCAGCATAGGATGAGGGCGCGGAGGAGGGGCATGTCGGAACTGTATGGGGTGTCATGCTGAGGCCCCCTCTTTATACTCAGTCGGCGGCTCAAGCCCCTCATTGCTCCCCAAAGTGATACGGTGTGCGTGTGATAACGACAGTGCGGGGGTAGCCGGAGTGGCGAGTATTTCCTAGTGACTCAATGAGCGCGGTCGTGACTCGTCGCGGGTGATGGAGCGTGTTATGCGTGAGTGGGGCAGAGTTTTCTTGTAAATTGTTTAAGATAGGGTTTATTTTTGTATGTTGTTTATGATTTTGTTATTGTTTTGTTTGTGTTATTGTGTCAAGTGTAAGATGAATTGGAGGTGTTTTCATTGCTTTGTAAAATTTTATAAATGTTTTATCAATAAACGTAAGGGGGTGCACTCGAACAGTCCAAGTGTCAAAGAAAAATCGGGATTTTTCTTTTGGAGGAGGAGAGGGCATGTGACCCTGGGCCGGGTCAGGCCGGTCACGCACCTTAGGTGTAGTAGTAGGTACAGCACGTAGCCGGGGGGATGACCGCGAAGGGGGAGTCTAACGCCCCGCGAGGTAGGGCGGAGCAACTCGGATATCGCGAGTGGCGCCTAGATCTTGAGATAGGGCACACACATGTAGGTGTCGGCGCGGGCGCGCGGAGCGCGCCAGCGGTCAGGGGAGTTAGTCGTTACCCAGGTTCGGTTCGGTACGGAGCAAGGTAGCTCCGGTATAGAGTCTAGGGCCCTGTGTGCCCCTGTCCCCTTGCGTGGGACTTAGCCGTGTCGTCGGGCCCTGTCCGCCCCGTGGTAGCTTTCATTTACGTGTTGCCGTACTGTCGCGGCCGGGCCAAGGGGGGCTGACTCCCCTCAGCCGTGTACGGAGTACTATTATTGGCTGAGCGAAGCGAAGCCTATTACGCCACGGGAGTGCTAAAAAAGTTCAATGTTTGTGTGTCTGTGTGTCTGTGTGTCTGTGTGTCTGTCTGTCTGTCTGTCTGTCTGTGCGCACGATAACTCGAGAACGAGTTGAGATATCGAGTTGAAATTTTAACTGTAGTTTCTTTGCCCCAAAAGCTCGGTCGAGTTCGAAAATGGGCATTCTAGCTCAAAAATTGACACCGTTAAAAATTAATTTACATTTTCGAAAAAATAATTTTAAAAATAAATATTTTTTTTTTTAGTGTCCTAAGGGGTAACTCGGCGAGTTGCGACCCCTAGAACGAAAATTTCGTCCGTTTGACCGTATCTCTTACCGTTTAGCCGCTACTGCGTGACTAAGGGAAGAAAACTCCTAAAAATGCATGTTGGGTGTCGTTTCCGAGGTATTTCGACGAGTTGCGACCCTTTGGGCGGAAATTTCGTCCGTTTGGCCGTATCTCACTCCGTTAAGCCGCTGCAGCGTCAAATTTCGACAAAAAGTCCTTAATATACGCGTAGAGTTGTGTATTTCTCAGATTTTCGCTTATCACAGACTAGCATATCGCCGGAACCGTCTGCACGAGTAAAATTTCATGGCGCTTACTGTTTCGTTACCCGAAGCGTTTGTTTTATGGCATCCTTATCCATACTGACAGCGCCGCAGGCCTAGGTAGATGTACGCAGGCGCGTCGCAGCGTAACAGTGCTTTGCGAAATATCGCGAAGCCTGTTACGCGAGACGTGGTCTGGCGTACATCTACCTAGTGGGTATTATAGGTGTATTATATGTGTACTATAGGTGTATTATATATGCTATACAGATACCACATGCGACACAATAAACCACTAAAAGAAGAAAGTACTTTTAAATTTGACAAGGTCTATTTTATTTTCCAATCAAGAGTCGAGAAAACTCTTGAAAAATCGACATTTAGAATCGCACAGACCAACGACACTTTTTGCCATCTTTTTCAGAGAGTTATATCGACCCCTCGGATCATCCGTAGCACACGCCTTGCCTTGGCAGGAAAGAGGTAGATAGCCGAGCTCATTGGGCAGAGTTTTCGAGCACATTTTAGGGAAAATGCTTTGAGCTGTTATTCAAACACACTGGTAAAGATCATCTTTTGGTAAAAATAGTGAGAAGGTAGCAATGTATTTTTCGATATTATGGATTCTAGGTATTATATGTATTATAGGTTTATTATGGGCCCGTGTACGGAGTATTATAAGAGTCAGCCCCCCTTGGGCCGTGCGGGTACGCATAATATATCAGTGTAATTCAGTCAGCGCGAGTGTTTGGCGAGTGCCCAGTGTGTGAATTACGGACTATACATTAGCTTGGACTGTCGGGCCGTTTGGGCATTCCCCTACTGTACCGCTAACACGCGAGTGTGTATTCATTTCCTAAACCCCGACCTACCCGATCGTGCGCGTGTCGCGTGTGCGACCGTAGTGTGTGTCATCACGGCTAGAGTGCGACACTGGACAGCGACGCCTCATCGGACATACCCCACCGGGTATCGAGTGTCATCCGTCATCTAGCGTCCAGCGGCGATACCCCTGTCGCCTGGGGCGTTAGTTTGGTGGCCTACCTACCCGGGGCTCCGAGTCGCTGATCTGCGACTGGAATCTTCACCGCCTCTCCGTGCCCTGGGTCCGAAAGCTACACCCCAGAGAATCAACGAAAGGTAACGAGGTCATACCGACCTCGCGACACCAGAGACGACCCTGTAGGACACGTGACAGGAGGCGCAAGAGCACACATAAAACAAGTGTGTGACAAACCAGAGCCCGTGTGTCCGAGTGAGGAGTCCCCACCCCCACATCACAGAGGTAACAGAGAGAGCCGCAGTGTGTGATTTGTAACGTAAGTCTCACCTATGTTTTTATCTTAATATTTTCTCGAGCAGTCCCTTCTAAAGCCACCTTTTACCTTTCCCTTTTTTTCTGCTCCTGCTGTCGCACCGCCTTGAGCCGGCACTGACATGCACGCTAAATTCTTATGAACATTTTTTTAACTCAATCGTACATAGTTATGCACTTCTACGTACATGCTGTTCCTCCGTATAAATTTTGTTCATAATTACAAACAAATGAGTCAAATTGTTCATAATTACTAACAAAATTATGCATAGTTATGCATTGAAATTATGCGCAACAGCAGCATGCACACAGAAGTTCATAAAAATTTGGCGTGTGGCCATGTCAGCTATGTTACTCTTTGCTCAGCCTCAAATATGCGTCCCTGATTGCGGGGGCGCAATCCTTTTTAAGGATGGCCATATCAGCTATGTCCCACTATTAAAGTGGGGCACCACCGACTTGCGGTGGTCCGATGGTAAACTCGGCCACGCGCGCTCCGGGCGGCGTCTATGACGCGTCTCAACCCCAAACATTGAGCGCGTCCGAGCCGCCCGGCGGGCCTTATAATGCCCGGCTGCTTCGCCCGCGCTTCGAGTTGCGATTGGTCGCGCGTGGGTGGGAGCACGTGTGTCCGAGTGAGGAGTCCCCACCCCCACATCACAGAGGTAACAGAGAGAGCCGCAGTGTGTGATTCGTAACTGACTGAACCACCGCAATTACACCTGCCTGACTTAGCTAACTTGCGTAGTCTCTTCTTTATTGAGAGCCCGTGAGAGGTGCTAAGTCCATAAATATCCTGGTCACCCTTATTACATCACATAGAGAAGGTTTGGCCTTCAATACCGACCCATACCGTTCTCTAACCTAACAGTATGAAGACATGCGTGAATTGTTACAACATTTAGATACTAGCGATTACCCCAAGGACCATTATCTGTACAGTGATGTTAACAAGAAAGTGTCAGGCAAATTTAAAGATGAATTAAATGGTGTTCCGCTGAAAGCGATGATTGGACTAAGAGCCAAAATGTACTCTTTTCAGGCAGCCGATATGGAAAAATGTGTTGCGAAGGGGGGGGGGGCCAAAGCCGCAGTAAAATCAGAAATTAATTTTCAGGACTATAAAGATTAGCAATTATTTTAAACTGATACGAGGATTTTTTTTTGAAAAATGCTTGTGATGAGAGGTATTTTAGATAAATAAGAAAACTGATACTGTTTCAATTTATTATAGAGCACTGTAGTTAATCACAGATCATAAAATAAATATCTTTGCAATCCTACCCTGCTGTTTGTTATTAAAACTGTATTGACAACTAGTAGTTACGAAACGGCCAAACCAGCAGATGAAGTCGTAATTGTCATGGAGCCCCACTACAGAATGTTCCAGGAAGCATCCTGGGACTTCAGTGATCTTTACACCGCCATTCTAGGCTCCGGTTAGAGAGAGAAAAAGAACCCGGAAATGCCAGCTCTACTGAAAGAAATTTTAAGGAGGAACAGTGAAAAGAATTATAAGTGTCCAATTTGCGGTGAGTATCAAATCAATGATTTCATTTTCTCGAAACATGCACTGAAACATGAAAAGGAGAAGAGAAAGGCCTCAAAAGTACCACCATTGACGCTCCGCGAGCACATGAAAAACATATTTGGTCCATTTGGTTGGTGGTGGTCGTGCCACTCCAAAACCCAGTGGCTCTTCAACACCAGCCTGTCCTCGATAAGGGTGCTGACCTGGCAAAGCGTCTCCTATCCAGCCTTCGTCATCAACGGAACTTGGTGGGCCTTCGACCCCCTGCCCCGCCACATCTCCCCGCCGCGCCGCCTAAACCCCGACAGTTAAAGAGCTACGGTGTTCGACGTGGACTCCAATATAAGTACCGCCGGCCTCTACCCACCCGACGACATGCGGCGGTACTCCCGCATCCTCAGCTTCACGGCGGTGCTGACGGCCATCGTGAACACGGTGAGCAGGGCGGCCGTCGGCGAAATTTTACCCCCTGGCACGCTCTCCCTGGACAACCTCGACGGAGACCAGGCCCTGAGCCTGGTTTCCTCTGGCTTCTCCCGGCTCTGGGGCTGGTTCGCCGGCATCGGGATGTTCTTTCACTCCGTCGTCGGCATCCTCTTCATCTTGATATGCATCAGCTTCGTCTTCAAAACTTCGATCAACTGCATGACCATCGCCGAGGCCGGGGGGTGCACTTTTGCACTCCTCGGCGCCTTCTGGACATCGCTGACGCATCTCCTCGTCCAGCAGCAGGAGAAGAGGGCCCGGACACCGTCGGCACCCTCCCACCCAACACGTGTGCCCCTAATAATCCAGGCGGAGGAGGGCGGTGCAAGGGAGAAGGACGACTCTGTAACCAGAGCCCACCAGTGCCCTCTCCAATAAATATTAATTTTTTTTTTCCATTCCCGGCACTGGTGGGCTGTGGACGTCCCCTTCTCCCACCCTTTGATCTTTTTTGTTTGATTTAATTTTGTTTTTCTTCATTTATTTTTTCTCATTATTAATCACGGGTATTTTTATTTTTTTAATAATTCTGGGGATTTAATCTTGATTTAATTTTGTTTTCATTGGGTTTAATTTTTCTTTTCTCCCTGTTACCTCCAAAAGACTCACTTTTGTTTGGTTTAATTTCCGGGTTGTTTTCTTGTAGTTTTTCACTGATTTTGCTGCCCCTTTACTTATTTCCTTTCCATTGGCAGCCCCTTCCGGACTCATGTTTGAAATTTCATACAACCCGCCTTCTTGCATTAAGAGCAGCCAGTCGAGTCATCTTTCCCTATTTTACGTTTCCTCTCTTTGCCCTACCTCGACGTAAGTCTCACCTATGTTTTTATCTTAATATTTTCTCGAGCAGTCCCTTCTAAAGCCACCTTTCACCTTTCTCTATTTTCTGCTCCTGCCGTCGCCCCGCCGCGAGCCGGCACTGACATGGCCATGTCAGCTATGTTGCTATTTGCTCGGCTTGAGCAGGCGTCCCTGATTGCGGGGGCGCAATCCTTTTTAAGGATGGCCATGTCAGCTATGTCCCACTATTAAAGTGGGGCAGCGCCGACTTGCGGTGGTCCGATGGTAAACTCGGCCACGCGCGCTCCGGGCGGCGTCTATGACGCGTCTCAACCCCAAACATTGAGCGCGTCTGAGCCGCCCGGCGGGCCTTATAATGCCCGGCTGCTTCGCCCGCGCTTTGAGTTGCGATTGGTCGCGCGTTGGTGGCAGCACGTGTGTCCGAGTGTGGAGTCTCAACATCACGGAGGTAACAGAGAGAGCCCGCAGTGTGTGATTGTAACCTTACTGAACCACCGCAAATTACACCTGCCTGACCTAGCATCTTGCCTAGTCTTTTCCTTATTAAGAGCCCGTGAGAGGTGCTTAGTCCGTTAATAACCTGGTTACCCTTGTAACATCACAAAGAGATGGTTTGGCCTTCAATACCGACCCATACCCTTCTCTAACCTAACAGTATGAAGACATGCGTGAATTGTTACAACATTTAGATACTAGCGATTACCCCAAGGATTATTATCTGTACAGTGATGTTAACAGGAAAGTGTCAGGCAAATTTAAAGATGAATTAAATGGTGTTCCGCTGAAAGCGATGATTGGACTAAGAGCCAAAATGTACTCTTTTCAGGCAGCCGATATGGAAAAATGTGTTGCGAAGGGGGGGCCCAAAGCCGCAGTAAAATCACAAATTAATTTTCAGGACTATAAAGATTAGCAATTATTTTAAACTGATACGAGGATTTTTTTTTGAAAAATGCTTGTGATGAGAGGTATTTTAGATAAATAAGAAAACTGATACTGTCTCAATTTATTATAGAGCACTGTAGTTAATCACAGATCATGAAATAAATATCTTTGCAATCCTACCCTGCTGTTTGTTTTTAAAACTGTATTGACAACTAGTAGTTACGAAACGGCCAAACCAGCAGATGAAGTCGTAATTGTCATGGAGCCCCACTACAGAACGTTCCAGGAAGCATCCTGGGACTTCAGTGATCTTTACACCGCCATTCTAGGCTCCGGTGAGAGAGAGAAAAAGAACCCGGAAATGCCAGCTCTACTGAAAGAAATTTTAAGGAGGAACAGTGAAAAGAATTATAAGTGTCCAATTTGCGGTGAGTATCAAATCAATGATTTCATTTTCTCGAAACATGCACTGAAACATGAAAAGGAGAAGAGAAAGGCCTCAAAAGTACCACCATTGACGCTCCGCGAGCACATGAAAAACATATTTGGTCCATGGGTAGGTGGTGGTCGTGCCACTCCAAAACCCAGTGGCTCTTCAACACCAAAGTCCAAGGTAAGCGTAAGTGTTACAAAGTTTTCAAAATGTGTTACAGCATTTAAAAATTTAACCTATCATTCAACGCAGGGCACTTCGACTTCTGTTGGTCGCGCTACTCGTAGAGTTGTCAAAGCACTCCAGAAAAGCGTGAAGAAGAAAGGAAGGAGCAGTGTGCCACAACTATTGAAAATCACGCACTTCTTCCACCCAGCGTCAATAAATGACACCGAGCCTGTGGCAACACAACTCAACAATACTGTGCCACCCGCCAAGCCAACGGCTCGTAGACGTCTGTACAACATCACAGACTACTTCCAACCCGTGCCGAAGAATGAGAAAAACGCTGTTGCTTCTACTGCATCACAAAAAATCCGCAGGAAACTAAGCGTAAGTCATCCTACGTTCGTTTACAACGCATCGTAAATCATTTCATTTTACAACAATGTGTTACATTACCATCATATCATATAACATTTTGTTTCGTCAACAGCTTATCACCGAAGAGGACATACAACCCTACGATATGGACACACAGAGACCTTCAACTCCAATAGATTCGAAACGAACTGAACGTACTTCACATCAATTCGCCGAAAAAACAACTCTAAATAATATACAACCTCTACTGTAACTATAACTGTTGCCTGTCGCTAACTAACTTCTTCTGACAGGTCGGAACTCCAGGTGGCGAGGACACTGTGCAACCAAACATTACGACAGTTTATATTGAGGTAAATTGCTATTACTGTTAGCCAGTCAATGTAGATAGACGATAGTGGCGGCGGTCAGTTGCCAGCCGCTCAAAAAATCTGTCCGTGCGAACCGAACGTAGCGTTGCCTACACTGTAAAAAATAATAACGGCGAGATGACGGTTAGCAACCGCTAATTAATTTCCGCTGGTTACCGTACTTGATACGGTGCTAAGTACGGTTAACCGTACCTCGGTTTTAGTGCTACGGAGATCGAAAACGGTTCTTCCGTACCGCTTTTACTGGGTACGGTGAAGCCGTTTCACGGCTCCGTAGTGTAAAATCAGTGGGTACAATGTACAGACTCTCTCTCTATCTCGTTGAATTGGATCACCATTTCAATGAAGAGGGAATCTGTACATCGTCGTAGTGATCATCACCTGGTCCTATGATGAGTACCTTCTGGTGTGAAAGTGGCTCCTCAACATCATCGGACCGCGGGTGAGTTCCGCGGATGTCTAGATCAATGGCTTAGCACAGAAGTCAGCGCCATGCCTCCACCTTCATCGAGGTGGAGCATCCACGCGTCGCCAGACACGAATGCGCTTTGGCCGAGCGGGTTCGGGCGCCCTCCTCCCAACCATGTGATCTCTGGTTCGAGTCCGAGTCCGGCTCACCTTGTCTTTTTGCGGCCATGCATGTTCGATACCACATTTTTGCCGATTTTTTGGCCCGAAAACGGTCGTTTTCCAAGGCAAAACGGAGCGAAAAGATCGGCAAAAGTCAGCGTTAACATTTGCCGATTTTTTGACTGCTTTATGCCGTAGCCTATGCCGATATTTTGCCGTTCTTTTGACTTCGTTCTGCTGTTTCACTGCCGTGAATTTGCCATACGAAGAGCGACAAAAGATCGGCAAAATAATCCCTTACCCAGCCGTCCAGGTTACTGTTCTTTTCAAACTCTGTCACTCCAACCCAACCGGTGACTCTTCCAGGAATTTGTTTGCTTACAACATCATTTATCAGGGTGTTGACTCGCATCTGAAAACTCCTGGTTGCGAGATCTGGCCTCCAATACACGCAGTTACGTCCCAGCCCTTCTCTTTGCAGCTGTTCCACGATCTCTTTGTTTGATGGGTCTAGGGTAAGAGTAATCATCCACGTTGGATCACCCACTTTTTTGTGAATGGCCAGTGAAGTAAGAAAGCAAACTCGCATGTGCCGGAAACCTCCTGGAAATGACGCAGGGAGGATGGCACAGTATCCTACTCTTTTTCTGTCCTCGGCGGCTAGTGTTTGCAAAACCTCATAAACTTGCCGCCTGCTAGCCAGAAAATAGTTGTCTTGGATTTTTGCGTAGTATGCTAGTTTTTCCTCTTCCATTTTGAGTGCCGCCTGTATTGCATATTCCAAAGTCAAACGTTGTGCATAATGCAGAGGATTAAATTGTCCCTCTCGAACCATAAATCTACTTGCATAATACGCTTGGATTGAATCGTGTTTGTGCTTGTGATTGTCGTAAACAGGCCACTCTTCTTCCTCAGCTGCTACACTTGCGTTCGTTCGCGCTCTGTGGTCTTCACGGTAGTTAAAATAACTGTCTTCCCCGTGCAGATGTATGAGTGGGTACAACATCACGTCCAGCAGTGGGCGTATTCTTCCGATCACATGCTGGTTTCGCAGGAATGGTTCTGCGTTTGGTTGGGCATCATCGTTTTGTTGGCTACCGTCACCTTCAGTATCAGCTTTACAGTGTATGACAAAGTCGTGTCCTTCGTTCGCTGTGAGACTTGTAAATACACCAGACAGAGATGAACCAATGGGCGGAACAAGAATGCTGTTTCTTCTAGTGTACTGAATATCAGAAACGTACTCTCGATCAATGCCACAGTAAGTAGGGTGCCGTCTGGGATTGATAACTACATGGGCATTACTTACTTCCGGATTTGTTCGCATGGCCTCGCCAGCGGTAACCAATGTTCGGCAGTATGGGTTGCTTTCACGCAGATATTTCTCTAGGTCCTCCATGACAGTGGCATCGAGTTTTGACGATTTAACTTACATTGGTACTAAGAGTGTCCTTGAGGTCAGCCATTTCGTTGTCGCCATGTTGTACGGATCCAGAATTTCCTTTTTTCCTTGGTGGACTGTCTGACGTGGAAGTAGAATTGAAATCATATTTCGGGACCTTCACTGGTGTGGATGTTGCCGGCAGCTTTGGGTAGTGAGGTTGTGGCCGTGATTCGTCATCAGAAATTATAGTAATTACGTCTTCTTCTGCGGATGACAAAGAAATGGCATCTTTATTTTCATTTATGTCATTTTGAGGTGCCTTTTCCCTCTTTGGTTGTTTGCTTTTGTCTGCAGTGGGGAAAGCCACCACTGGACGCTGAAATCACACAATGGCAATTATTATTTTATCGGCAACCGAACAAGAGAAATAAATATAGCTTCAGGATAACTTACCTCATTCAGAAAACGTTCATAATGACCATTTCCTGCGGATCCAGTGAATCTAATCCGGATGGTATCGTTTGTCCCAAATTCAGTGCCGTAGGTTGCAACTTCTTGTCCACCACGTGTTACCTCAAAGTTTTGTCTCAGGGCTCGTGAGAGTGCTTCGATCTCTATATCCTAGTAATACACATGGGTCCCTTGCAACCAATATTTTTCATATGCAATTTCGACTCGTTCCACTTCCACACTTCTCTCAGGATTGTCAGAATTAAAGAACAGGACGCCAGCTGCGTTTGCCAACCGCATTTCCCAGTGATTGCCTTTTTCGCTCATCATGTTCAATACTTCCTTGTATGTTTTTGACCTCAGCTCACGATCTGTTTCGCGTACTGATACGCACACTGCTGATGTAAGACAATTGCCATCAGCGGGAATGCTGAGGTAATAGGATTGGGCTACTTCATCATATATGACGAGGTCTGCAGGTGCGAAGACCTGTGGCTGTAAGGAAAAAAGAGTACAGTGTAAATTATGTAGAAAAAGTATTTATGTGTAATAAAGACAATATTTGAAATAGTATTACCCTTTGTCCGGCATCTGCAAGCGGGTCGACACTCTAGACTAAATTTTGAAGAGGCTGGTAAAATGTCTGCCCATGTCTTTTCGTAACATAAAGTTGAATCTGTCTCATTGATCTCTCACCAATGAAGGCAACATTGTCATTGTGCAATAGGACAATGCGGCATTCAAGGATCATTGCAAGTAATTCTATGTCCGTCATTCCACCTGGTTTCAAATTGTCTTTCATTTCTTTCTCATACTGCCGTGGTGTGACCAGAGCCGATTGAATACGGCTGTTTAAGTTGTGCCAGTGTTTACGGACGTAATTGCACAATTCGTCCCGCAAAACATAACTGGACATGACATCTGCATTATCCATACTTACAGCCTGTGCCAGCGAAAAGAACAGAGAGTTTCGGTCCATAGGAACCTCGTACACAGTGGTTCCTCGATAGTCCCCAGTGGTCAACGTGTGGACGGGATGTTCCTGAAACATAATTAACATTAGTCATATTATCAGAGCTAGTCAGTCGACGCTGTTTGCACTGGGTCAAGATCTTACTTGCTCCGCCGGTTTCTTCGCTATTTTTGTCGCTGTGAAATCGGCGACTTGGTTTTCATTGACAGGACGATATTTCGTGTCAGTCATTACGATGTGTTTTTCTAGAGTCCACCTGTTTGATGTGGGTGGGAGTTGACCTGTTGGGGAGTTGTCTGAGTTCGAGTCCCAATCCAGGACAGCTGAGTCACTGCGGTCGTTTATAAATTAATCCAAATTAAAGGGTAATAATATTTTAAATATTGTCTTAGTTACACATAAATACTTATTCTACATAATTTACACTGTAATCTTTTATCCTTACAGCCACCTGCAGACCTCGTCATATATGATGAAGTAGCCCAATCCTATTACCTCAGCATTCCCGCTGATGGCAACTGTCTTACATCAGCAGTGTGCGTATCAGTACGCGAAACAGATCGTGAGCTGAGGTCAAAAACATACAAGGAAGTATTGAACATGATGAGCGAAAAAGGCAATCACTGGGAAATGCGGTTGGCAAACGCAGCTGGCGTCCTGTTCTTTAATTCTGACAATCCTGAGAGAAGTGTGGAAGTGGAACGAGTCGAAATTGCATATGAAAAATATTGGTTGCAAGGGACCCATGTGTATTACTAGGATATAGAGATCGAAGCACTCTCACGAGCCCTGAGACAAAACTTTGAGGTAACACGTGGTGGACAAGAAGTTGCAACCTACGGCACTGAATTTGGGACAAAGGATACCATCCGGATTAGATTCACTGGATCCGCAGGAAATGGTCATTATGAACGTTTTCTGAATGAGGTAAGTTATCCTGAAGCTATATTTATTTCTCTTGTTCGGTTGCCGATAAAATAATAATTGCCATTGTGTGATTTCAGCGTCCAGTGGTGGCTTTCCCCACTGCAGACAAAAGCAAACAACCAAAGAGGGAAAAGGCACCTCAAAATGACATAAATGAAAATAAAGATGCCATTTCTTTGTCATCCGCAGAAGAAGACGTAATTACTATAATTTCTGATGACGAATCACGGCCACAACCTCACTACTCCAAAGCTGCCGGCAACATCCACACCAGTGAAGGTCCCGAAATATGATTTCAATTCTACTTCCACGTCAGACAGTCCACCAAGGAAAAAAGGAAATTCTGGATCCGTACAACATGGCGACAACGAAATGGCTGACCTCAAGGACACTCTTAGTACCAATGTAAGTTAAATCGTCAAAACTCGATGCCACTGTCATGGAGGACCTAGAGAAATATCTGCGTGAAAGCAACCCATACTGCCGAACATTGGTTACCGCTGGCGAGGCCATGCGAACAAATCCGGAAGTAAGTAATGCCCATGTAGTTATCAATCCCAGACGGCACCCTACTTACTGTGGCATTGATCGAGAGTACGTTTCTGATATCCAGTACACTAGAAGAAACAGCATTCTTGTTCCGCCCATTGGTTCATCTCTGTCTGGTGTATTTACAAGTCTCACAGCGAACGAAGGACACGACTTTGTCATGCACTGTAAAGCTGATACTGAAGGTGACGGTAGCCAACAAAACGATGATGCCCAAATCCAAACGCAGAACCATTCCTGCGAAACCAGCATGTGATCGGAAGAATACGCCCACTGTTGATCGTGATGTTGTACCCACTCATACATCTGCACGGGGAAGACAGTTATTTTAACTACCGTGAAGACCACAGAGCGCGAACGAACGCAAGTGTAGCAGCTGAGGAAGAAGAGTGGCCTGTTTACGACAATCACAAGCACAAACACGATTCAATCCAAGCGTATTATGCAAGTAGATTTATGGTTCGAGAGGGACAATTTAATCCTCTGCATTATGCACAACGTTTGACTTTGGAATATGCAATACAGGCGGCACTCAAAATGGAAGAGGAAAAACTAGCATACTACGCAAAAATCCAAGACAACTATTTTCTGGCTAGCAGGCGGCAAGTTTATGAGGTTTTGAAACACCAGCCGCCGAGGACAGAAAAAGAGTAGGATACTGTGCCATCCTCCCTGCGTCATTTCCAGGAGGTTTCCGGCACATGCGAGTTTGCTTTCTTACTTCACTAGCCATTCACAAAAAAGTGGGTGATCCAACGTGGATGATTACTCTTACCCTAGACCCATCAAACAAAGAGATCGTGGAACAGCTGCAAAGAGAAGGGCTGGGACGTAACTGCGTGTATTGGAGGCCAGATCTCGCAACCAGGAGTTTTCAGATGCGAGTCAACACCCTGATAAATGATGTTGTAAGCAAACAAATTCCTGGAAGAGTCACCGGTTGGGTTGGAGTGACAGAGTTTGAAAAGAACAGTAACCTGGACGGCTGGGTAAGGGATTATTTTGCCGATCTTTTGTCGCTCTTCGTATGGCAAATTCACGGCAGTGAAACAGCAGAACGAAGTCAAAAGAACGGCAAAATATCGGCATAGGCTACGGCATAAAGCAGTCAAAAAATCGGCAAATGTTAACGCTGACTTTTGCCGATCTTTTCGCTCCGTTTTGCCTTGAAAACGACCGTTTTCGGGCCAAAAATCGGCAAAAATGTGGTATCGAACATGCATGGCCGCAAAAGACAAGGTGAGCCGGACTCGACTCGAACCAGAGATCACATGGTTGGAAGGAGGGCGCCCGAACCCGCTCGGCTGTGCGCATTCGTGTCTGGCGACGCGTGGATGCTCCAGCTCGATGAAGGTGGAGGCATGGCGCTGACTTCTTGTGCTGCCGATTGATCTACACATCCGCGGAACTCACCCGCGGTCCGATGATGTTGAGGAGCCACTTTCACACCAGAAGGTACTCATCATAGGACCAGGTGATGATCACTACGACGATGTACAGATTCCCTCTTCATTGAAATGGTGATCCAATTCAACGAGATAGAGAGAGAGTACATCAATGTCAAGTGCCCAATTTCCTACGAAGACCGTCCTGCATTTTGAAGGTAGGCGACACGATACGTTCACGGAAGCGTGTTGCGCACGTGGTCTGATGTATTCAGGAGATACGGCGAATGCGGCACTAGAAGAAGCCAAACAGATGGGAACGTCTGAATCACGAAGGCTCCTGTTCGTGTTGTTGCTGTTGCATAACAACCTCAAAAATGCAGGTGAGCTTTGGAATGCCCATTGGAGATCTATGATCGATGACATAATCACAGAAACACGCCTTTCGATTATGGGTGCGAAAAGAGTGGCATAACAAAAGATATGGGCACTGCTGAGGAGCAGCGGAAAGACTCGTTTCAGAGGATTCGAGCCACCAATGAAGACTTTCGTCGACGCAGATGGCAGGAGAAAAAGACAAAATTAACCTTGGTAATGAAACAACAGGACTCCCCTGGCAACCGCCAATCTATGCTCCCTGACAACAGAGTGAAATCTGGACACTCTGGACCCAACACAGAAACAGGCGTATGCCGATATCCTGTAAGCCGTTAACGATCCTCTGACTACAAGTGAAAAGTGTTTTTCCTCTCTGGGCCAGGAGGGTCAGGAAAAACATACCTTGCATTTAGAAGGCTAGATTATCAAGTGTGTGAGACCATCCAAATAATTCCTGAGTAACACTGACTGCTTGAGCAGCCCGCGAAGAGCTCTATTCTTTACAACTTGAGAATAAAGGATTGGCGTGCAGGTGAGAGGGTGAGAAGTGAGTGATCCACCCACCGCATTTTGCTACACCATAGTGAAACCAGTTGGCACCCTACTGAAGGAGCCTGTCGTACAGTACGGGGTAGATGACCTCATTCAGCGCCTTTTGCTATGTCTCCAGCAAGAACAGGAGGAATATAGTAAAACTCAGTGGGTTGAGTTGTATCCTAACGATATGAGTGAGGGAGCAGGAGAAAGACTTCGAGCAGGCACCTAAAATGTTATATGCGGAGACCCAGTGCTCCCGTGCAAGATGGTAAACAAATGTAAGAGGCAACACGACTGATACTCTAAAATGCGAAAGAACAATTTTGTTTCGATTAGAACGTTCGCACATCCAGACAAATTTGTTTTAAGTGAGACAAATTTGTACAATTTCATATTAACTTGTCCAGTTTTCGGAACGAATTTGCATCCAGTCTGATGTGCACGAAAACGTACCTAATCGGGGAACAAAATTGTACTTTCGCATTTGAGTACCTCTAAATGCGAAAGAACAATTTTGTTCCCCCCGATTAGGAACGTTTTCGTGCACATCCAGACTGGATGCAAATTTGTTCCTAAAGTGAGACAAATTGTGTACAATTTTACACAACTTGTCAGTTTTTTCGGAACAATTTGCATCAGTCTGGACTGATACACAGCTGAAGAATTCATGTTCTTTCACGACTAAGTAAGCTTAAGCAAAACTTCAGAGGGGCAGCCTCTTTAGCTCCTTGCAACCTTAATTTAGAAGCGTAAGAATAATATTTCAGTTATAATGCATAACCTGAAGAATTATGATGGCCACAAGGTGTTATCGGAAATAGGGACGTCTCAGTGATGGTAGTGATATAAATGTCATACCCAGAACTAGAGAAAAGTCTGTGAGTTTCCAGTGGGGGCTTCTTAGGTTTTTAGATTCTCTAGATTTTTGAACAGCAGCCTGGAAAAATTGGTTGCCGATTGAACACATGGCGATATGTGTCTACTAAAATCTATTTTCCCTAAAGATGACGAGCGTGTCCTCCTCGTGACCCCCTGGAGGAGCAGGGGTCCCTCCCGTGACTCCCGAGGAACGTGGGGTCCTTCCCGTGACCGCCCTGGGTATCGTGTCCTCCCGAGCCCTTCCTAGACGGGGTGGTCCTCCCCGTTACTCGCTTCACTGTTTGTTGCAGTGGCAGCACTGGCGCTGAGGCAGCCAGCCGGCCGATGATTGAATGTCATCCTCGTTACCTCGCTCTGTACTCCTCGTGACCGTATTTTCACATCCCAAAAACGCGTTTGGAAAATTTGACACAATTTTGAGAATGACCCATACCTCACGGATCGAGGTGTGTTCGTATCACAGACAAAAAATTGTCTGTAATGCGGATCGTTTTCATCCATACTATAGTATGGGATGAAAACGATCCGCATTATGGCAGACAATGTAATTTTGTCTGTGATCCTCCCGGGTTATGTACTTTTTGTACGTAGCTATGTAAGGCTATGTGCATGCGTAGCTTATGAAAAAAATCGTGCATAGTGCCGTTTAAATAAGTTTAAGTTGTGCATAACTACGTACTATTTTTTCCATAATTGTGTAACAAATTTTACGTAAGCTACGCATGTATTATTAGACTTACGTTGCTACGTACAAAAAGTACATAAGCCGGGAGTGTGTACGTTACGTTTGCACAAAATTTTTCCGTAACTTACGTCTTTGTGCATCCCGTAACGAAAGGAGAGTGTGAGAGGAAAATAGTTTGCTTATGCAAACTTTTCTTATGACGCTACAAAAATTCTTTTGCAAAAGAATTTTGCAGTGTAGGATGTACCCGTACCCGCACCTGCATACTCGTGGTGTATGTATTTTTTGTGCGTAGCTTCGTAGTCTATGCGCACGCGTAGCTTACGTAAAATTTCTTATATTCATATGAAAAAAATGGTACGTAGTTATGCAGAATATAAAGCTTATTTATGCGTAACTCTGTACGGTTGTTTTACGTAAGTTACGCATACAGAGATTTACATAGTTATGAACAAAAACGTACATAGCCCCGGGAGTGTACGTATGGGTATATATTTATGGTTTGATGACACTGGCTGCGCACTTTACTATACTATGGTAAAATTTTAAGTCGTCACATTTATCGCTTTAAAGGGGAATAAATAATATTGGATCCAGTTTAGTTAGGCGCCTTTGTGGCACATCCTGAGTAGATCTCAAATTCTGTCTCTGTAATCTAGGGACAAAAATAGGCCTATTTTGTACCCTAGATTGGCATGACAGATTTTAAATCTACTCCAGGATGTGCACAAAGGCACAACTTCAGGCTGGATCCAATATGTGCTCCATTCCCATTTAGAGTGACGGGCAAGAGTCCGTGCTAAATTTTACTCCTGAAAGGGTTTTGTCACAAGGGGATGAGATAAATGTTAAAATGACAAATAGTTCATCAAAGTGTGACAAATGTCGCATGTCATGTGACGAGAGATGCATGTAAAGTGACGATGACAATTGTTGTGGGGACGTGACTGTTTCATCACA
>JAWJED010000046.1:5918202-5955546 GCA_033675135.1 Frankliniella intonsa | reverse complement strand
CTCTTGGCGGGGGGGAGGGGAGGGGGGCGGCACTACAATGGAGAAGGGATGCTCCTCCGCAGCGGCAGGTGGTATCACCGCGGCCTCCCCCCGCCGGCGGGGTCCTTGTAGGTTGGGGTCACCGGGGTGCGGCGCCCGTACCCGCGAGGAGGGGGGGGGGCGGGGGAGGGGGGGTCAACCGGGGTAGGTCGCCGGCGGGGTCCTTGTATGCCGGGGTCACCGGGGTGCGGCGCCGGCACCCGCGAGGAGAGGGGGGGTCACCGGGGTAGGGCGCCGGCGGGGTCCTTGTGGGGCCGGGGTCACCGGGGTGCGGCGCCGGTGCACCCGCGTGGGAGAGGGGGGGGTTGAACCGGGGTAGGGCGCCGGCGGGGTCCTTGTGGGCCGGGGTCACCGGGGTGCGGCGCCGGCACCCGCG
The DNA here is from genome assembly GCA_033675135.1 of Frankliniella intonsa. Lineage (NCBI taxonomy): Eukaryota > Metazoa > Arthropoda > Insecta > Thysanoptera > Thripidae > Frankliniella > Frankliniella intonsa. Next base: position 5,955,131 of record JAWJED010000046.1, on the reverse strand, counting down.
AGGAGAGGGGGGGGGGCACCGGGGTAGGGCGCCGGCGGGGGCCTTGTGGGTTGGGGTCATCGGGCGTGCGGCGCCGGCACCCGCGTGGAGAGGGGGTTGAACCGGGGTAGGGCGCCGGCGGGGTCCTTGTGGCCGGGGTCACCGGGTGCGGCGCCGGCACCCGCGAGGAGAGGGGGGTTGAACCGGGGTAGGGCGCCGGCGGGGTCCTTGTGGGCCGGGGTCACCGGGGTGCGGCGCCGGCACCCGCGAGGAGAGGGGGGGGGGGGGGGCACCGGGGTAGGGCGCCGGCGGGGTCCTTGTGGGCCGGGGTCACCAGGGTGCGGCGCCGGCACCCGCGAGGAGAGGGGGGGCACCGGGTAGGGCGCCGGCGGGTCCTTGTGGGCCGGGGTCATCGGGGTGCGGCGCCGGCACCCGCGAGGAGAGGGGGGGGGGGGCACCGGGTTGGCACCGGGGTAGGGCGCCGGCGGGGTCCCTGTTGACCGAGGTCATCGAGGTGCAGCGCTGGCACCACCCGGCTCAGGCTTACGATGAGGAGCACTCTGGGGGGGGGTTGACTTCGTTGGACGATGCACATGGCTGCGTGGGTCTGTTAGCGTGGTTCCGTGGTTCAAGCTGTTAGTTTGTTATGCGTTGTTGCCAGCTTTAGACGGTGGGCTGGGGGCCATGTACGATTTTGAGAAGGCCGTGTGTTTTTGTGAGGGAAAGTATGCTTGCTTTGTACTGATATGTTTTGTACGTTAGGAACCTGTTGAGGTATGGGTGCTGTGTAATTTTTATTCCTTGACGCGATCTGAGACCATACCAAGAGAAATATTGATTGCGTATCTCGTATTTCTCGGGGAGAGTGTGTTTTCCCCAACAATCATTTTTATAGTAAACAAATGCTTGCTGTAGGTTGGATTTCCACCCTCTTGTTTTCACCAGGTAAGATCTTGGTCTAATAAATGTAGGGAATCTTTAGCAGTCTTTTTAAAATGAAATAAAATTAATACTTTACTTTTATTTTTTAGGTTAAAATGACATTTAAACGATATCTGATGTGTGTGCATTGCACTCCATGTAAGCAGTGCTCAGATTATGAGGATTTCAGTGGGCACTTGTTTCGGAAGCATCCCACTCTTGCTGCCTATAAATGTGCTCCTTGCAAAAAAGAGTTTATCCACAAAACATCTTTGATGCGTCATATTAAGCTCAAACATGAAGAAGCAAATTCTGACGAATCCTCTGTTTCCTCTGCTGCTGACAGTTCTCAGTCTAGTGACAATCAGATGGATGTAGCGGGTGCAGAGCTCGATGATGGTGGAGCAGAGGCTTGCTCTGTTGGCGATATGTTTACCGTCAAACCTCCCCCAGATTTAAAGGTGGAAGCCTCTCTATTTCTGATGAATCTCCGATCATCTGGTAATTTAACCCATGCATCTATTAAGATTATCCAAGAGCATGTAGATAAACTCGTTGCTTCTGTTTTGACGAATGCTGGCTCCAAAACTACAGAATATCTTAAGTCATGTGGTGTTCTGGAAGAAGAATTTTCTGCCTTTGTTGAACAAACTTTTTCAAACAATAACATCTTTGAAGGTTTGTATACAGTTGAAGATCAAATTATGTTTTTTGCTGAAAAATTCGGCATGGTAATTCCTGAAGAAAAATATTTGAGTAGCCGCATTGAAAACAGATACGACAGAGAGAAGAAAATGTTTTTACCCAAACAAATCCCAGAAACTTTTCAATACATATCATTAATTGATACGCTGACAGTTATTGTTCGAAATGCTTTTCTAAGGGGATTGATTGAAAATGAAAAGCAAAGCAGTGATGGTGTTTACCGTTCTTACAAAGATGGTTCAGACTTTAAAACTAATTCCTTTCTCCAGAAATATCCTAATGCAATTAGAATTGTGTTATATCAAGATGACTTGGAAGTTGCCAATGCTCTTGGTGCCAAAGACACCATACACAAACTTGGATGCTTTTATTTTTCCATTCAAAACTTTCCTCCAGAAGAAAGTTCCCTTCTTGCATCCATATTTTTATTAGCTTTGTCTTATGCAGAAGACTTAAAGAAGAAAGGTGCATTTTCCAAAGTTTTGACTTCGTTCCAAGAAGAACTCAAAAAGCTTATGTCTGATGAAGGTATTGAAATTGACCTACCTAATGGAGAAAAGTATGTTCTTCGTGCGTGTCTTGTATCCTTCTGCGGGGATACTTTGGCTGCCCATGCCATTTTGGGACTTCTGTCACCCTCAGCAAATAAGTTTTGCCGATTATGCCTGATTTCCAAAGAAGAATTTGCTAATGATTCTACTGCTATGGGTGAACTCAGAACGCAAACATCTCATAAGCACCATGTGAATTTAGTTGAAGAGAATCCAACCTGTGCCCAATCGTTTGGAGTTAAGGAGAAATCACTCCTCATTAATTTGATGCGAGTTCCAGAAGATGCACCATTTGATATTTTTCATGACCTTGTTGGCATAATTCAAATGGATCTTAAGTTAGTTTTGCATGAGTTTGTCTGTGTCAGAAAACTTTTCACCGTTTATGATTTTAATTCAAATTTGAATATGTTTGACCTTGGGAAACCTGATGCGAAGAACAAACCCTCTCCGAACTTTTTGTTAAGGAAACTGAAGGCTAAAGGACATTCATTGAAACAATCCGGCTCTCAAACCTTCTGCCTCTTGCGAATATTCCCATTTGTTATAACAGAAGTTGCAGCTAATGATCCATACATGGAACTTGTGTACCTTTTGCAAGATATTGTTAAAATTCTCTTCTCCTTTGAAGTGTCAGAATCAGATGTATTGAAATTACAGACTCTAATTTATGAGCACAACAAACTTTTCCACAAGCTCTTTATATCAGCTGCAGTTCCTGGTGATGAAGAAAACAGGGGAGAGCAGATTGAAGAAGAGCGAGCAATAAGTGAGGATGAAGAGGAAGAAGAAAATGATGAGGAAGCAGTTGATGATCCTGATAATGACGAAGAACGTGGCAGGAGGAGAACACAAAGTAGAAAGTTGAAGAAAGCAATTAATAAGATGCATCATTGGCTGCACTATCCTCAAATCATTCAGGAAAAAGGACCACTCATCCGTTTGTGGTGTGCAAGGTATGTTTATAATTTCACTATATTAATCTTGCTGCATATATATTACATTTACAATGATTTTGCCTTTGTTAATTACAGGTTTGAAGCAAGGCACAGAATATTTAGGAAGCATTCAGCAGTACAATCCAATTTCAAAAATGTGCCTAAAACCATGGCTCGGGTTTTTCAACTAAGTACATTGGGTGGTATCGTTCTCAGAAGTGGACCTCGAGATGTCTCCATAAGCAGTTTGGGAAGAACTTGTTGCTCTGTAAACAAATGCCAGTACAGTGACTTGCTATTACATAATGGTTTTGCTGGTGGTGATGAAATTCAAATAGTGCAGTCTGTAGAGGTGTGTGGTGAGCAGTACACCTGTGGACTATTTGTGTCTTTGAAAAGTATGAGTAGGCAACCATCATTCGGACTGATCTCTGATATTGTTGTGAAAGTTGGTGAAAATCCATCCGTATACTTAGTTCTGAGCAAGTGTCAAAACAACGGCCTGAACTCAAGGTTCAACGCATACCACATCAGTAACCACTTTGGAAATGATTATGACTTAGTGAATGTAAAAGACCTATCCAACCACCGCCCCATTGCTGCCTGGAGTCCAGCTGTACCTACTGGAGAAGTTAATTTGTTCCTTTCTCCTCGCACCGCCGACATCTGATTGGTAAGTAGTGTAAAAGATTAGGGGGAGAGGGGAGGGGGGGGGGGGAAGAACTAAGGAGGGTACTGGAGGGGAAGTGACAAGAGAGTTAGACTTGTAAGAGCAGGACTCGGGGGGCAGGCAACCCCCCCCCCCCACCACCACCACCACCACCACCCTCCCCCCAGCCAGGCGCGGTCAGCAAGGCCCTTATGGTGCTGGGCAGGCGGGCGCCGGGGCGGGGGCCGGGGTGCGGACAGCAAGGCCCTTATGGTGCTGGGCAGGCGGGCGCCGGGGCCAGGGTGCGGACAGCAAGGCCCTTATGGTGCTGGGCGGGCGGGCGGCGGGGCGGGGTCCGGGGTCCGGTCAGCAAGGCCCTTATGGTGCTGGGCAGGCGGGCGCCGGGGCCGGGGTGCGGACAGCAAGGCCCTTATGGTGCTGGGCAGGCGGGCGCCGGGGCGGGGTGCGGACAGCAAGGCCCTTATGGTGCTGGGCAGGCGGGCGGCGGGGCGGGGGCCGGGGTGCGGTCACCAAGGCCCTTATGGTGCTGGGCAGGCGGGCGGCAGGGCCGGGGTGCGGACAGCAAGGCCCTTATGGTGCTGGGCGGGCGGGCGGCGGGGCCGGGGTGCGGACAGCAAGGCCCTTATGGTGCTGGGCAGGCGGGCGCCGGGGCCGGGGTGCGGACAGCAAGGCCCTTATGGTGCTGGGCAGGCGGGCGCCGGGGCCGGGGTGCGGACAGCAAGGCCCTTATGGTGCTGGGCAGGCGGGCGCCGGGGCCGGGGTGCGGACAGCAAGGCCCTTATGGTGCTGGGCGGGCGGGCGCCGGGGCCGGGGTGCGGACAGCAAGGCCCTTATGGTGCTGGGCGGGCGGGCGGCGGGGCCGGGGTGCGGACAGCAAGGCCCTTATGGTGCTGGGCGGGCGGGCGCCGGGGCCGGGGTGCGGACAGCAAGGCCCTTATGGTGCTGGGCGGGCGGGCGGCGGGGCCGGGGTGCGGACAGCAAGGCCCTTATGGTGCTGGGCGGGCGGGCGCCGGGGCGGGGGCCGGGGTGCGGACAGCAAGGCCCTTATGGTGCTGGGCGGGCGGGCGGCAGGGCCGGGGTGCGGACAGCAAGGCCCTTATGGTGCTGGGCAGTCAGGCTTGGCTGGCAGGCGGCGGGGCCGAGGCGCGGCCGCGTGGCCATGGCCTGGGCTGACGGGGCTGCCATGAGTGCCATGGAGCCTGGGTCAAAGGTCGCGGGTCCTGGTCACACAAGGTGGAGGAGCACCAAGTGCGGAGAGGGGTGGGAGGCTCAGGTCTGGGTCGTCCCGCGCCTGCGCGCTGCGTCGCTTGCGACAGAACAGAGTTTTGTCCATGATTTTGCTACTCGTACTTCCTTTCTCACTGTACCCACCAATATATGTGTCCATTTGTGCTGGACAAGTTACTTTAAATCTTTTTTCCCGTGGGTACGTTGTGATAAAGGATGGGAAGGGGTGGGGAGCGGAGGGATGGTGCGGGTAAGCGTGAGGCAGTTGTTAAGGAAGTATCTTTCGAAAGCAGTCTAGCACATGTAGTCATCATTACTTTTTCGATAGGTTGAATAGTAAATGTCTTCATTTACCTCTTACTCGATACTTTCTAGTCAACCAGCATTTACTAACAAACGATAACCTTAAAATAGCGTGTAGCGGTTTGATCTTTTACAAAAGCGATTTTGTCATTTCTTCATCGATTTTTTCGGAAGGGGTTGGCAGTACGCCAACGCTCGTGGCTACCGGTCGCCGCATTCGAACGTAGTTAGCTCGTAGTGACCGTTGGCTTCAGTTTTCGTAACGTCGGACTAACTTTTTATTACTTTGGCTGATTATCGATCAGAAATATTCATCTAGTTAATCTGTTCTAAATCATAATTTGCCAGGGTGCGATTGGCACACGAATTTACTGTGGTCTGAGGGTTGTGTTTTGGTGAATATCTGATTTTGTTCCCCTTATAACTCAGGGCTAGAATGTAGTGAAATCAAACCTATTTAGGCTATGAAATAATCTTTGAATAGTTTCCTAGAAGAAATGAAGTACCTGAATTAATTCTTGTTGTGTGTGTGACAGCCATTGATCTTTTGGTCTTTATTATTTTCGTTATAGGACACATTTAGTTATGGAATCCCTGGATCCGGAAGGTTTGGCTCTTTGTCTGAAAGGACATTTAGATCCAGGACTCATTTTCAAATTAAAATGTAAGAATGATTTATAAATATACAATCAGTTTTCCAGTACTCTCATTAATAATTTTATTTCTAATAAATCATATTGCATTATTTTACTTTTTTAGTTCAGTCTGTGGATGGGAGTACATTTCTGAACTTATCACCTCAAACTTTAATATTATTTGGATTTACTCTATGTGAGGTTACATCCATATCTCTCTTACTGAAGAATATTCAAGATGGAAAGGTTATTCGAGAAGCTATTGACCTGATAATAGTATTTGTTATGTATCATAGTATTTTATAACATTTACTCATTTTTATTTTTGTAGGTTTCTATTAGTAAAACCTCTGAAGATCAAGAGACACCTTCATCTGGAATAAGTGATATTGACATGAACATTGACATTAGTGGTTCAGAAAACTTAATTGAGACTGAATCGAACTGTGATGATGATGGTAACGTAAGTGTTATCAGTAAAAGATTCCAGCCGTTACTGGAGTTTGTTGATGAGGAAGTGCTGCTAAAACATTCAGAATTTGAGCTTGTCAATATGCTAGGAAAATTACAGAGATGGCAGTCAGTGGTAGATAATGGTATGGACCTCTTATTATTACTCAATACATTTTGTTATTTTTATTCACACATGCCTAGTGCATGGCTTCACAATTTTTTTTTAATGTAGTTGTTATTATTATTTTTAGGTTTACCACATTCACATTTGCCATCCCTGGGATGCAAGTTAAAGGTAAGAGTTTCTCCTCCTGTTACAGTACTATTAAAAACTTTTTTGTTTTAATGACTTTCTTTTCTATTTCAGTCGATTAAGTCTATTGATACGAAGTCCACTCCAGGTCCTAAGAACTCTAATGAACAGATTGGCAAAGCAAACAGCAAACAGGCTAAGTCAAGCACAAAGTCACATGACTCCAATACCAATCAATCAAGGAAGCAGCCTATCCGGAATAATAAGAGGAAGCTCGAAGAAAAGGATAGCAGTTCTCAGTCTGGCGCACAGGTCAACTCGGTATCTAATGGAAGTAAGAGGAAGTTTGATGTAAAGCAGAGCACCTCACAGGGAAACATAATAAGACCTGATGAAAGTATGGAGGATCAATCAGACTCATCATGGAAACTTGACGATAATTCTGGACATAATTCAGAAACTTCAGATTCAGCGCATAGTACTATTGATTTTAATGACGAGAAAGAAAATTTAATGAAACCCACTTTTGACATGCTGTCTACAGATGAATTGTTGGCTATTCAACCCAGTCTACCTTCAGTAAGATTTTTTTCTTACAAATGTTCCTTAAATAGACAAATGCAGTAGGAAAATTTTTAAGTGTCCCTGCTATATATATATATATATATATATGTATAATTTTTGTTTGTTTCAGTTTGATGTTGAAAATATCCTCCTTGCTGATGATAAAGCCAAAATTTATGTGCCAGCACTGAAACAGGGTTATTTGTTGCCATCTAAAACAAGGAAAATGGTGTTTAGAATTCTCACTCGTCACTTAATAAATAATCATGCTAGGTATGTATTTGTTGGTGGTTGGTGGATTAAGTACGGGACATTTTTATTCAATCAAGGTAACCAACCTTTTTTTTTTCCACTAGGAATATTAAAGAGGTAACTTCTCTGATGAAACATGGAATGGCAAAAAGCATTGTTGTAACTTATCGGCAATACCAAAGCCCTGTTCCTGTGGCGAGTCTCACACCTTGGGTATGTTGTTCTATCTTTTGTTGTGACATGCTTATGTTTAATGCTGGTCATTATGATTGGGAGAGGAATGTTAACATGACATTCCACATCACATTACAGGCACATATATATAATCCAAAATACAACAGTGGTCATCTTGCAAACATCATAAAAAGGGCACAAACATCACTCCCACTTGCTGACAGAGCTCGGAAGGGAAAACAGAAGAAAACCAAAAAGAATAAAAGACAAACTACTGCTTCAGTCAATGTGAGTAGAGAGCAGTGCCTTTTTATTTGCTTAAGTTATTTAAAGGAACTGTAAAATAACTGTCTTAATTTTAGGTTGAAGCTCTTGCAATAATGATGCCAGACAGAGAACATAGAGAGGAAATATTTGATGGGATGGAGAAGACTTTTGAGATGAGATGCGAAGATAGGGAAAAGGGGCTAAGTATTACTTCCATAATAGAAAAATTTCCCCAGTTTCTGAATTTTTCTGGAGAGCTTGTAAGTATGTGAGTTGTGTAAGTTGTGAATATAATCTGTGTTTTTGTTCTCTAACTTTATTTTAATTTTTGCTTATTTTTTTTAGATTTCATTAGAATTTAGATTGCAGTATCCAAAAGCAGAGGACATGTGTGTTTTTATGACTCCACTGATTCCCAAAATAATTGACAAGTGGAATGACCGCAGACTTACAACTATCTGCACTGACAGTAATTATGAATAGTTTTTAGTAGAAATGGCTCATGCTAATCTTTTTATAGGCTTTTTACTGATCTCTTATTGAAAAAAAAACATGATTTACTCCCTTTAGGAACTCTGAGAGCCTGTATGCTGTTGGCTTCCCGTTTGCCTCATGCTATTTCTAGGAGGATGCACTCTGCTGTGCCACAAGAAGAAGAGCTAATAGTTATTGTCAATGTAAGTGTATTTTCTTTATAATTTTTTTCTTCTTTTTACTCGTTCTTTACCACTTACCTTCACCTACTAGGTGGTAGTAGAACGAGTATTGTTCTCAGTGCAGTGTAACACCTAAACATGATTCCATTATCCTCTCAGAACACAGAATACCTACAGACATAACACTTATACCATTTGAAACTGGAAATGCTGGTGTTGTTACCAACTATGAACTTTTTTTTGAGTTTAATTGTATCTTTTTGAGAACACTTAACAAATTTGGCTGATTTTCATTCTAAGTCCCAGCACCACACATTATTGGTGCATCATGAAAGCGTACAGTAGAGGAAGTGAGTGAATTTTTAATACAGTTTTGCCATTTTCAACAAAAAATAAAAATGTTTTATCAATAGAACTTTTTTGAGTTTCCTAGCATTTTTCAGAGTTTAGTTAATACAACTAACTTGGGGAAATTTTCTAAGTCCCGCCTGCACGTAATGTATTGTTGGCCGGTGACAATGGCCGGCCGAGAGGCGTGGCGGCCAGGGTTGAGCCCAACGCGGACGTCGGGCAGAGCCCATTGGGCTCAGCCCAACATCATACAAAACAGTACACAAATTTCATAGATGCTAGCAAGACCAGCATTTCCAGTTTCAATTGGTATAAGTGTTTTGTCTATAGTTATTCTTTGTTCTGTGATAAAGATGCAATCATTTAAGGATGTTACACTGCACATCTGAACTCTTACTATTGGAGGAGTCGTAAAGAACGAGTGCCCATTTTACCACAAAATTAATTTTGTGTTTACTTCCCTCTTGTTTTTTCCCTAAAGCCTTTGTGTAACATTAAGCTTTTTGACATTACAGCGAGGCATTGATCTGGAAAAGTTTGTAATGGAAAAAAGAGAGAAAACAAGAAAGGCAATACAACCATATATTCTTGCTGTTCGAGGGCAAGTAACAACAGATCTTTTGAGACAGTTCCTCGTCCTTGATAGCAATTTGCTGGAACTTCCCAAAGTCCCATTATTAAGAGCCATTGATATACTTTTTAAGAGCTTCATTGTGTTTAATGTCCATTATCCACAAACTTGGCAACAGTTCTTCAGATTTCTACAAACTTGTGTGTACAAGTTTATGTGCTCTAAGAAAGATGTAATTCCCCCCTCTTCCATTGAGTTATATGGCCTTCTCACATCCCTGTAAATCCCTGTGATTTTTTATATTTTGTTTTGTACAATATTTTTTTCAAAGTATTTAGGATGTATTCATATTATCTCATTTTAGTTTTCTGTGCTTTGCACTTGAAGTAAAGATATTTACTAGTGTCTTCCAAGTTTCTTTCCATTTGTCGTCACCCTACAGTAAATGGCGTTGAACAAGGTGCCTTGATCATAGAACTTAAAAGAAAAATGTTCCAGTTTAGTTTGTTAAAAGAAAGTTTCTTCTGAGCTGTGACACCAGACAGTTTCAAAAAGATACAGTAAATAACATTCAGACTTCTTCATTTATTCAAGTCAGTCTACCGCTATTCATGGGGATTGAATTCGTAGATCATTGCATGCCAGTTTTAATGGAGCTACCCCATGCGGTGCCCATGACTTTTTTTAACCAGGGAAACTTAACTTCTCTGAAGGATTGAGCACATACAGAAGTTTCCTTTAAAAAAGTGTGGTAGGTACAATCGATTTAGTCATCGTCTCTTCGAAAAAAATTGCAAATGGTTTACTGAATTTGATTGTTACTTGTTGCAGAGTTGTCGTAGGCAAGAATAAACTATCTGCGCGGACGGTCCTTGCTGCAGGGGGTGTACCCGGTGTGTTGCTGAAAGTGCCTGAGCGCCCAGGCCGTGGCGGGGCAGGCCAGCCGGACCAAGTGATGCGAGCTCAGCTGAGCAGGAGTAGGGCGAGGTGGGGCGGCGAGCGCGGCGAGCCGGGCCCTGCCGGGCCCTGCGCTTGCAGCGCACGTCACAGCACACCAGCCCGTGCCAGGCTCTGGCGCGCCTGATGGGTAGGCAATCTATACACACTGGTGCTGGGCGGGCCTGCCTACCTGCAGCCCTGCAGGCGCTAATGACCCAGTCAGATCCCTGCAGTTCTTTCAGCATGAACATAGTAAGGTTCTAGAGGCAAAACTAAGATATTTTTGTTTATATGTTTCACTGAATTTTTTATATTTACTACATTGCCTGGTTTAATATTTTCTGTTTTCTTTGCAGGTATGATTTTTTAAAAGGTTGCTATTACCAGCATAAATTGGGTTGCACAGTCATGTAAAAATTTGGTCTTTAGCCAGGCTTATTATCCAAGCTCTAATATGAATAAAATGACAATCTTACCTTTTGTATGAGTTACTTAATTAATTATGCTTCGAGGTAAGAAAATAGCGGAAGTTATCAGAATCCTCCAAATGATGAGATGCTGGGACGTCACTCAGGAAAAAATGTAGTCTACCCTGCCTGAGCATTTCATCGAGAATTTCACAGCATTTTCTGGTTCAGGCTGTCGTAGCTTCAGTACAATATTTATTCGGAAAAAGTTCTCGACCAATTTGTCCATAGCTTGGTGACTATTATCATCCTCCAAGTGACTATCAATTTGTTACCAACTTATACACAATTTTGTCCGTAGGTTAAAGACGTTTATGTCACCAAAAACCAATGGACAAATTTGTCCGTAGTTTTGTCACAAATTTGTCTCCAATTGGTAACGCGTAAAAATGTTTCCAACCTGGACACTTAATTGAGCGTAGACTATGGACAAAAAAGTCCATACCACTTTAGTGTGTAGATAAGTTCTGGACAAGTGAAGATGTACTGTAGACGAATTGTAGACAGTAGCGTGTCATCTCAGAAGCACCCTGTATAACACCTCTTCCTTCTAATTAAGTAACTGGAGCCCTAAGAATAATTCCACCTTTTCTTTGAGAACTCTGTCTTGAAAGCTAGCTAAGTTCACAACATTGTAGAAGCACTATGAGGTTCTCTGCACTTTGTTTGTATATTAAAGTTTTTTATTTGTTTTAGGAAAATGAATTCCACATCGGTGACTCTTTTCACTCCTGGGAAGAAGTGAAGCTGCGGCTATCTACATCTAATTTTCAGTACGTTACTTACAACAGTAAGAAGTTTGAGGAAAAGAAATGTAATGAACTTGTATACAAGTACAACCACATGAAGTGTGCTCAGCACAAGACGTACGTACTCCTTTATTTTTGTCTGTTGTCTTGTGTGTGGCTTCAATAACATTTATTTAACTCTTATGTCCATGATGATAACGATAGTCTGTTATGTTTCAGCAACTGTCTAGCAAAATTCCAATTTAAAGTTAAAAATGGGGTTTTAGTGGTGGCTGAGCCTGCCAATTTTTTCCATTCATGTAAGCCCTCGCTGTCTAGTAATCTAAGGCTGTCGTTTAGTAGATTTATCAAAGTTTTTGTTTTACTTTGTTTGTCTGATTAATTTTTTTGAATTTTAGGCTGTGAAGTAGAAGCTGAAGAAGCTGAAGAAGTTAATAACAATGATGCACAAGCAATAAAATATTCATTTTTTTTTCTAAATAGTGACCAAAAAGTAACTTGTCCGTTTAAAATTTCACATTTTTTCAGTTTTAGGTTTAACTTTTCGACACTTTCTTTTCTCCCGCCCGACCACACAAACATACTGGCCCTCTCACAGTCTTCGACAAAGCGCTGTCGCTCGTTGCGGCGTCTCGAAGCGTCGAAGCGCACTAACGGCCGGAAGTTTAAATACGTTTGGGAGACCAATCCACACTCTAAAATCTTTCAAACACGCCCTTCGTAACTTGCAGTGAATTTTTACAAAGAAAACTTTCTCTTGTTTACAAACATACGATTTGTTTGTAATACGAAGCCAGCTATTTGTAATACAACAAAACTGTTCGTATTACGAACTAGGTAGATGTACGCCAGACCTCGTCTCGCGTAACAGGCTTCGCGATTTTTCGCAAAACACTGTTACGCTGCGACGCGCCTGCGTACATCTACCTAGGCCTGCGGCGCTGTCAGTATGGATTAGGATGCAAAAAAATACGATTTGAGTAACGAAACAGTGGGTGCCATTCAATTTCACTCGTGCAGACGGTTCCGGCGATATGCTAATCTGTGATAGGCGAAAATCTGAGAAATCTACAACTCTACGCGTTTATTAAGGACTTCTTGTCGAAATTTGACGCTGCAGCGGCTTAACGGTGCGAGAAACGGCCAAACGGACGAAATTTTCGCCCACAGGGTCGCAAGTCGTCGATATACCCCTTAAGTCACGCAGTAGCGGCTAAACGGTAAGAGATACGGCCAAACCGACGAAATTTTCGGCCACATGGACCCAACTCTTCGAGTTACCCCTTAGGGCACTGTGAAAAAAATATTTTTAATTTCTTGTTTGAAAATGTAAATCATTTTACAGTGTGAATTTTTGAGCTAGAATGCTCATTTTCGAACTCGACCGAGCTTTTGGGCAAGGAAGCTACAGTAAAAATTTCAGCTCGATATCTCAACTCGTTCTCGAGTTATCGTGCGCACAGACAGACACACACACACACACACACACACACACACACACACACACACACACACACAAACATTGAACTTTTTTAGCACTCCAGTGGCGTAATAGGCTTCGCTTCGCTCAGCCAACAAAACCGTGTTTGTAATACGTGGATAGAAAATTCACCGTAAGTTACGAAGGGCGTGTTTGTAAGAGTTTTACAGTGCACCGCAGGGTTGCCAGCGCCAAGGTAGCTTATAAAAAGTGAAATAGTGACTTCTTTCATGTAAAAGTGACAAAAGTGACTTTTTAGCAGATGATACATTCTAGCTAGCCTTAACTTAAATGACAATTACTAAACGTAAGATAATGTATCAGCTAGCTTGTACTCTCATAAAGCGAGTGGCGAGTGTGGCAGGGCAGAATATTATACAGGGGGGATTGTGTCGCCCGCTCGCGCGACAATGCCTTGCAGTTGCCGCTGCCGCAACGGCCGATCAACAATGCTCGCTCCCACCTTTGGACGCTTTTGACTCAGCAACCCGTCCCCGTCCCCTAATAGCTTTAAAATGAAGAAAACCTTACCTATTTTAATTTTTATCGTCCCAGCTACCCTCTAGCTTCAACACTCTAGATACAATGAAATTAAATATGCCGATCAACATAAATAAAAAAGCATGAAGCAATAAAATGTATCATCTGCTTTCAATTCCAATCTGGATTGAAATTTTTTTTTTCCTTGCTACTTTCAATGCAGTTTAGTTTTCGTGGAAAATGCTGTGTAGTTAACTGGCTTTCAAGACAGAAAACAGAATTGGTGTGAATGGAAATTAAACTGGAAGAGTTTGAACACTAGGTGCATACGTCACGGGTCACGAGTCACGAGTCACGGGCGTATAACCTCAATTGAAGGTGTTGTGTTGATACTCCAATGTTTATCAATATAATATATTGCTTATATACTTTTAATGGAGCAAAGAATACTCTTGAAACTTGACTTTTGCTAGTTTAGTAGTGCTTGGACTTTTCATATACAAGAATGAGATGTCACAGGTAGATAAGTTCTGGACAAGTGAAGATGTACTGTAGACGAATTGTAGACAGTAGCGTGTCATCTCAGAAGCACCCTGTATAACACCTCTTCCTTCTAATTAAGTAACTGGAGCCCTAAGAATAATTCCACCTTTTCTTTGAGAACTCTGTCTTGAAAGCTAGCTAAGTTCACAACATTGTAGAAGCACTATGAGGTTCTCTGCACTTTGTTTGTATATTAAAGTTTTTATTTGTTTTAGGAAAATGAATTCCCACATCGGTGACTCTTTTCACTCCTGGGAAGAAGTGAAGCTGCGGCTATCTACATCTAATTTTCAGTACGTTACTTACAACAGTAAGAAGTTTGAGGAAAAGAAGTGTGATGAACTTGTATACAGGTACAACTACATGAAGTGTGCTCAGCACAAGAACAATGCAGTACTCCTTTATTTTTGTCTGTTGTCTTGTGTGGCTTCAATAACATTTATTTCACTCTTATGTCCATGATGATAACGATAGTCTGTTATGTTTCAGCAGATGTGAAGCTAAATTCCAAATAAAAGTTAAAAATGGGGTTTTAGTGGTGGCTGAGCCTGCCAAGTTTTTGCATTCATGTAAGCCCTCGCTGTCTAGTAATCTAAGGCTGTCGTTTAGTAGATTTATCAAAGTTTTTGTTTTACTTTGTCTGATTAATTTTTTGAATTTTAGGCTGTGAAGTAGAAGCTGAAGGAGCAGAAGAAGTTAATAACAATGATAAAGCAAGAAAATATTCATTTTTTCTAAATAGTGACCAAAAAGTAACTTGTCCGTTTAAAATTTCACATTTTTTCAGTTTTAGGTTTAACTTTTCGACACTTTCTTTTCTCCCGCCCGACCACACAAACATACTGGCCCACTCACAGTCTTCGACAAAGCGCTGTCGCTCGTTGCGGCGTCTCGAAGCGTCGAAGCGCACTAACGGCGGGAAGTTTAAACACGTTTGGGAGACCAATCCACACTCTAAAAATCTTCCAAACACGCCCTTCGTAACTTGCAGTGAATTTTTACAAAAGAAAACTTTCTCTTGTTTACAAACATACGATTTGTTTGTAATACGAAGCCAGCTATTTGTAATACAACAAAACTGTTCGTATTACGAACTAGGTAGATGTACGCCAGACCTCGTCTCGCGTAACAGGCTTCGCGATTTTTCGCAAAACACTGTTACGCTGCGACGCGCCTGCGTACATCTACCTAGGCCTGCGGCGCTGTCAGTATGGATTAGGATGCAAAAATACGATTTGAGTAACGAAACAGTGGGTGCCATTCAATTTCACTCGTGCAGACGGTTCCGGCGATATGCTAATCTGTGATAGGCGAAAATCTGAGAAATCTACAACTCTACGCGTTTATTAAGGACTTCTTGTCGAAATTTGACGCTGCAGCGGCTTAACGGTGCGAGAAACGGCCAAACGGACGAAATTTTCGCCCACAGGGTCGCAAGTCGTCGATATACCCGGGAAACGACATCCAACATGCCTTTTGAGGACTTTTCGCCCTTAAGTCACGCAGTAGCGGCTAAACGGTAAGAGATACGGCCAAACCGACGAAATTTTCGGCCACATGGACCCAACTCTTCGAGTTACCCCTTAGGGCACTGTGAAAAAAAATATTTTTTTAATTTCTTGTTTGAAAATGTAAATCATTTCTTTACAGTGTGAATTTTTGAGCTAGAGTGGCCATTTACGAATTCGACCGAGCTTTTATGGCCAAGGACGCTACAGTAAAAATTTCAGCTCGATATCTCAACCTGTTATCGAGTTGCCGTGCGCACAGACAGACAGATACACACACACACACACACACACACACACACACACACACACACACACAAACATTGAACTTTTTTAGCACTCCAGTGGCGTAATAGGCTTCGCTTCGCACAGCCAACGAAACCGTGTTTGTTTTACGTGGATGCAAAATTCACCGTAAGTTACGAAGGGCGTGTTTGTAAGATTTTTACAGTGCACCGCAGGGTTGCCAGCGCCAAGGTAGTCTAAAAAGTGAAATAGTGACTTCTTTCATGTAAAAGTGACAAAGTGACTTTTTAGCAGATGATACATTCTAGCTAGCCTTAACTTAAATGACAATTACTAAACGTAAGATAATGTATCAGCTAGCTTGTACTCTCATAAAGCGAGTGGCGAGGTGTGGCAGAATATTATACAGGGGGATTGTGTCGCCTCGCGTGGTCGCTGGTCGCTCGCGCGACAATGCCTTGCAGTTGCCGCTGCCGCAACGGGCCCGATCAACAATGCTCGCTCCCACCTTTGGACGCTTTTGACTCAGCAACCCGTCCCCGTCCCTAATAGCTTTAAAATGAAGAAAACCTTACCTATTTTAATTTTTATCGTCCCCAGCTACCCTCTCTAGCTTCAAATAATTTCTAGATACAATGAAATTAAATATGCCGATCAACATAAATAAAAAAAGCATGAAGCAATAAATGTATCATCTGCTTTCAATTCCAATCTGGATTGAAATTTTTTTCCTTGCTACTTTCAATACAGTTTTGTTTTCGTGGAAAATGCTGTGTAGTTAACTGGCTTTCAAGACAGAAAACAGAATTGGTGTGGATGGAAATTAAACTGGAAGAGTTTGAACACTAGGTGCATACGTCACGGGTCACGAGTCACGAGTCACGGGCGTATAACCTCAATTGAAGGTGTTGTGTTGATACTCCAATGTTTATCAATATAATATATTGCTTATATACTTTTAATGGAGCAAAGAATACTCTTGAAACTTGACTTTTGCTAGTTTAGTAGTGCTTGGACTTTTCATATACAAGAATGAGATGTCACAGGTAGATAAGTTCTGGACAAGTGAAGATGTACTGTAGACGAATTGTAGACAGTAGCGTGTCATCTCAGAAGCACCCTGTATAACACCTCTTCCTTCTAATTAAGTAACTGGAGCCCTAAGAATAATTCCACCTTTTCTTTGAGAACTCTGTCTTGAAAGCTAGCTAAGTTCACAACATTGTAGAAGCACTATGAGGTTCTCTGCACTTTGTTTGTATATTAAAGTTTTTATTTGTTTTAGGAAAATCAATTCCACATCGGTGACTCTTTTTCACACCTGGGAAGAAGTGAAGCTGCGGCTATCTACATCTAATTTTCAGTACGTTACTTACAACAGTAAGAAGTTTGAGGAAAAGAAATGTAATGAACTTGTATACAAGTACAACCACATGAAGTGTGCTCAGCACAAGACGTACGTACTCCTTTATTTTTGTCTGTTGTCTTGTGTGTGGCTTCAATAACATTTATTTCACTCTTATGTCCATGATGATAACGATAGTCTGTTATGTTTCAGCAACTGTCAAGCAAAATTCCAATTTAAAGTTAAAAATGGGGTTTTAGTGGTGGCTGAGCCTGCCAATTTTTTCCATTCATGTAAGCCCTCGCTGTCTAGTAATCTAAGGCTGTCGTTTAGTAGATTTATCAAAGTTTTTGTTTTACTTTGTTTGTCTGATTAATTTTTGAATTTTAGGCTGTGAAGTAGAAGCTGAAGGAGCAGAAGAAGTTAATAACAATGATAAAGCTATAAAATATTCATTTTTTTTTTTCTAAATAGTGACCAAAAAGTAACTTGTCCGTTTAAAATTTCACATTTTTTTTTCAGTTTTAGGTTTAACTTTTCGACACTTTCTTTTCTCCCGCCCGACCACACAAACATACTGGCCCACTCACAGTCTTCGACAAAGCGCTGTCGCTCGTTGCGGCGTCTCGAAGCGTCGAAGCGCACTAACGGCCGGAAGTTTAAACACGTTTGGGGAGACCAATCCACACTCTAAAAATCTTTCAAACACGCCCTTCGTAACTTGCAGTGAATTTTGCAAAGAAAACTTTCTCTTGTTTACAAACATACGATTTGTTTGTAATACGAAGCCAGCTATTTGTAATACAACAAAACTGTTCGTATTACGAACTAGGTAGATGTACGCCAGACCTCGTCTCGCGTAACAGGCTTCGCGATTTTTCGCAAAACACTGTTACGCTGCGACGCGCCTGCGTACATCTACCTATTTGCAACGCGTCAGTATGGATTAGGATGCAAAAATACGATTTGAGTAACGAAAGAGTGGGTGCCATTCAATTTCACTCGTGCAGACGGTTCCGGCGATATGCTAATCTGTGATAGGCGAAAATCTGAGAAATCTACAACTCTACGCGTTTATTTAGGACTTCTTGTCGAAATTTGACGCTGCAGCGGCTTAACGGTGCGAGATACGGCCAAACGGACGAAATTTTCGTCCACAGGGTCGCAACTCGTCGATATACCCGGGAAACGACATCCAACATGCCTTTGAGGACTTTTTCGCCCTTAAGTCACCCAGTAGCGGCTAAACGGTAAGAGATACGGCCAAACCGACGAAATTTTCGGCCACATGGACCCAACTCTTCGAGTTACCCCTTAGGGCACTGTGAAAAAATTTTTTTAATTTCTTGTTTGAAAATGTAAATCATTTCTTTACAGTGTGAATTTTTGAGCTAGAATGCTCATTTTCGAACTCGACCGAGCTTTTGGGGCAAGGAAGCTACTAAAAAATTTCAGCTCGATATCTCAACTTGTTCTCGAGTTATCGTGCGCACAGACAGACAGATACACACACACACACACACACACACACACACACACACACACACACACACACAAACATTGAACTTTTTTAGCACTCCAGTGGCGTAATACGCTTCGCTTCGCTCAGCCAACAAAACCGTGTTTGTAATACGTGGATAGAAAATTCACCGTAAGTTACGAAGGGCGTGTTTGTAAGAGTTTTACAGTGCACCGCAGGGTTGCCAGCGCCAAGGTAGCCTAAAAAAAGTGAAATAGTGACTTCTTTCATGTAAAAAAGTGACAAAAGTGACTTTTAGCAGATGATACATTCTAGCTAGCCTTAACTTAAATGACAATTACTAAACGTAAGATAATGTATCAGCTAGCTTGTACTCTCATAAAGCGAGTGGCGAGTGTGGCAGAATATTATACAGGGGGGATTGTGTCGCCTCGCGTGGTCGCTGGTCGCTCGCGCGACAATGCCTTGCAGTTGCCGCTGCCGCAACGGCCGATCAACAATGCTCGCTCCCACCTTTGGACGCTTTTGACTCAGCAACCCGTCCCCCGTCCGTCCCCTAATAGCTTTAAAATGAAGAAAACCTTACCTATTTTAATTTTTATCGTCCCAGCTACCCTCTAGCTTCAACACTCTAGATACAATGAAATTAAATATGCCGATCAACGTAAATAAAAAAGAACATGAAGCCACAAAATGTATCATCTGCTTTCAATTCCAATCTAGATTGAAATTTTTTTCCTTGCTACTTTCAATACAGTTTTGTTTTCGTGGAAAATGCTGTGTAGTTAACTGGCTTTCAAGACAGAAAACAGAATTGGTGTGGATGGAAATTAAACTGGAAGAGTTTGAACACTAGGTGCATACGTCACGGGTCACGAGTCACGAGTCACGGGCGTATAACCTCAATTGAAGGTGTTGTGTTGATACTCCAATGTTTATCAATATAATATATTGCTTATATACTTTTTAATGGAGCAAAGAATACTCTTGAAACTTGACTTTTGCTAGTTTAGTAGTGCTTGGACTTTTCATATACAAGAATGAGATGTCACAGGTAGATAAGTTCTGGACAAGTGAAGATGTACTGTAGACGAATTGTAGACAGTAGCGTGTCATCTCAGAAGCAGCCTGTATAACAGATGAGAACTCTGTCTTGAAAGCTAGCTAAGTTCACAACATTGTAGAAGCACTATGAGGTTCTCTGCACTTTGTTTGTATATTAAAGTTTTTTATTTGTTTTAGGAAAATGAATTCCACATTGGTGACTCTTTTCACACCTGGGAAGAAGTGAAGCTGCGGCTCTCGAAATCCAATTTTCAGTACGTAACTTACAATAGTAAGAAGTTTGAGAAAAACAAATGCGAGGAACTTGTATACAGGTACAACTACATGAAGTGTGCTCAGCACAAGACGTACGTACTCCTTTATTTTTGTCTGTTGTCTTGTGTGTGGCTTCAATAACATTTATTTCACTCTTATGTCCATGATGATAACGATAGTCTGTTATGTTTCAGCAACTGTCAAGCAAATTTAAACTTTAAATGTAAAAATGGGGTTTTAGTGGTGGCTGAGACTGCCAATTTTTTTCATTCATGTAAGCCCTCGCTGTCTAGTAATCTAAGGCTGTCGTTTAGTAGATTTATCAAAGTTTTGTTTTACTTTGTTTGTCTGATTAATTTTTTTGAATTTTAGGCTGTGAAGTAGAAGCTGAAGAAGCTGAAGAAGTTAATAACAATGATGCACAAGCAATAAAATATTCATTTTTCTTTCTAAATAGTGACCAAAAAGTAACTTGTCCGTTTAAAATTTCACATTTTTTTTCAGTTTTAGGTTTAACTTTTCGACACTTTCTTTTCTCCCGCCCGACCACACAAACATACTGGCCCACTCACAGTCTTCGACAAAGCGCTGTCGCTCGTTGCGGCGTCTCGAAGCGTCGAAGCGCACTAACGGCCGGAAGTTTAAACACGTTTGGGAGACCAATCCACACTCTAAAAATCTTTCAAACACGCCCTTCGTAACTTGCAGTGAATTTTTACAAAAGAAAACTTTCTCTTGTTTACAAACATACGATTTGTTTGTAATACGAAGCCAGCTATTTGTAATACAACAAAACTGTTCGTATTACGAACTAGGTAGATGTACGCCAGACCTCGTCTCGCGTAACAGGCTTCGCGATTTTTCGCAAAACACTGTTACGCTGCGACGCGCCTGCGTACATCTACCTAGGCCTGCGGCGCTGTCAGTATGGATTAGGATGCAAAAAAATACGATTTGAGTAACGAAACAGTGGGTGCCATTCAATTTCACTCGTGCAGACGGTTCCGGCGATATGCTAATCTGTGATAGGCGAAAATCTGAGAAATCTACAACTCTACGCGTTTATTAAGGACTTCTTGTCGAAATTTGACGCTGCAGCGGCTTAACGGTGCGAGAAACGGCCAAACGGACGAAATTTTCGCCCACAGGGTCGCAAGTCGTCGATATACCCGGGAAACGACATCCAACATGCCTTTTGAGGACTTTTCGCCCTTAAGTCACGCAGTAGCGGCTAAACGGTAAGAGATACGGCCAAACCGACGAAATTTTCGGCCACATGGACCCAACTCTTCGAATTACCCCTTAGGGCACTGTGAAAAAAAAATATTTTTTTAATTTCTTGTTTGAAAATGTAAATCATTTTTTACAGTGTGAATTTTTGAGCTAGAATGCTCATTTTCGAACTCGACCGAGCTTTTTGGGCAAGGAAGCTACAGAAAAATTTCAGCTCGATATCACAACTTGTTCTCGAGTTATCGTGCGCACAGACAGACAGATACACACACACACACACACACACACACACACACACACACACAAACATTGAACTTTTTAGCACTCCAGTGGCGTAATACGCTTCGCTTCGCTCAGCCAACAAAACCGTGTTTGTAATACGTGGATAGAAAATTCACCGTAAGTTACGAAGGGCGTGTTTGTAAGAGTTTTACAGTGCACCGCAGGGTTGCCAGCGCCAAGGTAGTCTAAAAAAAGTGAAATAGTGACTTCTTTCATGTAAAAAAGTGACAAAAAAGTGACTTTTTAGCAGATGATACATTCTAGCTAGCCTTAACTTAAATGACAATTACTAAACGTAAGATAATGTATCAGCTAGCTTGTACTCTCATAAAGCGAGTGGCGAGTGTGGCAGAATATTATACAGGGGGGATTGTGTCGCCTCGCGTGGTCGCTGGTCGCTCGCGCGACAATGCCTTGCAGTTGCCGCTGCCGCAACGGCCGATCAACAATGCTCGCTCCCACCTTTGGACGCTTTTGACTCAGCAACCCGTCCCCCGTCCCCTAATAGCTTTAAAATGAAGAAAACCTTACCTATTTTAATTTTTATCGTCCCAGCTACCCTCTAGCTTCAACACTCTAGATACAATGAAATTAAATATGCCGATCAACATAAATAAAAAAAAGCATGAAGCAATAAAATGTATCATCTGCTTTCAATTCCAATCTGGATTGAAATTTTTTTTTTCCTTGCTACTTTCAATGCAGTTTAGTTTTCGTGGAAAATGCTGTGTAGTTAACTGGCTTTCAAGACAGAAAACAGAATTGGTGTGAATGGAAATTAAACTGGAAGAGTTTGAACACTAGGTGCATACGTCACGGGTCACGAGTCACGAGTCACGGGCGTATAACCTCAATTGAAGGTGTTGTGTTGATACTCCAATGTTTATCAATATAATATATTGCTTATATACTTTTTAATGGAGCAAAGAATACTCTTGAAACTTGACTTTTGCTAGTTTAGTAGTGCTTGGACTTTTCATATACAAGAATGAGATGTCACAGGTAGATAAGTTCTGGACAAGTGAAGATGTACTGTAGACGAATTGTAGACAGTAGCGTGTCATCTCAGAAGCACCCTGTATAACACCTCTTCCTTCTAATTAAGTAACTGGAGCCCTAAGAATAATTCCACCTTTTCTTTGAGAACTCTGTCTTGAAAGCTAGCTAAGTTCACAACATTGTAGAAGCACTATGAGGTTCTCTGCACTTTGTTTGTATATTAAAGTTTTTTATTTGTTTTAGGAAAATGAATTCCACATCGGTGACTCTTTTCACTCCTGGGAAGAAGTGAAGCTGCGGCTATCTACATCTAATTTTCAGTACGTTACTTACAACAGTAAGAAGTTTGAGGAAAAGAAATGTAATGAACTTGTATACAAGTACAACCACATGAAGTGTGCTCAGCACAAGACGTACGTACTCCTTTATTTTTGTCTGTTGTCTTGTGTGTGGCTTCAATAACATTTATTTCACTCTTATGTCCATGATGATAACGATAGTCTGTTATGTTTCAGCAACTGTCAAGCAAAATTCCAATTTAAAGTTAAAAATGGGGTTTTAGTGGTGGCTGAGCCTGCCAATTTTTTCCATTCATGTAAGCCCTCGCTGTCTAGTAATCTAAGGCTGTCGTTTAGTAGATTTATCAAAGTTTTTGTTTTACTTTGTTTGTCTGATTAATTTTTTGAATTTTAGGCTGTGAAGTAGAAGCTGAAGAAGCTGAAGAAGTTAATAACAATGATGCACAAGCAATAAAATATTCATTTTTTTCTAAATAGTGACCAAAAAGTAACTTGTCCGTTTAAAATTTCACATTTTTTCAGTTTTAGGTTTTAACTTTTTCGACACTTTCTTTTCTCCCGCCCGACCACACAAACATACTGGCCCACTCACAGTCTTCGACAAAGCGCTGTCGCTCGTTGCGGCGTCTCGAAGCGTCGAAGCGCACTAACGGCGGGAAGTTTAAACACGTTTGGGAGACCAATCCACACTCTAAAAATCTTACAAACACGCCCTTCGTAACTTGCAGTGAATTTTTACAAAGGAAAACTTTCTCTTGTTTACAAACATACGATTTGTTTCTAATCGGAATCCAGCTATTTGTAATAGAACAACACTGTTCGTAGTACGAACTAGGTAGATGTACGCCAGACCTCGTCTCGCGTAACAGGCTTCGCGATTTTTCGCAAAACACTGTTACGCTGCGACGCGCCTGCGTACATCTACCTAGGCCTGCGGCGCTGTCAGTATGGATTAGGATGCAAAAAAATACGATTTGAGTAACGAAAGAGTGGGTGCCATTCAATTTCACTCGTGCAGACGGTTCCGGCGATATGCTAATCTGTGATAGGCGAAAATCTGAGAAATCTACAACTCTACGCGTTTATTAAGGACTTCTTGTCGAAATTTGACGCTGCAGCGGCTTAACGGTGGGAGAAACGGCCAAACGGACGAAATTTTCGCCCACAGGGTCGCAAGTCGTCGATATACCCGGGAAACGACATCCAACATGCCTTTTGAGGACTTTTCGCCCTTAAGTCACGCAGTAGCGGCTAAACGGTAAGAGATACGGCCAAACCGATGAAATTTTCGGCCACATGGACCCAACTCTTCGAATTACCCCTTAGGGCACTGTGAAAAAAAAATATTTTTTTAATTTCTTGTTTGAAAATGTAAATCATTTTTTACAGTGTGAATTTTTGAGCTAGAATGCTCATTTTCGAACTCGACCGAGCTTTTTGGGCAAGGAAGCTACAGAAAAATTTCAGCTCGATATCACAACTTGTTCTCGAGTTATCGTGCGCACAGACAGACAGATACACACACACACACACACACACACACACACACACACACAAACATTGAACTTGAAGCACTCCAGTGGCGTAATACGCTTCGCTTCGCTCAGCCAACAAAACCGTGTTTGTAATACGTGGATAGAAAATTCACCGTAAGTTACGAAGGGCGTGTTTGTAAGAGTTTTACAGTGCACCGCAGGGTTGCCAGCGCCAAGGTAGCCTAAAAAAAGTGAAATAGTGACTTCTTTCATGTAAAAAAGTGACAAAAAAGTGACTTTTTAGCAGATGATACATTCTAGCTAGCCTTAACTTAAATGACAATTACTAAACGTAAGATAATGTATCAGCTAGCTTGTACTCTCATAAAGCGAGTGGCGAGTGTGGCAGAATATTATACAGGGGGGATTGTGTCGCCTCGCGTGGTCGCTGGTCGCTCGCGCGACAATGCCTTGCAGTTGCCGCTGCCGCAACGGCCGATCAACAATGCTCGCTCCCACCTTTGGACGCTTTTGACTCAGCAACCCGTCCCCCGTCCCCTAATAGCTTTAAAATGAAGAAAACCTTACCTATTTTAATTTTTATCGTCCCAGCTACCCTCTAGCTTCAACACTCTAGATACAATGAAATTAAATATGCCGATCAACATAAATAAAAAAAAGCATGAAGCAATAAAATGTATCATCTGCTTTCAATTCCAATCTGGATTGAAATTTTTTTTTTCCTTGCTACTTTCAATGCAGTTTAGTTTTCGTGGAAAATGCTGTGTAGTTAACTGGCTTTCAAGACAGAAAACAGAATTGGTGTGAATGGAAATTAAACTGGAAGAGTTTGAACACTAGGTGCATACGTCACGGGTCACGAGTCACGAGTCACGGGCGTATAACCTCAATTGAAGGTGTTGTGTTGATACTCCAATGTTTATCAATATAATATATTGCTTATATACTTTTTAATGGAGCAAAGAATACTCTTGAAACTTGACTTTTGCTAGTTTAGTAGTGCTTGGACTTTTCATATACAAGAATGAGATGTCACAGGTAGATAAGTTCTGGACAAGTGAAGATGTACTGTAGACGAATTGTAGACAGTAGCGTGTCATCTCAGAAGCACCCTGTATAACACCTCTTCCTTCTAATTAAGTAACTGGAGCCCTAAGAATAATTCCACCTTTTCTTTGAGAACTCTGTCTTGAAAGCTAGCTAAGTTCACAACATTGTAGAAGCACTATGAGGTTCTCTGCACTTTGTTTGTATATTAAAGTTTTTTATTTGTTTTAGGAAAATGAATTCCACATTGGTGACTCTTTTCACACCTGGGAAGAAGTGAAGCTGCGGCTATCTACATCTAATTTTCAGTACGTTACTTACAACAGTAAGAAGTTTGAGGAAAAGAAATGTAATGAACTTGTATACAGGTACAACTACATGAAGTGTGCTCAGCACAAGACGTACGTACTCCTTTATTTTTGTCTGTTGTCTTGTGTGTGGCTTCAATAACATTTATTTCACTCTTATGTCCATGATGATAACGATAGTCTGTTATGTTTCAGCAACTGTCAAGCAAATTTAAACTTTAAATGTAAAAATGGGGTTTTAGTGGTGGCTGAGACTGCCAATTTTTTTCATTCATGTAAGCCCTCGCTGTCTAGTAATCTAAGGCTGTCGTTTAGTAGATTTATCAAAGTTTTTGTTTTACTTTGTTTGTCTGATTAATTTTTTTGAATTTTAGGCTGTGAAGTAGAAGCTGAAGAAGCTGAAGAAGTTAATAACAATGATGCACAAGCAATAAAATATTCATTTTTTTTTCTAAATAGTGACCAAAAAGTAACTTGTCCGTTTAAAATTTCACATTTTTTTTCAGTTTTAGGTTTAACTTTTCGACACTTTCTTTTCTCCCGCCCGACCACACAAACATACTGGCCCACTCACAGTCTTCGACAAAGCGCTGTCGCTCGTTGCGGCGTCTCGAAGCGTCGAAGCGCACTAACGGCCGGAAGTTTAAACACGTTTGGGAGACCAATCCACACTCTAAAAATCTTTCAAACACGCCCTTCGTAACTTGCAGTGAATTTTTACAAAGAAAACTTTCTCTTGTTTACAAACATACGATTTGTTTGTAATACGAAGCCAGCTATTTGTAATACAACAAAACTGTTCGTATTACGAACTAGGTAGATGTACGCCAGACCTCGTCTCGCGTAACAGGCTTCGCGATTTTTCGCAAAACACTGTTACGCTGCGACGCGCCTGCGTACATCTACCTAGGCCTGCGGCGCTGTCAGTATGGATTAGGATGCAAAAAAATACGATTTGAGTAACGAAAGAGTGGGTGCCATTCAATTTCACTCGTGCAGACGGTTCCGGCGATATGCTAATCTGTGATAGGCGAAAATCTGAGAAATCTACAACTCTACGCGTTTATTAAGGACTTCTTGTCGAAATTTGACGCTGCAGCGGCTTAACGGTGGGAGAAACGGCCAAACGGACGAAATTTTCGCCCACAGGGTCGCAAGTCGTCGATATACCCGGGAAACGACATCCAACATGCCTTTTGAGGACTTTTCGCCCTTAAGTCACGCAGTAGCGGCTAAACGGTAAGAGATACGGCCAAACCGATGAAATTTTCGGCCACATGGACCCAACTCTTCGAATTACCCCTTAGGGCACTGTGAAAAAAAAATATTTTTTTAATTTCTTGTTTGAAAATGTAAATCATTTTTTACAGTGTGAATTTTTGAGCTAGAATGCTCATTTTCGAACTCGACCGAGCTTTTTGGGCAAGGAAGCTACAGAAAAATTTCAGCTCGATATCACAACTTGTTCTCGAGTTATCGTGCGCACAGACAGACAGATACACACACACACACACACACACACACACACACACACACACACAAACATTGAACTTTTTTAGCACTCCAGTGGCGTAATACGCTTCGCTTCGCTCAGCCAACAAAACCGTGTTTGTAATACGTGGATAGAAAATTCACCGTAAGTTACGAAGGGCGTGTTTGTAAGAGTTTTACAGTGCACCGCAGGGTTGCCAGCGCCAAGGTAGCCTAAAAAAAGTGAAATAGTGACTTCTTTCATGTAAAAAAGTGACAAAAAAGTGACTTTTTAGCAGATGATACATTCTAGCTAGCCTTAACTTAAATGACAATTACTAAACGTAAGATAATGTATCAGCTAGCTTGTACTCTCATAAAGCGAGTGGCGAGTGTGGCAGAATATTATACAGGGGGGATTGTGTCGCCTCGCGTGGTCGCTGGTCGCTCGCGCGACAATGCCTTGCAGTTGCCGCTGCCGCAACGGCCGATCAACAATGCTCGCTCCCACCTTTGGACGCTTTTGACTCAGCAACCCGTCCCCCGTCCCCTAATAGCTTTAAAATGAAGAAAACCTTACCTATTTTAATTTTTATCGTCCCAGCTACCCTCTAGCTTCAACACTCTAGATACAATGAAATTAAATATGCCGATCAACATAAATAAAAAAAAGCATGAAGCAATAAAATGTATCATCTGCTTTCAATTCCAATCTGGATTGAAATTTTTTTTTTCCTTGCTACTTTCAATGCAGTTTAGTTTTCGTGGAAAATGCTGTGTAGTTAACTGGCTTTCAAGACAGAAAACAGAATTGGTGTGAATGGAAATTAAACTGGAAGAGTTTGAACACTAGGTGCATACGTCACGGGTCACGAGTCACGAGTCACGGGCGTATAACCTCAATTGAAGGTGTTGTGTTGATACTCCAATGTTTATCAATATAATATATTGCTTATATACTTTTTAATGGAGCAAAGAATACTCTTGAAACTTGACTTTTGCTAGTTTAGTAGTGCTTGGACTTTTCATATACAAGAATGAGATGTCACAGGTAGATAAGTTCTGGACAAGTGAAGATGTACTGTAGACGAATTGTAGACAGTAGCGTGTCATCTCAGAAGCACCCTGTATAACACCTCTTCCTTCTAATTAAGTAACTGGAGCCCTAAGAATAATTCCACCTTTTCTTTGAGAACTCTGTCTTGAAAGCTAGCTAAGTTCACAACATTGTAGAAGCACTATGAGGTTCTCTGCACTTTGTTTGTATATTAAAGTTTTTTATTTGTTTTAGGAAAATGAATTCCACATTGGTGACTCTTTTCACTCCTGGGAAGAAGTGAAGCTGCGGCTATCTACATCTAATTTTCAGTACGTTACTTACAACAGTAAGAAGTTTGAGGAAAAGAAATGTGATGAACTTGTATACAAGTACAACCACATGAAGTGTGCTCAGCACAAGACGTACGTACTCCTTTATTTTTGTCTGTTGTCTTGTGTGTGGCTTCAATAACATTTATTTCACTCTTATGTCCATGATGATAACGATAGTCTGTTATGTTTCAGCAACTGTCAAGCAAAATTCCAATTTAAAGTTAAAAATGGGGTTTTAGTGGTGGCTGAGCCTGCCAATTTTTTCCATTCATGTAAGCCCTCGCTGTCTAGTAATCTAAGGCTGTCGTTTAGTAGATTTATCAAAGTTTTTGTTTTACTTTGTTTGTCTGATTAATTTTTTTGAATTTTAGGCTGTGAAGTAGAAGCTGAAGAAGCTGAAGAAGTTAATAACAATGATGCACAAGCAATAAAATATTCATTTTTTTTTCTAAATAGTGACCAAAAAGTAACTTGTCCGTTTAAAATTTCACATTTTTTTTCAGTTTTAGGTTTAACTTTTCGACACTTTCTTTTCTCCCGCCCGACCACACAAACATACTGGCTCCTCACAGTCTTCGACAAAGCGCTGTCGCTCGTTGCGGCGTCTCGAAGCGTCGAAGCGCACTAACGGCCGGAAGTTTAAACACGTTTGGGAGACCAATCCACACTCTAAAAATCTTTCAAACACGCCCTTCGTAACTTGCAGTGAATTTTTACAAAAGAAAACTTTCTCTTGTTTACAAACATACGATTTGTTTGTAATACGAAGCCAGCTATTTGTAATACAACAAAACTGTTCGTATTACGAACTAGGTAGATGTACGCCAGACCTCGTCTCGCGTAACAGGCTTCGCGATTTTTCGCAAAACACTGTTACGCTGCGACGCGCCTGCGTACATCTACCTTATTCGCGGCGCTGTCAGTATGGATTAGGATGCAAAAAAATACGATTTGAGTAACGAAAGAGTGGGTGCCATTCAATTTCACTCGTGCAGACGGTTCCGGCGATATGCTAATCTGTGATAGGCGAAAATCTGAGAAATCTACAACTCTACGCGTTTATTAAGGACTTCTTGTCGAAATTTGACGCTGCAGCGGCTTAACGGTGGGAGAAACGGCCAAACGGACGAAATTTTCGCCCACAGGGTCGCAAGTCGTCGATATACCCGGGAAACGACATCCAACATGCCTTTTGAGGACTTTTTCGCCCTTAAGTCACGCAGTAGCGGCTAAACGGTAAGAGATACGGCCAAACCGATGAAATTTTCGGCCACATGGACCCAACTCTTCGAATTACCCCTTAGGGCACTGTGAAAAAAAAATATTTTTTTAATTTCTTGTTTGAAAATGTAAATCATTTTTTACAGTGTGAATTTTTGAGCTAGAATGCTCATTTTCGAACTCGACCGAGCTTTTTGGGCAAGGAAGCTACAGAAAAATTTCAGCTCGATATCACAACTTGTTCTCGAGTTATCGTGCGCACAGACAGACAGATACACACACACACACACACACACACACACACACACACACACACACACAAACATTGAACTTTTTTAGCACTCCAGTGGCGTAATACGCTTCGCTTCGCTCAGCCAACAAAACCGTGTTTGTAATACGTGGATAGAAAATTCACCGTAAGTTACGAAGGGCGTGTTTGTAAGAGTTTTACAGTGCACCGCAGGGTTGCCAGCGCCAAGGTAGCCTAAAAAAAGTGAAATAGTGACTTCTTTCATGTAAAAAAGTGACAAAAAAGTGACTTTTTAGCAGATGATACATTCTAGCTAGCCTTAACTTAAATGACAATTACTAAACGTAAGATAATGTATCAGCTAGCTTGTACTCTCATAAAGCGAGTGGCGAGTGTGGCAGAATATTATACAGGGGGGATTGTGTCGCCTCGCGTGGTCGCTGGTCGCTCGCGCGACAATGCCTTGCAGTTGCCGCTGCCGCAACGGCCGATCAACAATGCTCGCTCCCACCTTTGGACGCTTTTGACTCAGCAACCCGTCCCCCTAATAGCTTTAAAATGAAGAAAACCTTACCTATTTTAATTTTTATCGTCCCAGCTACCCTCTAGCTTCAACACTCTAGATACAATGAAATTAAATATGCCGATCAACATAAATAAAAAAAAGCATGAAGCAATAAAATGTATCATCTGCTTTCAATTCCAATCTGGATTGAAATTTTTTTTTTCCTTGCTACTTTCAATGCAGTTTAGTTTTCGTGGAAAATGCTGTGTAGTTAACTGGCTTTCAAGACAGAAAACAGAATTGGTGTGAATGGAAATTAAACTGGAAGAGTTTGAACACTAGGTGCATACGTCACGGGTCACGAGTCACGAGTCACGGGCGTATAACCTCAATTGAAGGTGTTGTGTTGATACTCCAATGTTTATCAATATAATATATTGCTTATATACTTTTTAATGGAGCAAAGAATACTCTTGAAACTTGACTTTTGCTAGTTTAGTAGTGCTTGGACTTTTCATATACAAGAATGAGATGTCACAGGTAGATAAGTTCTGGACAAGTGAAGATGTACTGTAGACGAATTGTAGACAGTAGCGTGTCATCTCAGAAGCACCCTGTATAACACCTCTTCCTTCTAATTAAGTAACTGGAGCCCTAAGAATAATTCCACCTTTTCTTTGAGAACTCTGTCTTGAAAGCTAGCTAAGTTCACAACATTGTAGAAGCACTATGAGGTTCTCTGCACTTTGTTTGTATATTAAAGTTTTTTATTTGTTTTAGGAAAATGAATTCCACATTGGTGACTCTTTTCACACCTGGGAAGAAGTGAAGCTGCGAATCTCGACATCCAATTTTCAGTACGTAACTTACAATAGTAAGAAGTTTGAGGAAGAGAAGTGTGACCCACTAGTATACAGGTACAACTACATGAAGTGTGCTCAGCACAAGACGTACGTACTCCTTTATTTTTGTCTGTTGTCTTGTGTGTGGCTTCAATAACATTTATTTCACTCTTATGTCCATGATGATAACGATAGTCTGTTATGTTTCAGCAGATGTGAAGCTAAATTCCAAATTAAAGTTAAAAATGGGGTTTTAGTGGTGGCTGAGCCTGCCAATTTTTTCCATCCATGTAAGCCCTCGCTGTCTAGTAATCTAAGGCTGTCGTTTAGTAGATTTATCAAAGCTTTTGTTTTACTTTGTCTGATTAATTTTTGAATTTTAGGCTGTGAAGTAGAAGCTGAAGGAGCAGAAGAAGTTAATAACAATGATAAAGCAAGAAAATATTCATTTTTTTCTAAATAGTGACTAAAAAGTGACTTGTCCGCTTAACATTTCACTTTTTTTCAGTTTTAGGTTTAACTTTTCGACACTTTCTTTTCTCCCGCCCGACCACACAAACATACTGGCCCACTCACAGTCTTCGACAAAGCGCTGTCGCTCGTTGCGGCGTCTCGAAGCGTCGAAGCGCACTAACGGCCGGAAGTTTAAACACGTTTGGGAGACCAATCCACACTCTAAAAATCTTTCAAACACGCCCTTCGTAACTTGCAGTGAATTTTTACAAAAGAAAACTTTCTCTTGTTTACAAACATACGATTTGTTTGTAATACGAAGCCAGCTATTTGTAATACAACAAAACTGTTCGTATTACGAACTAGGTAGATGTACGCCAGACCTCGTCTCGCGTAACAGGCTTCGCGATTTTTCGCAAAACACTGTTACGCTGCGACGCGCCCAGGGACCCGTAACTTAACATAACAAACATCATTTGTTAGTTACAAATTTTATCATTGCCGTAAGTTAAATTAAAAGTTAAGTTACTTAACGTAACAGTTAGGACTTTGTTATTCTCTTAACGTTTAAGATATAACAAATTACTTAACGTTACAAGCAACTTTTGTTTATTTCGTTTCTGATGTCACACTGATGCGAAAAACCATATAACTTAAACTAATTATCAAACTACTTTCTGTTAAATCTGTAACGGTTATTTTATTATCAGAAGTGTATGTGTTTATTCTTTAACTGTTAAGTGTCATGATATGCGTTATCAGTTATCGGGTAAAACATTCACGGTTAACAAAGTGTTATGAGGTGCTGTTTTGTTATGTTACGGGTCCCTGGACGCGCCTGCGTACATCTACCTAGGCCTGCGGCGCTGTCAGTATGGATTAGGATGCAAAAATACGATTTGAGTAACGAAAGAGTGGGTGCCATTCAATTTCACTCGTGCAGACGGTTCCGGCGATATGCTAATCTGTGATAGGCGAAAATCTGAGAAATCTACAACTCTACGCGTTTATTAAGGACTTCTTGTCGAAATTTGACGCTGCAGCGGCTTAACGGTGGGAGAAACGGCCAAACGGACGAAATTTTCGCCCACAGGGTCGCAAGTCGTCGATATACCCGGGAAACGACATCCAACATGCCTTTTGAGGACTTTTTCGCCCTTAAGTCACGCAGTAGCGGCTAAACGGTAAGAGATACGGCCAAACCGATGAAATTTTCGGCCACATGGACCCAACTCTTCGAATTACCCCTTAGGGCACTGTGAAAAAAAAATATTTTTTTAATTTCTTGTTTGAAAATGTAAATCATTTTTACAGTGTGAATTTTGAGCTTGAATGCTCATTTTCGAACTCGACCGAGCTTTTTGGGCAAGGAAGCTACAGAAAAATTTCAGCTCGATGTCACAACTTGTTCTCGAGTTATCGTGCGCACAGACAGACAGATACACACACACACACACACACACACACACACACACACACAAACATTGAACTTTTTTAGCACTCCAGTGGCGTAATACGCTTCGCTTCGCTCAGCCAACAAAACCGTGTTTGTAATACGTGGATAGAAAATTCACCGTAAGTTACGAAGGGCGTGTTTGTAAGAGTTTTACAGTGCACCGCAGGGTTGCCAGCGCCAAGGTAGCCTAAAAAAAGTGAAATAGTGACTTCTTTCATGTAAAAAAGTGACAAAAAGTGACTTTTTAGCAGATGATACATTCTAGCTAGCCTTAACTTAAATGACAATTACTAAACGTAAGATAATGTATCAGCTAGCTTGTACTCTCATAAAGCGAGTGGCGAGTGTGGCAGAATATTATACAGGGGGGATTGTGTCGCCTCGCGTGGTCGCTGGTCGCTCGCGCGACAATGCCTTGCAGTTGCCGCTGCCGCAACGGCCGATCAACAATGCTCGCTCCCACCTTTGGACGCTTTTGACTCAGCAACCCGTCCCCCGTCCCCTAATAGCTTTAAAATGAAGAAAACCTTACCTATTTTAATTTTTATCGTCCCAGCTACCCTCTAACTTCAACACTCTAGATACAATGAAATTAAATATGCCGATCAACATAAATAAAAAAAAGCATGAAGCAATAAAATGTATCATCTGCTTTCAATTCCAATCTGGATTGAAATTTTTTTTTTCCTTGCTACTTTCAATGCAGTTTAGTTTTCGTGGAAAATGCTGTGTAGTTAACTGGCTTTCAAGACAGAAAACAGAATTGGTGTGAATGGAAATTAAACTGGAAGAGTTTGAACACTAGGTGCATACGTCACGGGTCACGAGTCACGAGTCACGGGCGTATAACCTCAATTGAAGGTGTTGTGTTGATACTCCAATGTTTATCAATATAATATATTGCTTATATACTTTTTAATGGAGCAAAGAATACTCTTGAAACTTGACTTTTGCTAGTTTAGTAGTGCTTGGACTTTTCATATACAAGAATGAGATGTCACAGGTAGATAAGTTCTGGACAAGTGAAGATGTACTGTAGACGAATTGTAGACAGTAGCGTGTCATCTCAGAAGCAGCCTGTATAACACCTCTTGATGAGAACTCTGTCTTGAAAGCTAGCTAAGTTCACAACATTGTAGAAGCACTATGAGGTTCTCTGCACTTTGTTTGTATATTAAAGTTTTTTATTTGTTTTAGGAAAATGAATTCCACATTGGTGACTCTTTTCCTCCTGGGAAGAAGTGAAGCTGCGGCTATCTACATCTAATTTTCAGTACGTTACTTACAACAGTAAGAAGTTTGAGGAAAAGAAATGTAATGAACTTGTATACAAGTACAACCACATGAAGTGTGCTCAGCACAAGACGTACGTACTCCTTTATTTTTGTCTGTTGTCTTGTGTGTGGCTTCAATAACATTTATTTCACTCTTATGTCCATGATGATAACGATAGTCTGTTATGTTTCAGCAACTGTCAAGCAAAATTCCAATTTAAAGTTAAAAATGGGGTTTTAGTGGTGGCTGAGCCTGCCAATTTTTTCCATTCATGTAAGCCCTCGCTGTCTAGTAATCTAAGGCTGTCGTTTAGTAGATTTATCAAAGTTTTTGTTTTACTTTGTCTGATTAATTTTTTTGAATTTTAGGCTGTGAAGTAGAAGCTGAAGAAGCTGAAGAAGTTAATAACAATGATGCACAAGCAATAAAATATTCATTTTTTTTTCTAAATAGTGACCAAAAAGTAACTTGTCCGTTTAAAATTTCACATTTTTTTTCAGTTTTAGGTTTAACTTTTCGACACTTTCTTTTCTCCCGCCCGACCACACAAACATACTGGCCCACTCACAGTCTTCGACAAAGCGCTGTCGCTCGTTGCGGCGTCTCGAAGCGTCGAAGCGCACTAACGGCCGGAAGTTTAAACACGTTTGGGAGACCAATCCACACTCTAAAAATCTTTCAAACACGCCCTTCGTAACTTGCAGTGAATTTTTACAAAAGAAAACTTTCTCTTGTTTACAAACATACGATTTGTTTGTAATACGAAGCCAGCTATTTGTAATACAACAAAACTGTTCGTATTACGAACTAGGTAGATGTACGCCAGACCTCGTCTCGCGTAACAGGCTTCGCGATTTTTCGCAAAACACTGTTACGCTGCGACGCGCCCAGGGACCCGTAACTTAACATAACAAACATCATTTGTTAGTTACAAATTTTATCATTGCCGTAAGTTAAATTAAAAGTTAAGTTACTTAACGTAACAGTTAGGACTTTGTTATTCTCTTAACGTTTAAGATATAACAAATTACTTAACGTTACAAGCAACTTTTGTTTATTTCGTTTCTGATGTCACACTGATGCGAAAAACCATATAACTTAAACTAATTATCAAACTACTTTCTGTTAAATCTGTAACGGTTATTTTATTATCAGAAGTGTATGTGTTTATTCTTTAACTGTTAAGTGTCATGATATGCGTTATCAGTTATCGGGTAAAACATTCACGGTTAACAAAGTGTTATGAGGTGCTGTTTTGTTATGTTACGGGTCCCTGGACGCGCCTGCGTACATCTACCTAGGCCTGCGGCGCTGTCAGTATGGATTAGGATGCAAAAAAATACGATTTGAGTAACGAAAGAGTGGGTGCCATTCAATTTCACTCGTGCAGACGGTTCCGGCGATATGCTAATCTGTGATAGGCGAAAATCTGAGAAATCTACAACTCTACGCGTTTATTAAGGACTTCTTGTCGAAATTTGACGCTGCAGCGGCTTAACGGTGGGAGAAACGGCCAAACGGACGAAATTTTCGCCCACAGGGTCGCAAGTCGTCGATATACCCGGGAAACGACATCCAACATGCCTTTTGAGGACTTTTCGCCCTTAAGTCACGCAGTAGCGGCTAAACGGTAAGAGATACGGCCAAACCGACGAAATTTTCGGCCACATGGACCCAACTCTTCGAATTACCCCTTAGGGCACTGTGAAAAAAAAATTATTTTTTTAATTTCTTGTTTGAAAATGTAAATCATTTTTTACAGTGTGAATTTTTGAGCTAGAATGCTCATTTTCGAACTCGACCGAGCTTTTTGGGCAAGGAAGCTACAGAAAAATTTCAGCTCGATATCACAACTTGTTCTCGAGTTATCGTGCGCACAGACAGACAGATACACACACACACACACCCAGACACACAAACATTGAACTTTTTTAGCACTCCAGTGGCGTAATACGCTTCGCTTCGCTCAGCCAACAAAACCGTGTTTGTAATACGTGGATAGAAAATTCACCGTAAGTTACGAAGGGCGTGTTTGTAAGAGTTTTACAGTGCACCGAAATACATTACAAAACGCGGTAGAATTGATCATTTTACCCGACGGGACTCCGAAAAAGTGACAAAAAGTGACTGTTTTCCCAAAATAGTAGCAAAAAGTGAGTCATCTCAAAAATAGTGAAAAAAAGTGAGAAAAGTGAGTCGCTGGCAACCCTGCCCCCTCCCAATCCTCCGGCAAACTGGACATCAGCTGCAATGCCGCTCAATGCCGCTGCCCGCTCTCGTCGCTCTATCTCTCTCGCACCCAAGCAGTGTGCCGCAGGGTGGGAGTGAGACAGAGTCCTCAAAGTTCTAGACAGTGTTGAGAGCGGGCAGCGGGGTGGGACGGCAGACAGACGGT
>JAWJED010000046.1:5898558-5917702 GCA_033675135.1 Frankliniella intonsa | reverse complement strand
TGAGTGTATTATCTCGAGCAGTTTGGTTGCTCGTTTAGCCCCACTGTTTGGTAGTGGAGCTCTTGTTTGTTTTGATTCTAGGCACGTATGGCATGGGTCTGTACCATACGTGACTTTCTGTGGGATACCGTCCACTAGACCACCTTTTAAAATTGAGAGACCATTTTTACCTATATGTCCTAATCTTTTATGCCATTTAGAGAGTGCTCACTATTAAGACTTGCCTTAAGGGCTGCATGACTTTGAAATGCTTCTAGATTTACTTTATATGTACCATTACTTTCAATTGCCTTCAATATCGGCTTACCTTTGATAGTGATGTCTTCCTTTCGGAATACACCCCCATAATTATCAGTGAAAACTGTGACTAGATTACTCTAAGCAATAGCACTCACTGATAGTAAATTACTATTCAGTCCTGGAACATATTTAACTTTTATTTCTGATAGACCATTATGTTTTAAGGAGTCTAAATGGACGGTACCCTTACCTTTTGTGTGGAGAATTTGGTCTCCAGCACATTCAATGACTTCCCCTGGAAGTGCATTGTAATTGAATATATTTTTCTGATCACCTACCAGGTTGTCAAAAGAACCACTATCCAGGTAGAAGGAAAAAGGTTTAATTTGTTCAACATTTTCAACTCTCAACACTTTACAATTATTTTCTCCTTCATTTTCTACTCGCCTTTTGGCCAAGTTTACCTTCCACACATGTGTTCCCTGGCCTTTTGCCTCTTCCTTACCCGCACGCACTTTACTTTTCACATTATCTGGATTGAACCAGCACACTCTCTCCGGGTGATTGGACTTCTTGCAGAACTGGCAAATAGGGTAGTTGCCAATTCCTTTCTCACTGCTCGTTGTCGTCTGCTGCTGGTGCGTTTGTTGTTGTTGTGATGGCCATGTTCACAACTACAATGTAACTACCTACGTAGTTAGCCAGCCAGGCCTCTGGCGGGGCGGGCAAGGACTCCGCCGCAGGAGGGTGACGGTAAGGCGGCGGCGGCGTGTCAGGTTCGGCGGCCACCATCTCCGGCGAGGGCGGGGGTGCCGGGGGGCCCTCGGCCATATCCAGGAGCCCGTGGGCCGCCTCCAACTCGTCAATGACTTGAGGATCCACCTCCTGCAGAAAGCTCCCCGCCTGCTCGGCGAGCAGGGCGACGTCCTCCTCATCCAGCATTTCGTACTGAAAAAAGAATAAACAACACATTGAATCAGGGCAGTGCATCACCTCCAGCTGATTTCTCCCACCGGCGTGTCGGCCGGTTCCGAGAATCGGAGAGGCACGCCCACCCCTCCCCCGCCCCTCCCTGCCCTGCCCCACAGGTTCACACGGTTCAAATTTTAACAGCTGATGAGCGTTCCCGCCCTAGCAGAGCGTCGGCCGGTTCCGAGAATCGGAGAGGCACGCCCGCCCCTCCCCCGCCCCTCCCTGCCCTGCCCCACAGGTTCACACGGTTCAAATTTTAACAGCTGATGAGCGTTCCCGCCCTAGCAGAACGTCGGCCGGTTCCGAGAATCGGAGAGGCACGCCCGCCCCTCCTGGCCCACAGGTTCACACGGTTCAAATTTTAACAGCTGATGAGCGTTCCCGCCCTAGCAGAGCGGCGGCCGGTTCCGAGAATCGGAGAGGCACGCCCGCCCCTCCCCCGCCCCTCCCTGCCCTGCCCCACAGGTTCACA
The DNA here is from genome assembly GCA_033675135.1 of Frankliniella intonsa. Classification (NCBI taxonomy): domain Eukaryota; kingdom Metazoa; phylum Arthropoda; class Insecta; order Thysanoptera; family Thripidae; genus Frankliniella; species Frankliniella intonsa. The sequence goes on along the minus strand of JAWJED010000046.1, from coordinate 5,916,018 downwards.
CGGTTCAAATTTTAACAGCTGATGAGCGTTCCCGCCCTAGCAGAACGTCGGCCGGTTCCGAGAATCGGAGAGGCACGCCCGCCCCTCCCCCGCCCCTCCCTGCCCTGCCCCACAGGTTCACACGGTTCAAATTTTAACAGCTGATGAGCGTTCCCGCCCTAGCAGAGCGTCGGCCGGTTCCGAGAATCGGAGAGGCACGCCCGCCCCTCCCTGCCCCACAGGTTCACACGGTTCAAATTTTAACAGCTGATGAGCGTTCCCGCCCTAGCAGAGCGTCGGCCGGTTCCGAGAATCGGAGAGGCACGCCCACCCCTCCCCCGCCCCTCCCTGCCCCACAGGTTCACACGGTTCAAATTTTAACAGCTGATGAGCGTTCCCGCCCTAGCAGAGCGTCGGCCGGTTCCGAGAATCGGAGAGGCACGCCCACCCCTCCCCCGCCCCTCCCTGCCCTGCCCCACAGGTTCACACGGTTCAAATTTTAACAGCTGATGAGCGTTCCCGCCCTAGCAGAGCGTCGGCCGGTTCCGAGAATCGGAGAGGCACGCCCACCCCTCTCCCGCCCCTCCCTGCCCCACAGGTTCACACGGTTCAAATTTTAACAGCTGATGAGCGTCCCCGCCCTAGCAGAGCGTCGGCCGGGTCCGAGAATCGGAGAGGCACGCCCACCCCTCCCCCGCCCCTCCCTGCCCCACAGGTTAACACGGTTCAAATTTTACCAGCTGATGAGCGTTCCCGCCCTAGCAGAACGTCGGCCGGTTCCGAGAATCGGCGAGGCACGCCCGCCCCTCCGCTGCCCCTCCCTGCCTTGCCCCACAGGTTCACACGGGGTGCTGTTCGCGCGAAACCGTGAGGCCTGAAATTCATAGTCACCGATTTCGTTTATAATTTGCACAAGCGTAGGCCTATACCAGTCTCGTAACGTGTCAAAAGGGAAATCGTCTAGCTCTAACCGTTTAGCCGCGATAGTGACGTGAAAATCGACCTTTTCGGGCGCTTTTGCGGACCGTCTCATTTAGAGTCCTGTAGTTTTGCTCCCGACAGGAGCAGGCCAACAAAACTTTAACCAGTGGTAGTTGGCCTGCTAGGGCGGGAACGCTCATTAGCTGTTAATTTTTTCAGTGCCTTTAGAACTCATAAGAGCAAACGCATCGCGAGACCGAGTCAGTTTTATACGCAGAGTACAATTATTAGCCTAGTGCGTGAGCGACGCCACGCGAGTCCAATGTTTTGGTTACCATCCATAGAGTCATGGTGACCAGCCGTGTCCTCATGCCACATTCGCTGCTGTAGATGCGTATTCTTTGCAGCTTTGTCGTAATTAAGGAGTGCCTCAATGTAAGCTCGCCATGGGTAAGTCATACTCGATTGAGATATCACTGTACCGTTAACACTAGCGTCAATTTGACAGAACTGGGCATGCATGCCATAGTTGACAAGTGTAGCGTCACTGTTGTCAGCCGCTGTAATATCTGAACCGTCAGCATTCACAATTTTTTCTGTCATGTAGAGCAACATGTGTGCGGGGTCGAGATAAGCATACCCCACCCCCGGAGCCTCTCGCTCTATCATGGTCGCCGAATCAAAATTAGCCAAAGGACTGAGCACAATCCATTGACAACTATCCTCCCCGAGCTGGGTGGCATTGGAGAGCCAAAGGCTTAGCTCTGTGGGGAGAGCCTCAACGGAGGCACTATGCATGAAAGCCATTACGTAAAATAGTCGGGAGAAGAGCTCCTTCTCGTTCGAGCTTTAGCTACGGAATGAGGTTTAGGCGCAAGCCTCTTCCTTTTTATAGCACTGCCTGACCCATTCATCGCGGATGCCGCCCTGCGTTTGAGATTCTGAACTGCTTCCCCCGCGTGTCGCCTAGCACTGTCTGCTATAGGGTCGCCGCTGGCTACATCGGCAAGGACGTGCGCGCCGGCCCGGGCCGCCTCCCTCCCCACCGCGGTCGCGCCGCTCTTGAGAAGGGGAAGGACCGTGCGAAATAATCCGCCGAGCCATGAGCCAATACCGTGTCCTTTCTGGTAGCTTGAACCCGCATAATACTGCCCGCCGCCGGCCTGGCGCAGGTAATACTCCGTAATATGATCTTGACGCGTCATGATACTTGTTTGAAATGAACCAACAAGGTTGACGTTCCAAAGTCGAATGGTACATTACGTCCTGCATGGTCCTTTATATAGATCTCCAGGGTGTCAAACGATTTCGTCCGAAGATCGAAGTAAATCGGATGATCAAAGTGAACCATAGACATGCTACCGTACTGGGCTTTTGTGTGCACGGGGACCGTGCGGAGCAGAGGGGCGCGCGTGTGCCCGATTATTTGTTCCTCCAGTACATCCATGTAAATAAACATTTGAGAGGGAACTCCCAGACTCATGTCCACAGGTTTTACGCCCAAAATTTAATCATTAGCAGGGTATGGTCCAGTGTTATGTTATTGCTACCCTCTCACGCCCCCGCGTCTCTTGGTATCTCGCATATGCTGTAAAGGGGTGGTCCAGTGCGTTTTAAATGATGCTTCCAGGATTTCCTTACGTATTTATTAATAAAACCATTGGACTGGACCTATCCTGCCAGGTCTAACCTTAACTTCCTAAGTTCCCTAGTATCCTAATATTTCCTACTCCTAACTATTCTCATCCCTCTTAATTACTAATTCCCTGGGTGTGACATCTCAGGACTCACCTTCGTTCTTCAGCATCTTCCACTCTCACTTATTAAACCGCAGGCGCACTTTTCTAGTCAATCTTCTTCTGTACTCCGTCACACTCTCCACCCTCCTCCTCTCTACCTTTTTCCACGTGTTCTCCCCCCGGTTCACCGCCCTCCCGATCGGCCCTTTGTCTCCGCCGCCGATCGGGTACCTTCGGTTCGGCTCGCCTTCGGCTGCTCCCCCTTCCACTCGGGCTGCCAGGAGCCGCGCTGCGGACGGGTGCGGCGATACTCCCTGCCGCCGCCACCCGGCCGGGCGCGATCCTAACATCCCCAAACTAAATATAGAGGAGCTCCCGCGACGACTCCGGGTCCGAGGTCGAGATGCCACCCCTACCTAATTCTATTATTTGAGGCTGTCTAAAATGTTGTCGAAATTCTCTTGCTATTCCAGCTGACATTTGGAAATCAGCTGACACTGCATGCACTAAATTTTTATTGCTCCTAAATGGTAATGGGCCAATTATTTCTTTCAAAAAATTTGCTTCCTTGCAGTCTTCTTTTATTTTGCTTAGAGGGGATTTATTTAAGATTTAACGGACCCGACATCGACCATCTCCGATTTTGCTCAAAATTTTACCAGAGGTTCATATTATGGCCCTAGAAACCATGTCCAAATTTTAGCCCGATCGGACAACCCTGTGGGAATCGGCAGGGCCTAGCATTTTGGTCTGCCACTTTTGGCTTCGTTTATGGTAAAAACTAAAAATCTGTATAATTCTTGAGCCAGGGTGAAACTAGTGGCGGAGACAGTTGTTTTAGGAGGAAAACGAGCTGGGGAATCCGAATCCGGCATCGGATTTGCGATACGATGAAGTTTGAATACCAATTTTGGAGGATTTTCACTAATTTTAGACAAATACCCAAACTTTGGGTTTTTTATGACCGACATCGAAATTTGGGTCGGACATGGTGCCAAACCACAGGGAAAGGACCAAAGTAACATATAAAGGCCGCATCTCGACCCGTTCGACCAAGTTGTGGCCTGGGGAGACCTCGCAAAAGTGCCAAAACCTCAAAAAGTCCTTAACGACTAAGTTTTCGCTCCCGACTTTCGGGGCCGTTAGCGGGCACCAAACCACGGTCTAGGCACAAGAAAGGTGTGCCAAACTCATGTCGCGACCACAGCCGAAGCTCTCTGTAGCCCGTGCACCGGGATGAGCGGGCGCCTACAGGGTAGGCAAGCCCTTAAATGTGCATGTTGGGCGGGTCTGCCTACCTCAGGCGCCCGAGCTCAGGCTGTCGACTTCTTCGCTTCCCCGCCTCTCCCCTTCCTGCTCTCTCCCCCCCTCCCCCCGCTTCCCCTCGGGTGCGCTTCGACTTTGGCGCTGGGCCGGGGCCAGGGTCATCCTGGGGGCGTCGTCGGGGACCTGGGCGGGTCAGCGACGACGCCCCCAGGATGACCCGGGAGGTGCAAACGGACACCGGGGATGAACTCAGCACCCTCGAAAAACCCCCAGTACGAGTTTTGGTGAGGGGCTTCGACTTCGGCGCTGGGCCGGGGCCAGGGTCATCCTGGGGGCGTCGTCGGGCAGGGGGCGCACAGTGGGGCCAAATCGGAAAAACTGGGACATAATTTTGTGGTGCCCGTATTGGCTCAAAAACTTGTACTCGAGGGTTTTCTGGTATGGAGAACCCAGTTGCACCTCTAGGGTCATCCTGGGGGCGTCGTCGGGGACCTGGGGGGGTCGCCGATGACGCCCCTCACCAAAACTCGTACTGGGGGGTTTTCGAGGGTGCTGAGTTCATCCGCGGTGTCCGTTTGCACCTCCCGGGTCATCCTGGAGGCGTCGTCGCTGGCCCGCCTAGGTCCCCGACGGCGCCCCCAGGATGACCCCTGGCCCCGGCAGCGCCAAAGTCGAAGCGCACCAGGGGAAGCGGGGAGGGCAGGAAGGGGAGAGGCGGGGAAGAAGTCGACAGCCTGGGAGCCGGGCGCCGGAGGTGAGCGAGACATTTAAGGGCTTGCCTCTGCCGAGGCGCTATCCCGGTGCAGGCGGCTGGCAGAGAGTATTCTTCGTGGTCGCGACATGATTTGGCACACCTTCTTGTGGTGCTCAGACTGTGGTTTGGTGCCCGCTAACGGCCCTGAAAGCAACGTCGAAACTAAGTCGTTAGACTTTGAGCGCTGGCACTTTTGTAACTCCCAGGCCACAACTTGGTCGAACGGGGTCGAGATGCGCCTGCCTTTATATGTTTTTGGTCCTTTCCTGTGGTTTGGCACCATGTCCGACTGTTGGTCATAATAAAAACCCAAAGTATTTTTGTCTAAATCGTTAGTGAAAATCCTCCAAAATTGGTACAAAATCGTATCTGCAAATCCGATGCCGGAAATTCGGATTCCCCAGCCTTCGTTTTCCTCCTAAAACAACTGTGCCCACTAGTTTCACCCTGGCTCCACAAGAATTCATATACAGATTTTAGTTTTTACCATAAACGAAGCCAAAAGTGGCAGACAAAATGTTAGCAAACTGCCGATTTCCCACAAAGGGTTGTCCAAGAACTAAAATTTGGAACGGTTTCTAGGGCCATAATATGAACCTCTGGTAAAATTTTGAGCAAAATCGGAGATGGTCGATGTCGGGTCCGTTAAATCTTAAATAAATCCCCTCTTAAAATATACTTGAACGCCTTGAAGATTAAATGCCTGTCATTCTGTACCCACTTCTCTTCATTTACTGTTCTTGTCCTGGGCGCCCCCCGTTTTTTACCGGGCAATTCAATTTCAAGTGATATGTTGATCCACAGATGTAACACCTTTTCCTTTCTGGGAATCCTTGATTAAATGGCATTCCTCCTTGAGGTGAACCCATATTCACCCAAGGCTGATTCATCTCTTGGGGCCCCATATTTGCCCTATTTTGCATTTGTTGGCCCATATTTGCCCATTGCTGGGGTCTCGGTCCCATATTGGCCCATGGTTGGTATTGTGCTGGTCCCATCTGAGGCCATTGCTGCATTTGTGGTCTTGGTCCCATATTGGCCCATTGCTGATACTGTGGTTGACCCATTTGAGGCCATTGTTGCATTGGAGGTCTCCTCGGCCTCATGCCTTGATAACCAGGCCATCCCATCGAGACTGAATTTTCTGGTGCCCCAGCTGGCATCCCCCTTGGTACATTTGCTTCCCGCTTTTCTGCTTCTTGCTGTTTTCTGGGTTCTTCTCTCCTTTGCATCTCTGCTAGATTAATTGATAAATTCTTCACCTGTTCTGTTAGATCTTGCAGAATATCTCTGTCCGGGCCTTTCTCTTTTTTCACATCAGTATCCATTCTTTTCTTCTCCCATTCCTCCCACATGTTAAGGATTTTCTTCTCAACAGTATCTTTTTCTTTTTCAGTTCTGAATATGGGCTTTTCTTCAGCAAAGTCGTCCTCCCCTCTGTGGCTGCCCTTTAGCCACCTCCTATTCTCTTCCTCTTTTGGCGAGTTTGCCAGCAATTTTCTGCTGCACTAACCACGTCTGGAGGGGTCAATCGGTCACTATGATCTCTCATCATGTAGTAGATCGATTCTGGCAGTTCTCTGACTAATCGTTCTACCATGATTTTGTTGACTTCTCTGTGGGGCACGACTTCCTCTGATTGTGCTACCACTTTCATCATCCGAAACATGAAATCCCTCACATGTTCATTTCTCTTCCTTCTCATGGTATATAAAACCCTTCTCACTTGTCCTGCATCTTTGTGAGTGATCCAGGTGTCTCCCAGCTTGGTGATGATCTGGTCAAAATGCATGTCTTCATCCTGCTTCCTGATGAACTTGAAGAGGCTGTTTGCTTGTCCTTGAAGGGCTAAGCCTAGTTCACCCAGTTTCTCTGCTTCTGAGAGTCCCTGTGCTGTGGCATATGACTCGAAGTCATCCGCAAAGTCAGCAAATGACTCTCCTTCTTCTCCTTTGAAGTGTGGCATTTTCTCTGAACTAAAATATCTGCGTGCCATTTTTATTTCTTCTTTTTTCTTTTCCTGTAATATTCCTTTTCTTTCTTCTTCTTCCTTTCTTCTTAATTCAGCTAGTCTTAACTCTTCTAATAATTTTAGTTCTTCTTTTAATCTTACTTCTTCTTTTAATCTTAATTCCTCAGCTAATCTTAATTCTTCTGATAATCTTAATTCCTCAGCTAATCTTAATTCTTCTGATAATCTTAATTCTTCTGATAATCTTAATTCTTCTGATAATCTTAATTCTTCTGATAATCTTATTTCCTCAGCTAATCTTAATTCTTCTGCTAATCTTAATTGTTCAGTTAATCTTAATTCTTCTTCTAGGTTTAATTCTTCTTTTAATCTTAATTCTTCCGCTAGTCTTAATTCTTCTGCTAATCTTAATTCTTCTTTCTTGGGGCTTTTAAATATTTTCTCTTCTATGTATTCCAAAAATGGGTCAATACTTTCCCTGGTTGGAGAGCCTTCTTCTTTTCTTGGGTTTAAAAATTCGTCTTGAGCTTCTTCTGACAGTTCTGAGAGTACCAGCTTAATAATTTCATTTATTATATCCACAGGATCAGTGCCCAATCGACTGAGGCCACCACAAAAGGTTTTGAGAGGAGCGACTGGAATGGGGATGTCATTTTCTCCCAGTTCATCCGACTCAGTTGGAAAAATCACCAAAATACGTGGCTCGTCTTCTTCATCAGTGACTTCAAGCCTTAAAACTTCTCCTGTGTCCCTCCTCCGGGTAGGTAAATTTTCTATATCAGCCAGCAGTAAGGGAAACAAATTTTCAAAATAATCCTTATTCCAGTTCCTTTTATTCTTCAAAATAATCCAGGCTTCACTGCGATCACTTTTTCTTATCTGGTCTCTAAGCGTTTTGTTCAATTTTGTTACAGCCTTGCTGAGCTCTGGCCTTCCAGCCATACAGGTTGAGGTTATTTGCCATGTGGTGAGCCAAAACAGTTAAAATATTGATCATTCTCTCTTAAATTCTTCAAAATTTATATCTCTGTATGTTCTTCAAAGTTTCTTGCATTAAATTTTCTCAAAAATATTCCTCTAAAATTTCTTTAACGGGTAAAAACGTATCCTACTCGCCTCTGCCACGTACGAGCACATGTTAGGCCGATGCACCATGTTATGTTATTGTTACCCTCTCACGCCCCCGCGCACACTGGGGCCAAATCGAAAATTCAGGTTCATAAGTCAAACATGCTGGACTAAGTGTGATATCAGTCTCAAAACTTGTTCTCGGGGGTTTTCGGGTGCGCTGAATCCATTGCCGGTGTCCGTTTGCACCTCCAGGGTCATCCTGGGGTCGTCGTCGGGGACCTCATGGGGTCGCCGATGACGCCCCTCGTGAAAAGTTGTGTACAGGATTTTGCGGGGCGCTGAATCCATTGCCGGTGTCCGTTTGCACCTCCAGGGTCATCCTGGGGTCGTCGTCGGGGACCTCATGAGGTTGCCGATGACGCCCCTCCTAAAAGAATGCGTATGACTGTGGCCAGCCAAAGTGGATGACACGCATGCTGTGAGCTAGGGAAGTACTCAGTCGAGCTGGACTTCGGGCGCGAGCTGCACGTTCAGACAGGTTCTCACCGGTGAGCCGCAGTGGGTGACGCGCATAGTGTGAGCTAGGGAAGTACTCAGTCGAGCTGGACTTCGGGCGCGAGCTGCACGTTCAGACAGGTTCTCACCGGTGAGCCGCAGTGGGTGACGCGCATAGTGTGAGCTAGGGAAGTACTCAGTCGAGCTGGACTTCGGGCGCGAGCTGCACGTTCAGACAGGTTCTCACCGGTGAGCCGCAGTGGGTGACGCGCATAGTGTGAGCTAGGGAAGTACTCAGTCGAGCTGGACTTCGGGCGCGAGCTGCACGTTCAGACAGGTTCTCACCGGTGAGCCGCAGTGGGTGACGCGCATTGTGTGAGCTAGGGAAGTACTCACAAGGGAACATACCTAAGTGTTACCCTCCGATTTTGATCCGCCTTTAGGGTTTTGAAGGTTGACTATATACATGACGATTGCCGAAAAAAGTTCGTGCCCAATTTGATATCTTGGGGTCGAAAGGTGGTCTCCAATTTCTCCAAAAAGCCATATGTAAGCCCATGACCAAATATGAAGAATTTTAAAAAAATAATTTCATGTCTCCTAAGGGGTAACTCGACGAGTTGAGACCCTCTGGGCTAAAATTTCGTCCGTTTCGCTCTATCTCTTACCGTTTGGGCTGTAGGGGCGGTTTCTTGGGTGTAAAGTGTCCCTATTAGCTTATTCGCACCGTAAAACCGCCTCTACAGCCTAAACGGTAAGAGATAGAGCGAAACGGACGAAATTTTAGCCCAGAGTGGTCTCAACTTCGTCGAATTACTTCTTTAGGAGACATGAAATTATTTTTTTAAAATTCTTCATATTTGGTCATGGGCTTACATATGGCTTTTTGGAGAAATTGGAGACCACCTTTCAACCCCAAGATATCAAATTGGGCACGAACTTTTTTCGGCAATCGTCATGCATATAGTCAACCTTCAAAACCCTAAAGGCGGATCAAAATCGGAGGGTAACACTTAGGTATGTTCCCTTGTCAGTCGAGCTGGACTTCGGGCGCGAGCTGCACGTTCAGACAGGTTCTCACCGGTGAGCCGCATACTTCGGGCTGGGGAAATTGTCAGTTGAGAGGGAGTTCTGGCGCGAGCTTCACCTGCAAGTTCTGAACTGCTGGCAGTAGAGGAAGCTCAGTGGCGGGCGACGAACTCATCTCGTTAACAGTGCAAAGTGTTTTATGTGACTGAAGCCATCGGAAGAGCGTCTCTGAAGGTACGGTGATGTTAATTTTTTGTGTTTGTGTGCATGCCAACATTTTTGCAGGCAATATTTTCGTCGTTTTCTGAGGATTGCCAATTTTTAGCCACTTTTAACGCCAAATTTTGGCCTCCCTCAGTAGAATACCGTTTTTTGGTTTTAAAAGTGGTCAAAAATTGGCGTTTTCAGAAAACAGATGAAATTTGGCATTCTGAAAAGACTGCCAAAAATTAGGCATTAAAACTGACCACACACTGCACTGGAAATCCAAGTGTACGAATGTCGCTCACTTGTAGATGAGCGAATAAATTCACTCACTTGTAGGTGAGCAAATGACTATTCGCTCACTTGTAGGTGAGCAAATGACTATTCGCTCACTTGTAGGTGAGCGAATGACTATTCACCAACTGGCCATTCGCTCGCCTACAAGTGTACGAATAGTCATTTGCACACCTACAAGTGAGCAAATAGTCATTTGCTCACCTACAAGTGAGTGAATTTATTCGCTCATCTACAAGTGAGCGACATTCGTACACTTGGATTTCCAGTGTGAAAATCCAACAGTGAGCAATGCACGCTGTATATAAAGTGTGCATGGAATGCACGCTGTACATAAAGTGTGCATGACATGCTCACTGTTTTTAACGTGTGCATGGACATGCTCACTGTTTTTAATTTGTGCATAGCCATGCTCACTGTACAAAATGTGAGCAATGCTCACGGTTGAAATTATAGTGAGCATGGCTATGCACACATTATAAACAGTGAGCATGCCATTCACATTTTATGTACAGCGTGCATTCCATGCACACTTTATATACAGCGTGCATTGCTCACTGTTGGATTTTCAGTGCAGCGTTTACAGTGCACATTCAACAAATAGTAGCTTACAATGTAGTCCATCTTTATACGTATTTTCTTCACGTTTTTCCCCGCTTCTGCTTTTTTATTCACTGCATGACTCTATTTACGCTTTTGTTTTGGTGTGTTAGGCGTAGAACCAACCATGGAACCACTAACACGCAGAGAAATTTTTCAAATTTATAAGGAAAAGGCGAGGAGCCCTCTTGCAAAAAAAATTGATCATGTTACAACAACAGTGCTTTCAAGGCTAAACATAAGAACTGACGATGAGAGAGAAAAAATAACAGAAGAGATTCGCAGGCTTTGCAACGAATTTTACAGGCGTTCTGCTAAGAAAGTTTCCCTTGAAAAATGTCACAAAGACTGGTTGGACGAAATGTTGGATTTCTGTCAAAAGCCTCCGTCATCATTCGGGCGTCCACAAAAAGAATTTCACGAATTGGGACCACTACAAAAGAGGAGAAGGGTACAGCCATACATGGCGGCCTCAGTAGCTGAGCTAGCGCTGGCAATAGAAATGAAAGTACGAAAAGAAGGTAATGAGCAGCTTGCAAAGCTTTTACATGCTATTTTCTCTGATGAAGCGACAGCAGCAAATATCAGCGCTGCCTACGAAAAAGATTTAAAGTCCAATCCAGTAGAGCTGCTTACTCCAGAGCAAGCATTTGCGCTTTTTATTCATATGGATTTGTCAAGGGATGAATATCAGTTGCTTCGTAACACCATGGTTGGAAAAAACATGGGTGAAATGTTTCCTCCCTACAAAAAGCTGCATGAAGTTGCTGACAGTTGCTGCCCTGACCCATCAGCAATGGTCGTGACATGTGATTCTGTAGAAATAAAAATACAAGCTCTCCTTGATCACACTGCGCAGCGCTTGATTAAGCAGCATGAAATTTCTTTGCTTGGTTTGAGGTAATCTCTTACGCATGTCTTCTTTTATTCGTGGAAACTAATTGTAAAAATACTATTTACTGCATAAACATGTACAGAAGTGCACATATTCTGCACAAGCTTACATATATTTCTGCCCCAAAATATGCAGAAATATGTGAAAACGTGTGCAGAGATGTAGACGTGTACATGTCAAGTGTACAGAAATCTTTTGCATGTTATTTTATGGACGCGTGCTTTTGCGTACTGTTCGCGTAACTAGAATTTTTATGACAAAAAAAGAGATAATTAGAAAAAAAAGAAAAAAGCGGGGATCGCCTGTACACCTGATCAGATGCACTAGCACGTGTTGTGCACGCGATGTTGAGCTCAAAATGTGCAAAGGCCGTTCGATTTGGTGCACATACGCGTTGTGCACAAAATGTGCACGTTATGTGTCCGTTGTTGGCACAGCGATTTGCACTTCTTGTGTACAGAAATTTCTTTCATTTTGTATTTTCAGAGAAAATGACCAAGTTACCATGAGCCTAAAAATGATTAGCAAATGGGGTTTCGATGGCAGCTCAGGACACTCAAATTATAAACTTAATAATTCAGCAGAAAACTCACATGATGGTTCAATTTTTCTAACTTGCTTGGTCCCTTTATGTTTAACTAAGGTACGTATTTTGGTTATTTTTTTCATGCATGTTATATTTTTATATACCATTTGACGTTTTTTGCTTACTTTCAGACAAGTGGATCTCAGGATCTAGTGTGGATGAACAAGACGCCTTCATCAACACGTTTCTGTCGTTTAATCAGTCTTAACTTCACTAAAGAGACTGAAGAGTTGACTAAGTCCCACTTTTTAAAAGTAGAGTCAGAAATAGAAGCCCTTGCTGAGACTACCGTTGTCCTTTGCAACGTCACCATAACTGTGAGGCATGAACTTCACCCCTGCATGGTCGACGGAAAAATCTGTTCTGCTTTGAGCAGTAGAAGCACGAGCAGGTGTCACATTTGTGGCGCCACTCCATCACAAATGAACAATCTTGCTCTAATTGACCGTCTCCCAGCATCAAAAATTACTTTCAAGTTTCGACTTTCGCCCTTACATTTTAGAATAAGGTAAAGCGCGATTCGTACATATTTTTAGCCTGCTCCTCTGCTTTGAAAACTGAGATGGAATGAGCACACTAAAAGACTAGGGAAAATTTTGTTCGGGACTTGAGCAGGGATTCGTGCATTTCTAAACTGTGTACGATTTTGTACCCAATTACAGAGAATTAGTGCTTGTAGGCTAGCCTATGTATTATGTACGTTTTTATGCACAAGTTGGCATTAAAACCTGCATAAACAAATATGTAAATCTTGCTTATTAAAAATATCCCCTACAATTAGGAACTTTAAAAAGAAATCTCTCTGCATTTCGTGTGCAACATTGAGGAAAATATTTGTAGATTTACGAGAAAATTTATCAGGAGAAAGTTTGTAAGACTTTTGAAATGTTGTCATATTTTAAGTCCTCATGTAGCTACTTCGGTTTTTTGTCGACCACAAACCGTGTCAAAAATTTTCGATACCGATCTTAAAGTCACAAAATCGTTTGTAACACATTTAGTTTTTTGTTTTCATAGTGAATTAATGAATTTTTCTTAGATGTTTGGAAATGGTCCTGCATGTTGCCTACCGACTTGATACTTGTCGATGGCGAGTCAGCACCAAAGAAGATAAAGCTAAAATGATCGCTAGACAGACAAATATACAGAATCGCTTTTGGAAGGAAACGGGGCTATTAGTGGATATCGTAAAAAGAGGCCATGGTACCACTAATGACGGAAATACAGCCAGACGATTTTTCAGAAATCCTGAAAAAACCTCAAGTATCACTGGAGTTGACTGCCAGCTCATCGCGAGGCTTGGTACCATTATAGAGGTAATTATTGCATATTATAAGTTTTGTTTTAACCACATTTTGAACGTTGAAAACGCAACTACTACACATACAGTACAACTGCTCTGGAAAACCAACACACTAACTGTATTTGTATCTTTTATTTGTACAAAGTTAAACAATCAAATTTTTCACACAAATTTGTGCGGTGATTTGCACGATTTTGTACATACATTTGCACAAATTCATGCAGTTTTTCGCATTAAATTGTGTGAAAAGATATGTAGGTTTAACTTTGCACGAACGTTTTGCACAAGAACATACAAATACAGTTAGGGTGAAGTGTGTTCAAGTATGCATTACTTACTGCATACGTTTCAGTATTCAGTAAACCGTGTGTATTTCGTAAATTTACGATACCGACCGTAAATTTACTACATAAAATGTTCTATACTCAGTGCAATGTCACTTTTCACGGTAGTGATTCCAAAATAATATTTCGCCTTACAGGTCTTGTGCTCTGGAAGAGCAATCAATTTTGATGTCTTTCGGACCTACTGCAGGCAAACAGCTGAGCTGTACATCCAGCTATACAGCTGGTATTACATGCCTCAGGCGGTCCACAAAGTATTGATACATGGTGCTGATGTCATGGAGGCATTTCCTTTGCCAATTGGCTCTTTTTCAGAGGAAGCCCAAGAGAGTCGTAATAAGGACTTGCGTCGTTTCCGTGAACGCCATGCACGGCAATTTTCTAGGTGTGCTACGTACCAAACAGGCAACAGTTACAAATGTATGTAAAATGATAGAGAACGCCTTAACCAAACGTCCTTTCTTTCAACAGGTTGGAAACAAACCTCGACATGGCCAGGCGATTCTGGTGCACCTCTGACCCCATTATTTCATCTTTGGCCAGTGTAAAGACTACACACATCGAGCCCACAGAGGAAATGAAAAAGCTACTTCTTTAAAATTTTTTATCTTTATCAGAGATAAAAAATATTTAAAAAAAAAAAACAGAAAATCTCTGAAAATAAATTTAAATTTAAATTTAAATTTAAATTATAAAAATATAGAGGTTATTACAAAATATGTACTTTAAAAAGTAAAAGCTAAGTTTTTCAAGGATTTATCATCTTGAGTTAATTTAACCGCAAATCAACGCATTGTCAGTTACTATCACGAGGTACGTACGTAGAAGTGCCTTAGCATGCCCGAAAACCTTCGTGGACACTTCTTTTCGTAAGAGCGTAATCGGCGACCCCATGACGTCCCCGACGACGACTCTAGGATGACCCTGGAGGTGCCAACGGACACCGGCAATGGATTCAGCGCAGCCGAAAACCCCTGTACACAATTTTTCACGAGGGGCGTCATCGGCGACCCATGAGGTCCCCGACGACGACCCCTGGATGACCCTGGAGGTGCGAACGGACACCGGCAATGGATTCAGCGCACCCGAAAACCCCTGTACACAACTTTTCACGAGGGGCGTCATCGGCGACACCATGAGGTCCCCGACGACGACCCCACGAAACGGACACCGGCAATGGATTCGGCGCACCCGAAAACCCCTAAGATCACTAAACGAACGCATAACTACTACGCAGGAAAGGACAAACGATACGCTTTGTCGAAATCATGTTAAACTATGAGATTTTTTCCATTTTTACGTCCATTTTGTGAGATAATCGCTACATTTCGCTACCCGTGACTATATGCCCCTGAAAAAGGACTTGTTTTACTACCCCTTGCTGCCCACCGAACTGTTCGCAACGATTTGCATCTTAAGATATCTCACGTCAAAATGGCGGAGATGCTAATTTTAGCAAAATTTCTTAAATTGTTTAAAATTTAACGGGAATAGATAGACGTGTGCGGTTTGCTCTGCTGGACTCCTCGTCCCTTCCTCTTTCCAGAAATGTATGCAACATATATGGTTTCTAATCAGAATTTATCGGAAATTCGCTTTCTTTAGACCTCATGCGCAACATGCCTTTGTTCACCTCATATTGGCCTACTTTGGCGCTCATTTACGGCCCCAAATCGGTCAACCATCTAGCTAAAACTTCAAGGGCTGTACGCTTTGGTCCTTTCTAAACAAAACGGTACCACTTTTGAAACAATAAACCCATTTTGACGAAAATCCCTTTATGAACCTGAATTTTCGATTTGGCCCCAGTGTGCCGCGTCTCTTGGTATCTCGCATAGAGCCGGTCCAAATAAGAAGGACAACGACAACCTATGACCCTCTCCGATTTGCATGAAATTTTTTTCTTAGGATGGCCCTACACGTGGGAGAACACGGCTAAAATATTAGGCCTTCAAAAAATTTATTGGCCGAGAAAAAAAATATTTTTACAATTTTGCCTGTTTTGGCCAAAATTTGGAACTTTTTCGACTATTTGAAGGTTTTAGGTAGTAGGTAGTTATCCATTGGGTTCCCAGGGTCAAATTGACCAGGGAACAGGAATATGGCCACGGATTCGACCTACGACCATTTCCTCCTGAGATATCGGCCCCAAACTGTGAAAAATGTCGAAAAATACCCAAATCTTGGGGAAACGGTCAAAAATTCACATTTTCGACCATCCGATTAAGCAATTTTGTAGAGAAAGAGCCAATGAATCTTCTCCAAAAACACCCATATTTTTAGGACAAACCGTTTGGAAACTACAGCGTCTCAAAGATTGAGGTTTTTTAAAAGGAGCAAAAAATTGTCATTTTTCACCTCGTGAGTCGGGCTCCGGCACTTGGGACTATATTATCCGGCATAGCTAGCCTTTAAAAGTAGTTTTCTAGGGGCAGTTTTCTAGGGGCAGTGGAGGATTATGACGTGGCAAACTGGCACTGCGATGCAGCGCAGCACCCGCACATAGCGCCTGACGAGCCGGGGCACAGTGGGGCCAAATCGGAAAAACTGGGACATAATTCTGCGGTGCCCGGAGTGGCTCAAAAATTCATGTCCGGGGGTTTTCCGGTATGGACAATCCATTTCCGGTGTCCAGTTGCACCTCCAGGGTCATCCTGGGGGCGTCGTCGGGGACCTACGGGTGTCGCCGACGACGCCCCTCACCAAAACTCGCAAGCCGGGGTTTTCGAGGGTGCTGAATTCATCCCCGGTACTCGTTTGCCCCTCCAGGGTCATCCTGGGGACGTCGTCGGGACCTGGGGAGGGGGGGGAGTCCCCGACAACGCCTCCCGGATGACCCTGGAGGTGCAAACGGACACCGGGGATGGATTCAGCTCCCTCGGAAGCCCACGAGTCACGGTTTGGTGATGGGCGTCGTCGGCGACCCCCCTAGGTCCCCGACGACGCTCCCAGGCTGACCCTGGAGGTGTAAACGGACACCGAGGATGATCTCAGCACCCTCGAAAACCCCGGCTTGCGAGTTTTGGTGAGGGGCATCGTCGGCGATCCCCCTAGGTCCCCGACGACGCCCCCAGGATGACCCTGGAGGTGCAACTGGACACCAGAAATGGATTGTCCATACCGGAAAACCCTCGGATATGAATTTTTGAGCCAATCCGGGCACCGCAGAATTATGTCCCAGTTTTTCCGATTTGGCCCCACTGTGCCCCGGCTCGTCAGGCGCTATGTGCGGGCGCTGCGCTGCATCGCAGTGCCAGTTTGCCACGTCATAATCCTCCACTGCCCCCAGAAAACTACTTTTAAAGGCTAGCTATGCCGGATAATATAGTCCCAAGTGCCGGAGCCCGACTCACGAGGTGAAAAATGACAATTTTTTGCTCCTTTTAAAAAACCTCAATCTTTGAGACGCTGTAGTTTCCAAACGGTTTGTCCTAAAAATATGGGTGTTTTTGGAGAAGATTCATTGTCTGTTTCTCTACAAAATTGCCTAATCGGATGGTCGAAAATGTGAATTTTTGACCGTTTCCCCAAGATTTGGGTATTTTTCGACATTTTTCACAGTTTGGGGCCGATATCTCCGGAGGAAATGGTCGTAGGTCGAATCCGTGGCCATATTCCTGTTCCCTGGTCAATTTGACCCTGGAAACCCAATGGACAATTACCTACTACCTAAAACCTTCGAATAGTCGAAAAAGTTCCAAATTTTGGCCAAAACAGGCAAAATTGTAAAAATATTTTTTTTCTCAGACAATAAATTTTTTGAAGGACTAATATTTTAGCCGTGTTCTCCCACGTATAGGGCCATCCCAAGAAAAAAATTTCATGAAAATCAGAGAGGGTCATGGGTTGTCGTTGTCCTTCGTATTTGGACCGGCTCATATGCTGTAAAGGGGTGGTCCAGTGCGTTTTAAATGATGCTTCCAGGATTTCCTTACGTATTTATTAATAAAACCATTGGACTGGACCTATCCTGCCAGCTCTAACCTTAACTCCCTAAGTTCCCTAGTA
>JAWJED010000046.1:5873058-5898058 GCA_033675135.1 Frankliniella intonsa | reverse complement strand
CCATGTCTACATCTATGGTTACATTACTTGATTCATGACCAGAATCAGGTGCTTCAGAGTCTGGTATAGAGACGCCTGTAAAATTAAGGAGTGTTAATATTTTCCTAATAATAGTAAATGAGTAAATGGGCCTATGCACTGCCCCCCCCCCCTCCCCACAAAAAAAAAAAAAAAAATTGTAGAGTAAACTTTCCAGTTTGCACAAAAATATTTTGCAAGCAACCTACCTTGCATGGAAGAAGCAGGAACACGGTTCAAAAGTGTGATGTTCTTCATCTCGAGGGTGTGTGAATTTGCCACGTCAAAATCGGTGTTGTCAAAATTAGGGTTGTCAAAGTTGAGTTGAACATCAATATCCATGGGCGAGTCTGTTGGGTAAAACATTTAAAATATTTACAATGTGTAGGTGACACCAAAGCACTCAGAAACATTTAAAAATAAATGTAGACATAGATGTAGACATGGAAGGTAAATGTCCTTGTTTGCTAATTGTTGACAAAAACAAATCATCACGATCAACATTACTGATTTTTTTTTCTTTTTTTTGCAGAAACATTTAAAAATAAATGTTAAATGTTGTTCAAACTATCCTAACTTTGTCTTAAAAATCATATCAGTTATATCTTATCTTATCTTATCTTACCTTTTTCAGGTACTACTGGATGAGGTCCAAGAGAAACAGCGGGATCATCTTCTGATGCTTCCAAGCTGGACTGCTGTATAGCTGCAAGTGAACATAGCGAAGATAGTTTTTCATCCCAGCAGTAATCAGACAGTTAATTTTTCAAAAAGTATAGTGTCAACATAAATGTACTTAGAAGTCAGTGAGTAGCTATAAAATTTATATCATCATAAATTTCTTACCTGTAACAACTGGAAGCTGGAGTGTGGGAACTGCATCCCAGCGCAGAGAGAAGACTTTCTTCCATTATTGTAAGCTTCGCTACACATATGGTTTCCACACACCCTGGCGCTTTTCTTGACCTCTTTGTAAGTTTTCCCTTGTAGCTTATCATTTTGACAGGCGGCTAACCACTTCTCAAAGAACCTAAAGTGACCAAAAAGTTCTAAGTGGTGAAATTTTGTTTTGCATGTCTTTTTGGTTGAAAAGTAATGTATTAGTGAGTAATGCTGTTCTGTACTTGGAGTACTTCTGTACATAGTAAATGCTACACTCTTTGTGCGTAGCAATGGACAGAATGACAAGTGCAGAATTATGTACACAATTGTTCAAAATTCTGGACATGGTAGTCTGCCCATTGGTACATACAAAAGGAACATAAAACATTTAAATTTATGTACTGCTAGTAGTTTACTGAAGTGCCATGGTGGTCTTATGTGACTGTATACTTCCCTATGTCATGAGCACATGCTAACAGAGGACCATGTGGTGTTACTTCCGGGCTTGGTGGAAATGTGTGGAAGCTGAGGCCCTTGTTACTTGTGTACTCTTTACACCCGGCCACCGCGCATTTAGTTCCACCCATTTCATATCACTTTGAGGTATTCTCTAGGTCTAACTTTTCCTGGCCTCACCCAGGCCACCCAGACCTCTCAGTGTTGCAGGTTTGATTGTCATAACACTGCCCAGTTTTACTATTTGTGTTGGGGTGGGGTGGGGTTGGGTGGGTAGGGGGGAGTTGAACTATGACATGTCAGAGGTAAGGTGATGTACCTGTCTCTCACTTCACACCTCAAATTGGTCATTCTGTCCCTAGTTCCCTATGTGTGTATTGTACTGTTTAAGGTTGTAAATAACATCAGGAGTGCAAGGTAAAATTTTTGTTAGTTGTAATTTATTTAATGTGTCTGTTATTTGTTTTTGATTTTTGCTTTTTTGAAATAATAAATCATGTATTGTGAGTATCTCAGCATTTTATTTCTTAATTTCATTATAGTTTTTTGTTATGATGTAATTTCGGCTGAAACATACGGATGCAGAGAGTAAGGTGTTCTCGGACGATTTAAATTTCGCGCGTTTTGGCAACATTCCCGCAGGTGAAACTAGATCAAATGTAAAAAACTTTAAGTTGACTTTGACTCATAATTTTTATTTTTATGGCAATATGTAGCACAGCTAGTAACTTGGTAAAATTATGAAGGTGTCAGAACAATTTGTATTGGAAAAATAATTCAGTCAACCATTTCAGCGATTCAGTTTTTTTTTTGTTGGCACGACAGCATTCTGTAGAAAGACGTCACAGGCCCCTGGTAGCCAGGCAACCCGCGGTAAAAAACATTAGTGATTTTACTTCCCAGTGGGCCAGGAATTTGCAACACACAGCTTGGAAAATTACTGATTAGGCTGGATAGTAGCCTTTACAAGCCCATTGGGCTGGGAAAGACTCAATTACATGCCCACTCCTGTGAAATTCCTGTCAACAGTGGCCAGGAAATTTCAAGCCCTGGTAGTAAATTTACCGTGTGGGCTGGGAAGGTCTGCATCACCTGCCCACCTGTGAGGTAAGTTCACAAGTGGTGGGCTGGAGAGCGAACTTCCGCAGCCCACCAGCTGCAAATTTCCCCGCTGCGTAGGGGGGGTTTTCCCGCGGTGGGTGGGCAAAGGCATCTCACACAGCCCACCGACTGTAAATATCCACACTCTGAGGTACGTGGTGCCTGACAGGTAGACAACGCGTAGGCAGGTTTGAATCTTAGCGCATTGAAGGTCCCGGAGCCAAATGTACTCCATTTGCCTGTTGCGGGTTCCCGCTCGCGACTCTGCAGTGTGCAGTATGCACATGGTCAGGGGGAGCTTGGTCTCTGCTCGGACTGCATCAGTTTTTGATCTTCGGAGTGTTCCCGAGGAACCGGCACGGTTAGGGGGTTGGTGGGGACCTTCACGGCCGTAGGAGAAGCTCGGACCGAATCACTACACACATGAGTAACGTGATGTCGACCACGAACGACAGATGGTGCCACGTGGAAACCTTAGCGCGCGCTACGTCTTTGCAACCGCCAAACGGTCTGGTCAGGGCGAGTAACACCTCGTGTGTGTGCGATGGCGGACTCCGAAGTGGAGATATACGTGTGACCAGGCGGCGCTTGTGCACTGCTCGGACAGCACACTTTTTATTTTTGATGTGTTGAGTCGGTCTGAGAATTCGGCCCCGGTTATGGGTCGGTAACACACGGACTGAATCCAACTGAACATACACGGGTGACGTGAAATCGCTAATGATGCTATCAATTTTGATGGAGCAAATCAAATATTTCCTTGCGATTGGTATGGCAACGCAGGAACCCAGTCTGTGGGCTGGGAAATCGCAGTCGGTGGGCAGTGAAGGTGTTACTCACACTCGGGACCTGCGAATTGCCAGGTCGATGGCCAGCAAAGGCTCCTTTCCAGCCCACGTAGTGAATTTACCGTGTGGGCTTGTAGTGACACCTTCCCCTGCCCACTGGGCTGGTAACTTTACAAGGGCTTGGGCCGGAAATTTACAGACCACGTGGGCTTGTGACTTCACGGCCCACTGCGTGTTCTGCTGCGTTGCCACGCCGGGTTGGTAAAATTCACTCCAATTTTTTTTATCGCGCGCGCAACACTAGGACACCGCCTTCAATGCACTGAGATCCCCACCGCGGCCGAGCCCCGAGCCGCGCACCCTCAACAACACCGATTGGGCTTGGCTCCCCTTCTGAACTGGCGCTATCCTGGGGGACAGGCAACCCGAGAGGGGCGCCGCGGTAGACAGAACGGAGCGCGTTTGGGGTGGGAGTGCGTAGTCCTAGGCTAGAATCTCCACTCAACAAAAGAAGGCCAACGGCTCGGCGGCTAGCGCGTCCACCTCGCGACTTTAACTCTTCATTGGCTGAGCGATAGCGAAGCCTATTACTTCACTGATCGGATTTGGCTCCTGTCTGTCTGTCTGTCTGTCTGTCTGTCTGTCTGTCCGCACGATAACTCGAGAACAAGTTGAGATATCGAGTTGATATTTTTACTGTAGCTTCCTGACCTAAAAAGCTCGGTCGAGTTCGAAAATGGGCATTCTAGCTCAAAAATTGACACCGTTAAAAATTAATTTGCATTTTCGAAAATATAATTTAAAAAAAAAATAATTTTTTTTCAGTGTTCTAAGGGGTAACTCGGCGAGTTGCGACCCTTTGGGCGAAAATTTCGTCCGTTTGGCCGTATCTCGCACCGTTTAGCCGCTACTGCGTGATTTAAGGATGAAAAGTCCTAAAAATGCGTGTTGGGTGTCGTTTTCGAAGTATTTCGACGACTTGCGACCCTTTGGGCGAAAATTTCGTCCGTTTGGCCGTATCTCGCACCGCTTAGCCGCTGCAGCGTCAAATTTCGACAAAAAGTCCTACTGTATATACGCTTAGAGTTGTGTATTTCTGAGATTTCTGCTTATCACAGACTAGCATATCGCCGGAACCGTCTCCACGAGTGAAATTTTATTGCGCCCACTGTTTCGTTGTTTCATGCGTATTTTTTATGGCATCCTCATCCATACTGACTGCGCCGCAGGCCTAGGTAGATGTACGCAGGCGCGTCGCAGCGTAACAGTGTTTCGCGAGATATCGCGAAGCCTGTTACGCGAGACGTGGTCTGGCGTACATCTACCTAGTATTAGGTGAACGAAATGTTGGACAGTCTAAATGAATGTGTAATTATCAGTTGTAGACCTGCGGAAATAGTTTTGAAAAGTTTCACGTAGGTTCGTCAAGAAGGAAAAAAAGTGATTCGTGAAATGGTTTACGTAAAGATATACGTAGATGTAAACTAGTTTTGTTATTTCTCGCGAGATTGAAGTCAAACTTTGCAAAACTATTTCCGCAGATGTAAAACTAATATTTCCGCAGATGTAAAACTAATATTTCCGCATTCAGTTCACCTTGTCAACGTTTCGGTGACTTTAAATAATTAGTTAAAGTCGCGAGGTGGACGCCGTCAGCCATCGGCCGTGGTGGCATTACAGTCCTAGCCAACAATCAGGAGCCGCGGTGGCCAGCTAGCGGTCACGTTCAAAACTGTCCTCGTGGTGCATCCTTTTACACGGCGCGAAACAGCAACGATTCTGACGTGACCACTTTTTGCGTTGAAACTTTTGGACATCGAGGTACAAAGCAACAGGCGATGCTTTTCATTGGTTGAAAATAACCGCGAAATGGTGTTATTGGTTAGAGCTTTCCCCGACCCGGCTCGGCTTCCCTTTCCACATCTGTTTTCCCTTGACAAGTCGAGCAGTACCATAGAAACGGAGATTTTCCCGCACGGAAATAAGTACATGGGAATGACACTTGTATGTATACTTATGAAAAAAGTACGCTAAAAGTATCACTTAAAGTATAGCAAAGTATAGTAGTCCCAATCTGCTATTGTTTAAGTATACTTTTTGTATACCTTGTGTATACTTTTGCCAGTCACATTTGTAGGGTACTTATTTCCATGCGGGTTAACTTCAAATTTCTCAAAATTGGCCACTAAATTTTGGATAGCATTGCAGCAGTGAACTCAGGAGATTAAGTTCTACCTCTCTTCCAACTCTTATCAAAATCGTATAGAAAATTCCGGCTTTGCATAATGGGCCGTGCTAATAAACTAGGTAGATGTACGCCAGACCACGTCTCGCGTAACGGGCTTCGCGATATCTCGCGAAACACTGTTACGCTGCGACGCGCCTGCGTACATCTACCTAGGCCTGCGGCGCTGTCAATGTAGATTAGGGTGCTATAAAAAATACGCTTGAAATAACGAAACAATGGACGCCAAAAAATTTCACTGGTGCAGACGGTTCCGGCGATATGCTGGTCTGTGATAGGCGAAAATCTGAGAAAAATACAACTCTAAGCGCATATTAAGGACTTTTTGTCGGAATTTGACGCTGCAGCGGCTTAACGGTGCGCGATACGGCCAAACGGATGAAATTTCCGCCCGGAGGGTCGCAACTCGTCGAAATACCTCGGAAACAACACC
Source organism: Frankliniella intonsa (assembly GCA_033675135.1). Lineage (NCBI taxonomy): Eukaryota > Metazoa > Arthropoda > Insecta > Thysanoptera > Thripidae > Frankliniella > Frankliniella intonsa. Next base: position 5,892,135 of record JAWJED010000046.1, on the reverse strand, counting down.
CAACATGCATTTTTAGGACTTTTCCTCCTTTAGTCACGCAGTAGTGGCTAAACGGTAAGAGATACGGCCAAACGGACGAAATTTTCGCCCAAAGGGTCGCAACTCGCCGAGTTACCCCTTAGGACACTGAAAAAAAATATTTATTTTTAAAATTATTTTTTTTGAAAATGTAAATTAATTTTTAACGGTGTCAATTTTTGAGCTAGAATGCCCATTTTCGAACTCGACCGAGCTTTTTGGGCAAGGAAGCTACAGTAAAAATTTCAGCTCGATTTCTCTACTCGTTCTTGAGTTATCGTGCGGACAGACAGACAGACAGACAAACAGACAGACAAACAAACAGACAGACAGGAGCCAAATCCGATCAGTGAAGTAATAGGCTTAGCTATCGCTCAGCCAAAAATAAAAAATACGATTTACGAAATCCTGGTAGGCACGAAGTAAAATTGTGTTATGGTCGTGAAAAGTATTTAAGTAAGTAGGCATTTTATTTGAAAATTAACAGTTTATTATCTTATTATTAAATTCATGGACAGGTTACTTAATTTTTTTTGAAAACATTTGCATAAGTTTGGGAAACAGTAACATTCTTCATTACATTCTCTTACTCTTCCATATGAGTTTCAATGGTAGTTTTTTCTTCTGTACTTTCATCTTTCTTCTCTATATCTGATTTAGGCTTTTCTTCATGATTTGGTTTTACTGCTTCTTTTAATTTTCTGTAAAAAAAATGAAAGTTGCCGTTTATTAGGAGAGTTTATAAGCAGGAGAAAGCAGGCGCTTTGGCGCTATACTGGGTACTAGTACAAGACAGTTTTGGTAAAAAAATTATAAGTCTACCTTTTGTAATCATTCCTCTCCGAACGCTTTCTCCATTGAGGCTTGAGGTGTGTGTTACAGGTTCCTCTTCCTCCTTGGTATCCTCCTCTTCCTCCTCGCTGTCCTCGGTGGCCTCTCTGGGGTCCTTGTCCTCTTGGGGCTCCCCTTCCTCTCATCACTCCTCTGCCTCTCTGCATTCCTCTAGTTGGTCCTCGTGAGCCTCGCCACATATTTGGATTTCCTCGTCCATTTCCTCGTCGATTATCCATCAAATCTGAAAGAATATAGTAATCTTAAGAGTTAACCTTGCGTGGCGTGGTTGAGTTTCTTTTCGTTCGCGTCGGGAATGCAGCAATGCAGCAATGAATGCTAAGTATATTGAAACAATTTGTTGGCTGAGCGATAGCGAAACCTATTACTTCACTGATCCGATTTGGCTCCTGTCTGTCTGTCTGTCTGTTTGTCTGTTTGTCTGTCTGTCTGTGTAGCTGCTAGCACGATAACTCAAGAACGAGTTCAGATATCGACTTGAAAATTTTACTGAAGCTTCTTGACCTAAAAAGCTCGGACGAGTTCGAATATGGGCATTCTACCTCAAAAATTGACACCGTTAAAAATTAATTTACATTTTCGAAAAAAAAAATTAAATAAATATTTTTTTACAGTGTCCTAAGGGGTAACTCGGCGAGTTGCGACCCTTTGGGCGAAAATTTCGTCCGTTCGGCCGTATCTCTTACCGTTTAGCCGCTACTGCGTGACTAAAGGAAGAAAAGTCCTAAAAATGCGTGTTGGGTGTCGTTTTCGAAGTATTTCGACGAGTTGCGACCCTTTGGGCGGAAATTTCGTCCGTTTGGCCGTATTTCTTACCGTTTTGCTGTTACAGCGTTAAATTTGGACAAGAAGTCGCCAATACGCGCGTAAAAAGTGTATGAATCAGATCGGCATATCGCCGGAACCGTCTGCACGAGTGCAATTCAATGGTGCCAACTGATTTATTATGATTTATTATTAGAATCGTATTTGCACCAGTCAGCAAGGGCATAACCCAAAAGTTCTGACATTTATCGACAAACCCCTACCCTTTCCCGTACATTGTCAGAACGGTCCTTTCCAGTGTAATTCAATGGCGTTCCCTGATTTGACGACAAGGGTTCAAATAAGTTTCGACAATATGGCATCCTAATTTTTTAGACGGAAACTGGACGGAAAGCGCCGCAGGCCTAGGTAGATGTACGCAGGCGCGTCGCAGCGTAACAGTGTTTCGCGAAACATCGCGAAGCCTGTTACGCGAGACGTGGTCTGGCGTACATCTACCTAGTAGTTATAGTACTTACCGCATGCCATGTGGCAGGCTTTGACCAGCGTCTCAATTCTGAAATCGTCCATGTCACTTAGATTTTCTATTTTTTCACTTTTCAAACGAACTTCAAAATATTTGGCGTGGGGGCACGTGTGGGATTCCCTGGGGTATTGTTGTGGTTTTTACGTGTATTGATGAGACATTGTGCGAGACTATGTCTACGGAATGAAAAATATGTTGTAACGTACATGTTATGTTTAGCTGAAAATGGCGTGTTTAATTTTTCATAATTTTTATGATCGAGTTTGAATATGAATGTCAATATGAAAATTGTAGAACTGTTGAGCGTAACTGGATTTCTGAAGTACGTAGTGTTGTGTACAGTTAGCACAAATTTAAAAAAATGTCGGTAAGTACAAAATTTCACTGTTAATTTTATGTAGTAAATTTATCTATCGGTGGCATGAAGTGTATATTTATTGGTGTAATAAGAAGTAGATGGAAAATGAAGTAAGTAGTAAAGTTGCTATGGTGATGTGTTGGGTGTATGAATTTGGCTTTGTTTGATTGCTGTAGGCGTGGTTTTGATTGTATTCATTTGTGTTTTCAAAAATTTAAGCTTGTTCGAGATGTCTAACGTGTTAAAGGTTTGTTTAAACTGTGATGAGAGAAATCGGTTCCTAAAATTCAAGTCTGAAATGTATGTTTAATGTGTTTAATTTGTTTTAGAGGGTTATTTCTGGTATGATGGGGGAAGAGAGCTCTTCAGCAAAGATTATGAAGCTGGATGAAACTAGTGAGAAAGTAGCTGTATCCAGTGAAGTGGTATGAATTATTTATGTCGAATGTGTTTGATGGTAGTTTTATTGTGCATGGTTTTAAAAAAGGTTATCATTGCAGAATAAAATGGAATCTGAAGAACTAGGTGGAAAAGGTGATTGAAGTTCTATTGTTCCCCTGGCTAGTAATGCTGATGTTGAAAAAGAAGATGACGATCTCTTTCAGGTTTGTTTATTTTTATTTTAGTGGTTTTATGTTGTTGGTAAGTAATAGTAATTTTATTTTATTTTTTTGTAGGACTTGACTGAACCTACTGAAAGGATTATTCAGAAGGTTTCTGAAATGAAGATTGGAGAAACTTATCAGCTGGTTGACATATATTCTATGCAAGTAGAAGATAGGTTAGCCATTGTGGGAGGGTTTCAATTAGATGAGGAACCTGTGATCTATGTCTGGATGCCCACATCTTTGGTTCGCAATTATGATGCAAAAAAAGTATTGGAGTTAAAGGACAAAATAAACAAGGGTAAAAAAGGTTACGCAGTTTACAAAGGTATGAAGGTAACTAAGTACAATACGACATCATATGATATTGTGTGGGTTCAAAAGAAGGGGAATTAATTGTATATGTTTAATTTCCTTTCTTTCTCCTTTCTGTTTTTGTTTATTTTAGAGTGAAGCACACTCTTATTGAGTTCATGTTGTTTTAATGTTTATCAGTTTTGCATGTTGTCAATTTGAGTTTGTTCATTTCATTGTTATTTTTGGTTCTTGGTCTTGCATGCTGTGAATGTTAGTTGTTTTAATTTAGTATATATCTGTATCATTTAACATTCATATTGCATGCATTCTGCTGAATGATTATACTAACTTGGTGTGAACTCGCATGTAAGTCACTGCATGCTATTGTGTATAATTATTAACACTTATACATTGTGTATGTCATGCATGCTGCTGTTAAAATTACTTTCATGTTTCAAAATAAAGTTTTAAAACTTGAATTTCATTTTATTGTAGTTAGTGGTTTTTTAGTATATTTAGTTTGTTATAATGAACTGATTGTAGGTTATGTTGTTGGTAAGTTATTATTGATTAGTGTAAAAAAGTTTTGTGAAAATGAACAAGTGGACTCTGAAAGGATATGATGAGGTGTCTATCTTTGGTGGTGATATAGTGTCATTTTAATTTTAGATGAGGAAGGCATTCTAAAGCATTTTAAAGCTGGCATGATTCAGCTGTTATTTTATTAATGCATGAATACGGTGAGCTGGCATGCTTCAGTTCTTGTATTAAACTTTAATTAGTTTGAATCATGAAAGAAGCATGGTGCTACTTTAGTGTTACGAAGTGAAGAGCTTGAAAAGTAGTTTATGAAGAAAATAGAACTTTGTTGGCTATTTTTATGCACATACTTAAAAGTAATGAGAAAGCTTATTTTGTTAGGTATGAATTATAAGCAATGATCGTTATAGATGTAATGGGTAGTTGTCTCCAGTTAAAAAGTTGAAGTAGTTACTGTTATGGTGAGGTTGTTTGGGATTATAAGGTAAGTATTGCATGGATTACATAAACAGAAGTTTATTATGAATAATGACTCTAAATTTGAGTTTAGTTGAGTTGTTATTCAGTTTTCATATTGGATAAAAAGCAATATATTTGGCATACTGTTGGTGATTTAGTAGGTTAGCATTTGTATGAAATTATAGGTGTTGTTAGTATATTGTGATTGGAGTAAATGAATTGCGTTTCATGTTTTTGCTTAGGCATGCAGGCTTTGATGAATTCTGATTGACTTTTTGTTTTTGCATGCTGTTTTTTGTACATGTTTTAGCCAAAAGTAATAAATGACAAAGGAGAAGTAGTTTATGTTATAGACCTGGAATACTCTTTTGTCTATTGCAGAATAAGGACATAGTAACACAACACAGCATGAATCTATTGGAAAAACAAGTTATAAGTAACGGAACGTCATTCTTCTCCAGTTTTTACTAATGGCTTATAAACAATGTTTTCACTTTAGTTTAGTGTTTAGTATGGGAAAGGTCCAGAGGTACACCCTTGCGGAGGTCCCCCCCATGTATTTCTTGAAAATATATACATTTTGGTTTTGTATTGTTGGCTACTGTATATGTGTGGATATTCGATGTCCTTCGATTATTTCGAAATATGCAAGTGTATATCTCATGTAAGATAATCGGTTGTATATTTCAAAATATGCGTCGAGCGTAGAATATTTCGGAAATATGCATTGAATATTTCGTTTACTCCAGCGATTATTTCTAAAAACTCGATGTCTATTTCAAAATATGCGTTGAATATTATTTTTTCACGGTTGAATATTTCAAAATATTCATTGTATATTTCATATTCGTCACTCTGATTAGCTAATTTCATTCCATTTTAGCAAGCTGCTGATCCGAGCGGCTGTGGCTCGTTTTGCGTAGAAACACATGGAATCGTTGTGCAGCAGAGTTCTTATTTGGGTACCAGACGGGACCCGAAGTGCGCCCGAAACGACAGGTGCGAGCGAGATGGAGCTACGGTCCGCTTCGAACCTTTCCCTCGCACCTCTCGTTTCTGACGCAGTTCGGGTCTCGTCGGGTACCCGAATGACAACTCTGTTGTGCAGCCTACAAAACAGATACATGATCCTGAGCTGTGTATCTCTGTTGTAGGCGAGGGGGTATCCACTCGCGTAATGGCCGGGTCACCTGTCTTGTAATAGAAATAGTAGAGCGCGTAATGTCCGCGTAATGTCTGTCATGTCCGAGTTATGGCGCAATGGCCCCGTAATAGGCGTAATAGTCCCGTAATCCGCATAATAGCTAGTGTAATGTGCGTAATGGACGCGTAATGAACCCGTAATAGTCTTGTAATGGACGCGTAATAGCTGTAAAAGACATGTAATTGATGCACCCAGAAAAATGAAAAGTTGTGGCAACCATCGTATGGTTCCTTCAGGGACAACCATAAAATATGGTTGAGACAACGATCAGCCAGTGGTAAAGACTGGATTTTTGGTTAATACAACTATCCTATTGTCACCGCAACCATATTTTATGGTTGTCCCTGAAGTAACCATACGACGGTTGCTGCAGCTTTTCATTTTTCTCGGTGTGAGTAATGGCTGTAATGTGTGCGTAATGTTTCTTATGTTGAGTAATGGAAGTAATTCCGCGTAATGCGCGTAATAGGGCGTAATCGAAATCAATAACGGTAATGTGAAATAGTCGGGTCGTGATTTTTGGAAGTGGATACCCCCTCGGCTGAAGGCTCCACAACGATTCCATGTTTTTCTACGCAAACCATTCGGGTAAGGAGCTTGCTTAAATGAAATGAAATACGGCAATCAGAGTGATGTCGGGGAAGTAGATGCAAGCTATGCAACCCCAGCGCAAAGAGCAACCCGCGAAATCAGCACCTCGGCTCTAGCGGGCGCCGAGGTGCGACACGACAGGCAGACGTGTCACGGCTCCCGACTGGACTACATCGTTCGGACAAGTGAGTGCTTTGGGGGTTCGCGATAGTTGAGTTGATTCCTGTGTTCTACCTTATCCTATCCCCCATACGATCGAGCTACACCCTTCCGAGTATTATTTTTAGCGGCATACAGGGAAATACCGGACAACCGCATTTATTAACACCACCGCAACAATACTACCGATTAGTGACGAATACAAAATATACAATGACTATTTTGAAATATTCAACCGTAAAAAAATAATATTCAACGCATATTTTGAAATATACAACCGATTATCTCACATGCGATATACACTTGCATATTTCGAATTAATCGAAGGACATCGAATATCCACACATACAGTAGCCAACAATACAAAACCAAAATGTATATATTTTCAAGAAATACATGGGGGGGACCTCCGCAAGGGTGTACCTCCGCACGTTATCCTTTAGTATGTTGCAGAGTAAGGACATAATAATGGCAAAATAATAAACAGAACCAATGCATGAATGTATTTGAAGAAGAAGGTGGAGATAATGGAAATTCATTCTTCGCCGTTTTGAACTATTGGCTTTTGGACAATCTCTTCAAGTGGAGTCTGTATAAAAGTAAAAGTAAGTCAGTGAAGTATAATTGTAGAAGTATTATGAAGCATAATTTATTTTATACTTACTGCTAGGTAGCAGTTGCAATTATGGCAGATAAAATCATTATATTGATCTATTGTAATTTTGCATTTTTTGTTAGTAGTGCGTTGAGGATAGTGCTGAGAAACAGGCTTGTCGTTCATATTTGGATTAACTCCAATTAACGAATAGCACTTTATGCACAACTGCGTAAAAGAAGAAAAGTTAAGGTTAGACGATGTGGGAAGGGAGCATTGCTCCTAATGCCATTTTTCCTAATCCTAATTCCATAAATTTTGTGTCAAGATAAATAAAATAAAAGTTATTTACATAAGTCAACTTATGTGAATATAGTTGTAGAATTATGATATTCTTTAAAATGGAAGATATAGAAATAATTTGGAGATGTTATGACAACAAGTGAAAGATGTTACAACAAGAGCAATCTTATTATCTCATCTTCAAAAGATTCAACAACAAGTCACTTTTTCTCAAAAATCACATCAATTGCAAGTTGTTATAACAACTTCTTTTTGTTATAACAACTTCTTGTTGTTATAACAACTTTTGTTGTTATAACAACTTCTTGTTGTTATAACAACTTCAGAAATGTTATTTCCATAACTTCCAAATCGACTACCAGTAGCCTAGCGGATAGGCGCCGTGTCCGCAGGCAGCGCACGGGGCAGCTCTGCCCATTGGGTTGCCTACCTCGAAGATCGCAGGCATTTCATCGTTCAGCGGCAAGATCCATCGCATCGGATCCGCTTCTGTCGGTGAGTGGAAAAAAACTACAGCTATTGATTAGTCTTTAATTAGAGGAGAACATTGCAAAGTCGTGGCAAGCCAGTCAAGCAAGATTTCTCGCTGTCAGCAGTGCAGACTTGTGACCAGCTGGTCACACCGCCGTTTCTCTTCTTTCTATGGACGACGTCTCTCCCAGACGTTTAAGTGGCTGGTCACACTAAGTTACTATCAATGTGTGCCACACTCGCGACCGGCCAGCACCACAAGGCCCTTCCCGAGTGTGTTCCATGCACAGGTTCGTGACCAGGCGGTCACGAAGACTTTACACTCGGTCGCTTGATTCGAAATCGCAAGTGCCGGATTCTTGACCGTTCACGCTCCAAATGTGTGTCTCGATTCTGACTCATAGGGATTCGAACAACTTAACAATTGACGCTGAGAAGATTTTCTCAAAATGTAAACACTATTACAACACATTATTTGAGGGATCCCCCTTCACTAGCCTGATAGTTGAAAGCAGTAGCAGAGTGTACGCGTACAGCTGTGACAGCCTGGTCTCCTACGCCCTCGCCTAGGAGAAGACAATGCTGACTATGGCCGCCCCAATCGATCGTGACATCGTGACAGCGTGACCTCCCACGCCCGGCCTGCACGGAGACAAGCTTGGTGTGATCCCGGGGCTAGCGTCACCACCCTACATCCTGGACTTCCCCGCCCGGCCCGCGCGGCGCGCCCTCCAGCAGGGCGTCACCACCGTGACATACTGAACTGCCCCGCCTGGCCTGCTAGGAGACAAGCTGAGTGTGATCCCGGGGCTAGCGTCACCACCCTACATCCTGGACTTCCCCGCCCGGCCCGCGCGGTGCGCCCTCCAGCAGGGCGTCACCACCGTGACATACTGAACTGCCCCGCCCGGCCTGCTAGGAGACAAGCTGAGTGTGATCCCGGGGCTAGCGTCACCACCCTACATCCTGGACTTCCCCGCCCGGCCCGCGCGGTGCGCCCTCCAGCAGGGCGTCACCACCGTGACATACTGAACTGCCCCGCCCGGCCTGCTAGGAGACAAGCTGAGTGTGATCCCGGGGCTAGCGTCACCACCCTACATCCTGGACTTCCCCGCCCGGCCCGCGCGGTGCGCCCTCCAGCAGGGCGTCACCACCGTGACATACTGAACTGCCCCGCCCGGCCTGCTAGGAGACAAGCTGAGTGTGATCCCGGGGCTAGCGTCACCACCCTACATCCTGGACTTCCCCGCCCGGCCTGCTAGGAGACAAGCTGACGGCGCCCCCACAATATGGACGTTACCGAGGCAGAGCTAATGAGAGCGCGCCTGCGACACAATGGATAGGCCAACCCGCCAAACACTGGTGTGAAGTTGGTGGCCTACCCGGAGAGCCTAAGCTCAAAGGGAAGCAGGAATTAAAAATTCCTGGCACCCAAGTTTTCGTTCCGTCGCCTCTCGGAAAGTGTATTGTTTGGGCACCTTGAGTGTTGCCGCCCGAGTAGAATGTGACACCGTGACAGGCTGACTTTCTCTGCCCAGCCCTGCTATGCGATAAGCTTCTTGTGCTGAAAATACCGAAATCCCAAGTGGGTGAGTATTGTCTCAAGATTGCTGTTCAACTTGTTTCTTCTCTTTGTTCTAAATCAGATTGCAAAGGTTATTTTTAATGTTTTTCAGATTATTGTCTCCTGGCAGTGATTACCAATTAGCAATGGTTATCCTGAGTTTAGCAGGTAGGCATTGAATTTTTAACATATTGTTGTTCTCATTGCCTTAAGGCCTTCCATCCATCTTACCCCATGGAGTTTAACATGTTTTTAATGCTTTAATTTCAGAATTTCATCACTTCATATAATGAAAATTTGGTACAAAATGTGTAAATGGGTTCCTATTTTACTAAATCCGATAATAAAAATGTACCTGGAACATTTGGTTTGTGAAGTAACAACACCTTTATCCATTTGGATGAAATGATCCAAATACATTCTTATGCGCCATATTCTATAGACCATGAGAGTGATAGAAACTTCTGTAACTTGCTAAGTATTTGTTGGACTTGCCAGTTTGGGGTGAATTAATGCAATCCATCAATATGAACAGTCTTAGGAAAATTTTTTTTAAGGTCATCAAATTCATATTTAATTATTGTGTAATGTTTGGTCTATGATGTAAGGCCTTAACATATCCTTCTTTTAATGTGAGATTGTGCTAGTAGTCTCCTTGTTTTGTTTGAAGTGACTTGTAATTATGATTCTAATTTTCAAATTTGTGACACATGTAAACAGTTTAATACTAATTTCTCCATGCTTCTGCTGCCTTGTTGCTTACATTGACCTCACTCACCTTTAATAACTTGTACCATTATGTAAAATATCCACTCCTGATAATTCTCGTATAGTTTGTATTCAATAAGTAAAATAAAATTATGCTTTTCTTCATCTGCCATTCAACTTTTTCACCCTCTCCTTTTAGCCTGACCCATGTCTTGAAGGCTCTCTTACTAAACAGACAAGGACAAGCCCGGTTAGACTAATTTCCTCAATGGGCTTCAAATCCGATATAGCAAATGCCAGTACTGTTAAAAAGGTTTAGTATCCCTTCATTTCACCTGAAGCGTCACTGGACTCCACACTCAAATGCAAGAATAAACAAAGTACTAAATGCAAATAGGAACTTTTATTGATAAAGTTTGAAGCACAACACATTGACATCCCAGAGTTCTTGGGTATAACTAGGCAAACAGGACAGCAGCCAAATAAGAAACTACATGAGATCAGTAACACCTTGTTGTAAATGCCTAACACTCGTGTCGAGGTCATTGTCAAATTTCAATGAAATTCTAATATAAAACAAAAAATCTACATCCTATCATTTAAAAAACACTTCTAAAAAGGGGTAGATTCAGTCAAATCAAACAAAAGAAAAATATTGAACCGAAGTCACAAAGTAAGAACTCAAATACAAGAATATCAACTTTTCTGTAAAGAGTTTGATAAAGTCAAAAAAATGAACAAAGTATATAAAAAGCTTGAACCAAAGTCCTAAAGTATATAAAAAGCTTGAACCAAAGTCCTAAAGGACACAATACAAAAGAAAATAATGTGAACTAGCTAAAACAACTTTTCCCATGTTCTGAAGCGGAATCCATCAAAAGGACAACCTTTCTTCTGAGATTTGAGCTTAGTGAGACAAGCTTCGCAAAATAGGTGTTTGCATCTAATCTTGCAGTTCTTTGGTCTATCAAGGCAAACAGGACAGCGGCCCATGTTGGGATCATCATCTACGGGTGCTGATTTTGCTTCTGTGGTTGGTTCAGATCGGCTTTTCTTTTGAGGCATATTTTCTGGCAATAAAGAGAGCAATTAGGCAAAAGTATACGAAATATTAAAATGGTTATTTATTGCAAATCTTACCTTGAGATGTTCCGCTGCTGTCACTCAGAAAATGCTTTGTCCCTTTATGGGTTTCCTTCGACTTCTCCTTTGAAAACTTGTGGCTTCGGAAGAAGGCTGCCATCTGGGACATGAGGTTGCCTTTATCAACTTCTTTAGAGGACTTTGAGGGCAAGTCTGGGAAAAAAATATTGAGTACATTAGAAAATAAGTGATATCTATCCTTTCTGTTAAAATTGGTTGAACTGAGATAACACTCACTCTGTTCAGAGGCTGAGCTGGAGGAGTTGAATAGTTTGGATGGTCGAGCAATAGTGTTCGTCTTGATTGGTCTAGCAGCATGCTGAGAAGGTCCAGCTACCGAAATGTTCTTTCTGATAGCTCCAGTGGCTGCAGAGGGTCCACTTGACAAGTTCGAAGGGCCTGCTGCCCCATCTATATAAGGAAATAAAAGTAAGGAGTAGCCTTATGCAACAGTGTTAGAAATGAAGGTGGTAATAAAGAAAATGCTTACAATCCCCACAGGCATCGCTGTACATGCTATCATCTGACGGGATCACTACCACGTTGCTTATTTCAGATTTTGGTGTAGAGTGGTTCAGTGATTTCTTCTTGTTATCAGACTCATATAACCATGAGTCATCTGAAATGAAACAAAAACAATTACAAGCCATTAGTCATCCATCATGCAGTAGTTAATTCAAAATGTCAAACACTTACTGAAATTGGCTGTGGCCCCGCAGACTGAAGCTGCTGTTGCTGATGGCACTTCAGTTCTGGAGGTGGCTATAGCTGATGGCATTACAGCTCCAGCTTGCCCAGCAGATGCTGATGTCAATGAACAAAGATCAGTCAATGCTTTCGCCAGCTGGCTAATTGAGTTTTGACTGGCAGCTGGGTCATGGGTATAGATGTCTGCAAGAGGAAAATATATTTAAAACAAACCCACAATTACTGAAAACAGATCACAAGACAGAAGTTGTACTAACTGATAGTTATACTGATGGGTGTGGCCTTCCGCACAGACTCCTCAGACAACTCTTGCACAGACTCCTTAGGCGTTTCTGGCACAGACTCGTTGGGCAACTCTGGCACTTCCTTGGGCGTCTCGGGGACAGAGTCCTTGGGCAACTCTGAGACAGACTCCTTGGGCAACTCTGAGACAGACTCCTTGGGCAACTCTGTTTTGGGTAAAATACCCATGGCTTGCAGTCTTAGCTTGCGAAGCTGTTCTTTATCTACATGAATACAGAGAATACAGTTCCCATTACATGAGGCTATGAGAATGATCTCATTTAATCACAAACACAACCTCGCAAACCAACTATCACTGCAAAAAAGTCCCAGCCACAACTAGGTACAGAACTTACCATCCCCACTCATGGTTAGCCAAACTTGGTGACACGGATAATTCAGAGTCTTGACAACTGAAGAACCTCAACGAAAAAAGCCCATACGCACGAATCTAGAATTGAAATATAAATAAAAATTAATCTTAACTTCCATCAGGTGGTGGGAAAAACGTAAATTACTGGCACAAAGCAATCAGGGGGAGAGAATTTAGAAAAAGAATCAAAAACTAAACTTAAAATGAATTGAGCGGTGGAAAACAGGTAAATTAATAAATCAAAGCAAGAGGTTGGAGGGAAAGTGAAGAATGAATCAGAAAGTACTTTTAAAATCCAATAAGTGGAGGGGAAAACGTAAATTACAAGATTAAAGCAATCAAGGGGAGGGAATGCCAAAGTATGGGATAAGGAGAAAATTAGGGTCGAAATGATAAATTCCACGGTGGGCTGAAAGCCCAACCACTGAAACTAAGATATATTCACAGGATGCCGCAAGAAAATCAATTGAGAAGGTAATACTACAACTTTAAGAAGTACAAGCCGGGGACTCTATAACCTGTCACGCGAATATCTCTAGAGCCAGATTTAAATTATTTCCGTGATACCACTTTTGCTCAGACGAGAAGACTGTATCGAGCAAACAGGGAAGAGGTTGAGGGACCCGAAAATCGGGTGACAAACCCTAATAGTGTAAAAATAACTTAATGAAGACGCACCTAGCACCTTCTCCACCGACACTGCTTGAGGAACTGGGGTGAGTGTGAGTGAGGCGAAGCGAGGGACGGCTAGGAACGGGGTCCACACGATCAAGCCGAAGGGCGGAAATACGAAAATACACCACTGTAGCCACCTATGCTGCCACTGTGCAGGTGGTCACTTAAAGAAGAAAATAGTTATATTCTTGTCAAGCTACTTTTTTACAATATTACTAAAAATGAGATTTATTTGAAGGGTCTTCAAAAAAATAAATTTTATTGCTTATAATGATTGCAGTTTGCTAAGGGTAGTGTGTTGTTGGTAGCTAATAGAGCTACTGGAAATAATATAAACAAATGAAGTTGATCGTCTGCGGATGTTTTTCGGTTGTGGCATGAGTCGTTTCGTTTGCTCTCAAGTTTCGTAGATAATGTGTGCTGACATACATATTGATCCTGGAAAAGGCCTATTTACCCGCATTTACCATTGTGGAGATGGATATTCCTATCACTCAAATCGGGAAGTGCAGGACAATGAAGATTTAAAGACTATATTTCTAAGATGCTCAAAATTCACTGACAGGGCTATGCACTGCCCTGGCCGAGCAATAATTTACGAAAGACCTGAAGGCCGGGAATGGAAGAACACTAAACCTCATATTTGTAGGAGAGATCGCCTTGCCTCTCAAGAAAGATTGCTCAGGCATGACATACTTAATGCATGTCGTACCAGAGATTACACAGCACCTCGTGCACTTATCAATGAGCAAGCTGCAAGGTAGGTACTATTTCAATTAATCAGCTGCATTTTGTTTTTTAATCGAAGATATTGCTGATGCGTTGACCTTGTTTGCCTAACTCAGGTATCCAATCGATGTAGCAGCCAGACTTCGACAATGCAATCTGCGCCATGCCATGAAGCGTGCAAGATATCATATGTTGCCTCGTGCCCCTGCCACTTTGGATGAGCTAGGTGCTATACTTGCAGATCCAGCCAATGAACACATTGCTGCTACCAAGGATGGGAGTGACCATCTGTATGCTGGTACAGTAGGCCCTGATGGTGAGCGTTGTACTATTTATGTATCACGAAGGATGCGGAGATTCATGAGAAGAATCAGAGAGGTTTTCTCAGATGCCACATTTATTTCGACTCCTCTACGGCCTAATGGTAGGCAAGTATGGCAGATAGTGTGTTTGGTTCGCCACAATGTAAGTAAACTGCTGTGGGGAAACGTCAGACATAATTGATCTTAGTTTATCCTTGGGAAAAAACAGGCTAACTTCGACTTTTCTTAAGACAGGTAATTCCTCTAGTAGTGGTGCACATGGAGAGAAAAAGTTATGAGGCATATAGGGCTGTGCTGCTTCACCTCCAACAAATCATTCCTAACTTTAGACCTAGCCTTGTGATGGCTGATTTTGAGACAGCACAACAGCTAGCTTGGCGTGAGGTGTATGGTGTTATTGTCAGAGGCTGCTACATCCACTATGTGAGAGTGAGTCTGGAGTTTTAGGTGTTTGAATGTGTAGTTAAATTATTGTGAACCAAATAACTAATTTTTCTTTCATCAGAATGTTGTGAGGAAAGGCAAGAAACATGGTCTAACCAAACGTCTCTTGGAAAATGTGCCTGTGCTCCGGTCAATCTTCCGATCCTTTATGTCCATTCCTCTCCTGCCTCACGCTGAGATGCACCATGGGGTCATGGTACTTATTAGAGCTGCCATAAGGGCAAATGTCCTACACTACTTGATGAGGTTCTTGGCTTACTATCTCCGGACCTGGATGATTGGACCCAATTATGAAATTCTGTCTGTGTACAACCAAGCAGACAGAACCAACAATGCTTGTGAAGCAGCAAACAGAGTTCTGGGCCTGGAGACTGGGCCACATCGCCCCAACATTTGGCATTTCATACGTAAGTTCTCAACTATTGCTTTCTCAGAAACAAAAATATTAAATCTTTATACATGATATCTTTCTTTCGTCAATGTTGTCTAAGCCTTTAGTTACCTCGCTACTTAAAATCTTTTCTAAATCCCTTTTTTTCATTGCAGACTCATTGAAGAAGTATGAACATGCTGCCTACACTGATGTAGTTGCGTTCCTTGCCGGCCGTGCTTTGGGTAGACCTCGAACTACTGTAACTTTGAGGAACGATGCAATCATCAGAAACTACACAGTCGATCTGCTGAATGGACAGATATCAATCAGGCGATTCTTGCGAATGACCTCGACACGAGTGTTAGGCATTTACAACAATGTGTAAGTGATCTCATGTAGTTTCTTATTTGGCTGCTGTCCTGTTTGCCTAGTTATACCCAAGAACTGTAAGATAAGATGTAAACACCTATTTTTCGAAGTTTGTATCTCTAAGCTCAGCATAAAGTTTTTCCATATGATGCATTCTGCTTAAGAACTTTAAAATATTGCATTATTTATTGGCTGAGCGATAGCGAAGCCTATTACTTCACTGATCCGATTTGGCTCCTGTCTGTCTGTCTGTCTGTCTGTTTGTCTGTCTGTCTGTCTGTCTGTGTAGCTGCTAGCACGATAACTCAAGAACGAGTTCAGATGTCGACTTGAAAATTTTACTGAAGCTTCTTGACCTAAAAAGCTCGGACGAGTTCGAATATGGGCACTCTACCTCAAAAATTGACACCGTTAAAAATTAATTTACATTTTCGAAAAAAAAAAATTTTAAAATAAATATTTTTTTACAGTGTTCTAAGGGGTAACTCAGCGAGTTGCGACCCTCTGGGCGAAAATTTCGTCCGTTCGGCCGTATCTCTTACCGTTTAGCCGCTACTGCGTGATTAAAGGAAGAAAAGTCCTAAAAATGCATGTTAGGTGTCGTTTCCGAGGTATTTCGACGAGTTGTGACGCTTTGGGCGGAAATTTCGTCCGTTTGGCCGTATCTCTTACCGTTTTGCTGTTACAGCGTTAAATTTGGACAAGAAGTCGCTAATACGCGCCTAAAAAGTGTATTAATCAGATCGGCATATCGCCGGAACTGTCTGCACGAGTGCAATTCAATGTTGCCAAGTGATTTATTATTAGAATCGTATTTGAACCAGTCAGCAAGGGCATAACTCAAAAGTTCTGACATTTATCGACAAACCCAAACTACCCTTTCCCGTACATTGTCAGAACGGTCCTTTCCAGTGTAATTCAATGGCGTTCTCTGATTTGACAAGGGTTCAAATAAGTTTCGACAATATGGCATCCTAATTTTTTAGACGGAAAGCGCCGCAGGCCTAGGTAGATGTACGCAGGCGCGTCGCAGCGTAACAGTGTTTCGCGATACATCGCGAAGCCTGTTACGCGAGACGTGGTCTGGCGTACATCTACCTAGTTATATTTGAATTTCATTGAAATTTGACTCTGGGATGTCAATGTGTTGTGCTTCAAACTTTATCAATAAAAGTTCCTATTTGCATTTAGTACTTTGTTTATTCTTGCATTTGAGTGTGGAGTCCAGTGACGCTTCAGGTGAAATGAAGGGATACTAAACCTTTTTAACAGTACTGGCATTTGCTATATTGGATTTGAAGCCCATTGAGGAAATTAGTCTAACCGGGCTTGTCCTTGTCTGTTTAGTAAGAGAGCCTTCAAGACATGGGTCAGGCTAAAAGGAGAGGGTGAAAAAGTTGAATGGCAGATGAAGAAAAGCATAATTTTATTTTACTTACTGAATACAAACTATACGAGAATTATCAGGAGTGGATATTTTACATAATGATGCAAAATATTGAAGGTGAGTAATGCCAATGGAAGCAATTTTATATTTTGCATGGAAAACAAATCTCATCACCAAGTGGACTTTAAAATAAAAATCAGAACCTGTCAACTTTGTGTGATTACTTTTTTGTGAAACAGGATTTGCAATTTCCGATAAAAGCCCATTTGGATGCTAGCCAGGTAAAAGTCCATAAAATTAAATCACAATTTAGACTAGGAGGCTGCTTACACTTCTTGTTGGCTATCAGGCATACGTTCCTTCAGAGATGTACACGAAGCCATTTTACTACCAGTGTCAGTACTCTTGCCAAGAGACTAGGACTTATGGATAGGCAACGGTGGGCGGCGTTAGCTCCGAATTCGCTGCCGCGCGACATATTTGTCGCGATATCTCAGGAACCGTTGCGATTTTCAGGCCGACCGAAAGTTTGCTGGACTCAGGTGGTCTCTGTCTATCACGAAAATTCAAAAAAGGTATCACTTTCCACCCTTTCCCGTCGCTAGAGCCGGCCAAATGCTATTCTCCCTACGGGGCGGACCTCCAAAGGTGGCGGAGCGTAGCTGAAAAAAGTACCAAATCGCCTCTAAGACTAAGTTACTGCACAAATTTGGTACCTATGGGTTCCTAATATATTATATGTGAAATGTGAATGTTCTCCTAACAGTTCTGTGCAGTTACATGGCCACAGAAGCGATTTGGTACTTTTTTCAGCTACGCTCCGCCACCTTCGGAGGTCCGCCCCGTAGGGAGAATTGCATTTGGCCGGCTCCAGCGACGGAAAAGGGCGGGAAGTGAAACCTTTTTTGAATTTTGGTGATAGACAGAGACCTCCTGAGTCCAGCAAACTTTCGATCGGCCCGAAAATCGCAACGGTTCCTGAGATATCGCGACAAATATGTCGCGCGGCAGCGAATTCGGAGCTCACGCCGCCCACCGTTGCCTATCCATAAGTCCTAGTCTCTTGCTCTTGCTGAGCTCGGAAGTAAAGAGTATTTTGAGAAGAGTATCCTCTGAAACTGAACAATCCACTCCAGACTAACTATTTTGCATTTTGCCTTTTTGATGGTTTAATACAATTCCCAGTACTTAAAGTAAGTATACTGGAATCTAGTAAATTCATAATTCTATATAATCACTTACAAAGTCACTATTTCAAAGTTCTTTCAAAGGCAATACTATCCGCCATAGGCAGCAAGGGCAATGAGCATGGAGGAATTAGTAACATAATTACAGGTCTACAACACTTCAGACAAACCAAAAAAAAAGGAGACTACTAGCACAGTCTCACATTAAAAGAAGGGTATGATAAGGCCCTGACATCACAGACAATACCTTATACAATAAATAAAAATGAATTTAATGACCTAAAAAAAATATCTCCTTATACTGTTCATATTGATGGATTTCTTTAATTCACCCCAAACTGGCAAGGCCAACAAATACTTAGCAAGTTACAGAGGTTTCTATCACTCTCATGGCCTAAAGAATTTGGCGCATAAGAATGTATTTGGATCATATCATCCAAATGGATAAAGGTGTCACTACCTCACAAACCAAATGTTTCCAGGACATTTTTTTTGTCTGATGTAGTAAAAAAGGAACCCATCTACACATTTTGTACCAAATTTCCATTATATGAAGTGATGAAATTCTGAAATTAAAGCCATGAAAACGTTAAACTCCATGGGGTAACTTGGATGGAAGGCCTGAAGGCAATGAAAACAACAATACGTTCAAAATTCAATGCCTACCTGCTAAACTCAGGATAACCATTGCTAATTTGTAATCACTGCCAGGAGAGAGACAAGGTTCATTCGGCCAAGAGACAATCATCTTAAAAACGTTTGCAAACTGATTTAGAACAAAAAGAAGAAACAAGCTGAACAGCAATCTTGAGATAATACTCACCCACTCGAAATTTCGCTATTTTCATCGGGTAGTGCAGAGAAAGTCAGCCTGTCATGGTGTCACATTCTACTCGGGCAGCAACACTCAAGGTGCCCCAACAATACACTTTCCGAGAGGCGACGGAACGAAAACTTGGGTGCCAGGAATTTTTAATTCCTGCTTCCCTCTGAGCTTAGGCTCTCCGGGTAGGCCACCAACTTCACACCAGTGTTTGGCGGGTTGGCCTATCCATTGTGTCGCAGGCGC
>JAWJED010000046.1:5865958-5872558 GCA_033675135.1 Frankliniella intonsa | reverse complement strand
CCGCATCGCGTCAGTTTGACACCGTCGGGCGGTGAACCGACGGTGCGGGACACAGATCCAACTACGAGCTTTTTAACCGCAACAACTTTTATATACGCTATTGGAGCTGGAATTACCGCGGCTGCTGGCACCAGACTTGCCCTCCAATTGATACTCCTTAAAGGATTTAAAGTGTAGTCATTCCGATTACGGGGCCTCGGATGAGTCCCGTATCGTTATCTTTCGTCACTACCTCCCCGAGCCGGGAGTGGGTAATTTGCGCGCCTGCTGCCTTCCTTGGATGTGGTAGCCGTTTCTCAGGCTCCCTCTCCG
Organism: Frankliniella intonsa; assembly: GCA_033675135.1. Lineage (NCBI taxonomy): Eukaryota > Metazoa > Arthropoda > Insecta > Thysanoptera > Thripidae > Frankliniella > Frankliniella intonsa. The sequence continues at coordinate 5,872,246 of JAWJED010000046.1, read as the reverse complement.
GAATCGAACCCTGATTCCCCGTTACCCGTTACAACCATGGTAGGCGCAGAACCTACCATCGACAGTTGATAAGGCAGACATTTGAAAGATGCGTCGCCGGCACGGAGGCCGTGCGATCAGCCCAAAGTTATTCAGAGTCACCAAGTTAGACGATGGCCGAAACCACCGATTGGTTTTGATCTAATAAAAGCGTCCCTTCCGTCTCCGGTCGGGACTCTGTTGGCATGTATTAGCTCCAGTATTTCCGCAGTTATCCATGTAACTGAAGTACGATCTATTGAACCATAACTGATATAATGAGCCTTCCGCGGTTTCACCTTAATTTGGCTTGCACTTAGACATGCATGGCTTAATCTTTGAGACAAGCATATGATAACTGGCAGGATCAACCAGGTAGCTGTCGTCCACCCGAGACGGGCTTCGTGAGCGTCTGTTTCATATAGACCCCGGGTCAAGCCCCGAAAGAGTCCCAGACTCAGCAGAGATTTTTATTATATTTTTCATCGACCGCTCAGGACACGACAGGGCGGGGCCCACTCGGGTGCTCTGGGTGGAGCTCGCACGTCCGCAACTAAGGGAGCGCTCGCTCGCGTAAGCCCCAACACACTGTGCGTCACTTTTTGCGGTGAGAGAAATATTCATTCAATCATCGGCCGGCTGGCTACCTCAGCGACGGAAACCGTCCTTTTTTCGCCAGCCGCGAGACTGATTATATATATATATTAGGGTCCGCGACGGGCACCCTTACTTTCAGCTTCAAACTTCTCCGTCCGACTCTTCGGTAGAATACCGTTCGTCTTAGGTAAAAGTCGTGCTTTGCATTACTTTCGCTCGGTGAGCAGAGAGTCAATGAAGCCCCTTGCGAGAGTTAATCTCTGGGAGCAATAGTTTTGAGTTCTTGTCCGCTTTCGGCGACCGTGACAGAAGCGACAGGGGGCCGCGGACGAGCTGTCGAGAGGGCGCATTTCGCGTTAACGTGACCTTACGAGCCCCTTACGGGAAAGAGCACGCGCCACGCCGCTGTTCCGTTCGCGTCCAAACTTGTTTCGAAGCTATCACCCGTCCCTCCAGCAGGAAAAGAAAATTTCCCCCTTTGGGACGGCGGAGTGCATTCATCGCTCGGAAAGTGTTTGGGCAGGAGCTACTTTGGTATTTTCACTCGCTGCCGACTACCAATCCAGGAAGACCCTCTCGGTATTCCATTGCGTGCACCACAAACGACTTACACGAAACGGGACGCTCGCTATTACGGACCCAGCGGGATTTCGGACTTGTCGTGCGAAAGCCATGTGCATCTTTCGTATCCCTGTCTCTGTGCGGTTAAATAAAAACCTCAGGGCAACTACCGGAAGACGTAGCTTTGGGCACATTCATCTGGTTGGCAAGCAGCGGGTAGGAACGATACATCGATACCATGAATCCCGGAGCTCACGTGCGACTTACGTACATGGACGCGCCGATGTCACACCATGGGAAGGCACTTACTAGCGACGAAGCGTTTTCGGCTAACCAACCCAAGCACCAGAAGGTCGACTCTTTTGTCAGGGAAGCGACACAAACCCAGTTCTTTCCTCTCTCTCCTCCTATAGGCATTTTGACAAGACGAGTCCAAGTTATTCTCTGGCGAGCGACGTCCTCCTATTTTTCTCTGGTTTTCAAGCATCAAAAAATAGGATATCTCTGTTCGGATCGGTAAAAACGTCTTTTACAACATCTTAGAAACCTTTCCTGAACGTCTCTCTCTTGGAATCGTGTTTCTCTAATCGCCATGCTCCTCTCCTCATAGGCATTTTGACAAGACGAGTCCAAGTTATTCTCTGGTGAGCGACGTCCTCCTATTTTTCTCTGGTTTTGAAGCATCAAAAAATAGGATATCTCTGTTCGGATCGGTAAAAACGTCTTTTACAACATCTTAGAAACCTTTCCTGAACGTCTCTCTCTTGGAATCTCGTTTCTCTCGTTGCCATACTCGTCCCCTCATAGGCATTTTGACAAGACGAGTCCAAGTTATTCACTGGTGAGCGACGTCCTCCTATTTTTCTCTGGTTTTGAAGCATCAAAAAATAGGATATCTCTGTTCGGATCGGTAAAAACGTCTTTTACAACATCTTAGAAACCTTTCCTGAACGTCTCTCTCTTGGAATCTCGTTTCTCTCGTTGCCATACTCGTCCCCTCATAGGCATTTTGACAAGACGAGTCCAAGTTATTCTCTGGTGAGCGACGTTCTCCTATTTTTCTCTGGTTTTGAGGCATCAAAAAATAGGATATCTCTGTTCGGATCGGTAAAAACGTCTTTTACAACATCTTAGAAACCTTTCCTGAACGTCTCTCTCTTGGAATCTCGTTTCTCTCATCGCCGTGCTCGTCCCCTCATAGGCATTTTGACAAGACGAGTCCTGGTTATTCACTGGTGAGCGACATTCTCCTATTTTTCTGGGGTTTTGAAACCTTCGAAAATAGGTTTTCTCTGTTCGGATCGGTAAAAACGTCTGTTACAACATCTTTGACACCTTTCCTGAACGCCGCTCTACGATAACACAAGTCCGTGCGTGCCACTTCTGCTCTCTCATGCCTTTCCACTCCACCTTCGTCCCCCTATAGGCTTTTTGACAAGACGAGTCCTGGTTATTCACTGGTGAGCGACATTCTCCTATTTTTCTCTGATTTTGAAACTTGAGGAAATAGGACATCTCTGTTTGGTGCGGCGCGGCTGGACTCAGGCAGGGACTTAGCCGCTGAAGAGTACGAACCGCACGCGCGACCAGAACGTCGCTCTCAGGACTCGTGCTTGGCGGCGGAGCGGCGCGGTGAATCCCTTCACCGAGAGCGCAGCGCCGCACCGCGCAGCGCACGGCCTCTTCGTACTGCTGCCGCGGCCGCAGCGCTCTCTTCCTCCGTTCACCGCCACTGTCCCCTATAGGCATTTTGACAAGACGAGTCGTATATAGTCACTGGCGAGCGGCATTCTCCTATGTTTCCCTGTATTTGGGACTTGGGAAAATAGGACATCTCTGTTTGGTGCGGCGCGGAACGGATCATACTGGGACTTAGCCGCTGTAGAGTCCGCAACGCACGCGCAACAAGAACGTCGCTCTCAGGACCCGTGCTACTCGGCGGCGCGGCGCGGTGAATCGCTTCACCGTGAGCGGAGCGCAGCGCATGGCCCCTTCGTACTGCTGCCGCGGCCGCAGCGCTCTCTGCCTCCGTTCACCGCCACTGTCCCCTATAGGCATTTTGACAAGGCGAGTCCTGTATAGTCACTGGCGAGCGGCATTCTCCTATGTTTCCCTTTATTTGGGACTTGGGAAAATAGGACATCTCTGTTTGGTGCGGCGCGAGACGTATCATACTTGGACTTAGCCGCTGTAGAGTCGGCAACGCACGCGCAACCAGACCGCCGCCCTCAGGACTCGTGCCTGCGCCGTGCGGCGAGGCGAGGCAAGTCTACTCACCGCAGCGCAGAGCGGCGCGGCGCGGCGCGGCGCGGCGCGTCTCCAGGGCCACGCGCAGCAGCCGCACCGCGGCCCACTGAGTCAGCGCAGCGCGACCGGATGGCCAGTCCGCATCGTTTATGGTTGGAACTAGGGCGGTATCTGATCGCACTCTCCCGCACCGCGCGGGGCATTTTGCGCGGCCTCGGGTCTCTGAGGAATACAGGTCGCTCCTCCCGTACTCACTCTCACCGAGTCGAATGATAGGTATTTTTCGGGCCTTCGACTCCCTGAGGAATGCGCCCAATCCGTACGGACTCTCATTCACCGCGCTCCAGCGTAGTATTTTCTGAGGCCTCCAGTCCCTGAGGACTCTGCGCGTCGCGTGCGTGCTTCCTCTCACCGCGCCGCAGCGCGCTATTTTTCGAGGCCTCGTTTCTCTGAGGACTCTGCGCGAGCCGTACGCACTCTCATTCACCGCGCCGCAGCGCCCTATTTTCTGACACCTCGAGTCTCTGAGGACTCCGCGCGTCGCGTGCGTGCTTCCTCTCACCGCGCCGCAGCGCCCTATTTTCTGACACCTCGACTCTCTGAGGACTCTGCGCGATCCGTACGCACTCTCATTCACCGCGCCGCAGCGTGGTATTTTCCAAGGCCTCGAGTCCCTGAGGACTGTGCCCGATCCGTACGGACTCCCATTCACCGCGCCGCAGCGCCCTATTTTCTGACACCTCGACTCTCTGAGGACTCTGCGCGATCCGTACGCACTCTGATTCACCGCGCCGCAGCGTGGTATTTTCTGAGGCCTCGAGTCCCTGAGGACTCTGCGCGATCCGTACGCACTCTCATTCACCGCGCCGCAGCGTGGTATTTTCTAAGGCCTCGAGTCCCTGAGGACTCTGCCTGATCCGTACGGACTCTCAATCACCGCGCCGAAGCGCGCTATTTTTCGGGCTGCCGACTCCCTGAGGAATCCGCCCAATCCGTACGGACTCTCATTCACCGCGCCGCAGCGCGCTATTTTCCGAGGCCTCTTCCCTCTGAGGACTCTGCGAGTCCCGTGCGTACTCTCAGTCACCGCGCCGCAGCGCGCTATTTTTCAAGCCCCCGACTCCCTGAGGAATCCGCCGGATCCTTACGGACTCTCATTCACCGCGCCGCAGCGCGCTATTTTCCAAGGCCCCGAGTCTCTGAGGACTCTGCGCGTCCCGTACGCACTCTCAATCACCGCGCCGGAGCGCGCTATTTTTCGGGCTGCCGACTCCCTGAGGAATCCGCCCGATCCGTACGGACTCGCAACCACCGCGTTTCCGCGGGGTATTTTTCGAGGCCTCGACCCTCTGAGGACGCGCGCCGCAGCGCGCGGTAAACCTCTTAGCCGCGGTGGGAACTTTGTCTCCGACCGAGTCCGTCAGACAGCCGAGGGGAGCGCGCTCTCCGCGGAGAGCGGCCGTCCGCCCGCCGCCGGCCCGGCGGCCGGCCGGCAGGGCACCCGATCGCACGCTGCGGCGCGGCCGCGCGCGGAGCGAGCCGCTCGGGACTTAGTCGCTGGCGCGACCAGTCGGACCCACACCTCTCCCCCTATAGGCTTTTTGACAAGACGAGTCGTGGTTATTCTCGGGCGAGCGACGTTCTACCACTTTTGACAGACGCAGAGGGGTCGGAAAGTAGGTGCGCGGTGACTTTTACGGCAAAGGTCGGAAATCTTCAAAACTTTTATGTTCGGAATTCGATCCCGCCGTCACGGGCGGCATGCGTACGGGTCTCCGAGGTCCGCCCCGGACATTTTCGGTCACCCGTTCACCCACTTTGAACAAATGCGCCAAAATTAGACGGAGACCGATTTCGGCGACTTTGGCGGTGGTTTCGGGTTCAGGGGCGTTCCTTAACGCTTCCTTACGCCCCCGGTGCGCATCCCTTTCGCATTGAACAACTTTTCGAACGGAAATGATCCAAAATTAACCCTGAGCCGTAGGAAGGCCGTACAAACGCCAAAGTCGCTCTGGGGGCTTCCCTGAGCATACCGAACGTGTCGCCGAGGCCGTTCGGGGATTATCGGCTAATTCTAACGCCCCATTGAACCTAAATGAACCAATATTGACCATGGGCCCTAGGAAGGCCGTACAAACGCCAAAGTCGCTCTGGGGGCTCTCCTGAGCATACCGAACGGGTCCCCGAGGCCGTTCGGAGATTATCGGCCAATTCTAACGCCCCATTGAACCTAAATGAACCAATATTTATCATGGGCCGTAGGAAGGCCGTACAAAAGCCAAGGTCGCTCTGGGGGCTTACCTGAGCATACCGAACGGGTCCCCAAGGACGTGCGGAGTTTATCGGCCAATTCTAACGCCCCATAGAACCTAAATGAACCAATATTAACCCTGCGCCGTAGAAAGGCAGTACAAACGCCAAAGTCACTCAGCGGGCTCCACCAAGCCTACCGCACGTCTTCCCAACGCCCTACATAGCATATCGGCCAATTCTAACGCTCCACTGAACCTAAATGAACCAATATTAACCCTGCGCCGTAGAAAGGCCGTACAAACGCCAAAGTCACTCAGCGGGCTCCACCAAGCCTACCGCACGTCTTCCCAACGCCCTACATAGCATATCGGCCAATTCTAACGCTCCACCGAACGTAAATGAACCAATATTATCCCTGAGCCGTAGAAGGGGAGTTCAAACGCCAAAGTCACTCGAGGGGCTCCCTCAAGCCTACCGCACGACTTCCCAACGCCGTACATAGCATAACGGCCAATTCTAACGCCAGATCGAACCTTAATGATCCAAAATTAACCCTAAGCCTCAGGAAGGCCGTACAGACGCCAAAGTCAGTCGGAGGGCTTCCCTGAGCAT
>JAWJED010000046.1:5816312-5852431 GCA_033675135.1 Frankliniella intonsa | reverse complement strand
AACTCTGATGAAACCAAAACATACTTCGTGCCTACCAGGATTTCGTGAAATCGTATTTTTTTTTTAAAAAACAGCCTTTAACCACCAGGTGAGAAAAAAATGTAGCCATAACTGCGGCACACAGAAGTATTACAACGCAAGTATATGTTTGCGTTTGTTAAGGTGCAGCAACGGCTGGGAAGGAGCCTGGAGGCAACAGAGTGGGGCTGGAGAGCTGAGGGGCGCATCCTGCGGCCCGTCCCCTCACTAGAGATGCCTGCGCCTGCCCACCTGCTGGTGCTGGTGTTCTGCGGCTGCAGGAACACATGCAGCACGCGGTGCCAGTGCCGCAGAGCGGGGCTTCCCTGCACGGCGATGTGCCGCATGTGTGCTGGACAAGCGTGCACGAACCGCAGCGCAGAAGGAGATGAAGAGGACGGCGAGGACCCCGACGACCCGGACCCGGTCTAGCCTAAGCGGGCTGCAGCACAGCACGAGAAAAGCGGGAAAAGAAATAAGAAACAGAAGTGATCAAAGGAAAATAAAATAATTTTTGGACTTAACACTATTTTCTGTGAAGTGTCGAAAAAGTGCGCCCAAAAAGTAGGCAACCCGCATTAACGGTGGGCTTATTGGCTTTCCGACTGTGTCCAATGAACTCAGCGACCCCGAAAACGTTGTAGTAGAATTTTCCCGGTCAAAATCGGATGTAAATTACGGAATCGAGGTGGGAGGTACTTAGGCCCCTGGGCGTCCGCCATCTTGGATTTGGAGGGTCCTTGGTGATTGGAAGAGTTTCAGAAATGGTTAGTAAGTTTCAAAACGCAACCGCACGATAGAAAAGCATCATTCCCATTGCAGCAAGCCGCAAACACCGCGCCAGGCATAGCTGGGCCGGGCCGGGCCGGCTCCGGCTGGGCCCGGCGCGGACAGAGGGGCTTATCGCGGTGCGCGGCCGCGCGCCGCGGGGCGTACTGGCCACATTTGTAGTCCGATTTTGATCCCATTAAGCTCAAATACTTTGGAAAAGTACGGCCTACAACTTTTGTACGGCATTTTTTTGAATCCTCCTGCGGTAAAAGCTTCAAATCGGCGTTGAACAAAGTTGAACACTTTTGGAACACAGCTTTTTTTTACTTTGCTCGGGTTTCTGTTCAAAACTATCGGTGCAAGATAAAAAATTTATAAAATTTGATTTGTAGACCAGACCCTTCGCTTCATTTCCAAAAACCCGCATGCCGATAGCATTAATGGTTCAAACTGTAAATCCAATTTACGAAAACCCTACATTTTGAACTTTGAACACCCGCCGTTCAAAATGCTCAACAGGTACAAATGGGGATTTTTGATATGTTATAGTGCTCGACGAGACGAACAAAGTCCACTATGAAACATTTGTTCTCCAATTTTGTCCAGGTCAAATACGATTCTTCCTGGACTACCCCTTCTGGGGGGAAAGAAGCAGTACATTGAACTCTGAGTTTTCGGGCAGCATATTCTGTCTGATAACAATATGGAATTTCTGAGCTAAAAACCTCCTCAGGCAAAACAGGGCATTGTTCATATCCTCGCAGAAGAGGGTGCAAGTACTCTCTAGGCCGTTTTGATATAGCACTAATTGAGTGAGAGTCTATGCTATACCATTTGACCACTGCTTTTAAAATCTGGTGTTTTTGCCGCAGTTAAGAGGAAGTTTCCCTATTTCTGCAAGGTGAGCAATCTTGGGGGAGGACCTCATAGCTCCTGAGACCACCCGTGCTGCTTCTAGCTGTACAGACTGCAGTTTACTCCACATTTTCTGAGATTTTGGGTCATAGACCTCTATTCCATAGTCAAAGATAGGTCGGACTAGAGCAGTATGGGCACGGTACAGAGTCATGGGGTGAGGTCCCCACCAATGTCCTGAGAGAGAGCGTATGAAATTCAGCCGAAGTTTAGTCTTGGTATGTATTTTTTCCACCTGAGCGTGCCAGTTTAGCTTACTATCAAATATGACTCCTAGAAATCTTGCCTCTGGTGTAATCCCTAACAGAAATGGAACTCCCTACCTTGTCCCAGTTTTGTCCCTAAGTTGCCCTAAGTCATACAGCTTCTAGTTATTTCGATATTTTGTAAAGATATCCGTTAAAACGTCTCATTACGAATGGTATTTCATCTATTAAAGTAACTCCTGGTGTATAACAAATGTACGAGGGTTGTCTACCTACTGAGATGAAAACGTATCACTAAATTACATTGCATTCAGAACATTACTTGTTCTTTAAACACTTTGTATTCCGGTGGAAATGTCAGGTGAAGAACAAGTCCAAAGGAGTTATTTCTAAAATGTAAACCAACTCTTGTAGGATGGCTGGAAGTCGTCATCATCATCGCCTAAACTGTCCCGTCACATGGAAACTTCATTGCAGTGGCAGTGACAGCGCCTGAAGAGGCAGACAAGGGAAAAGTAACATCACATTGCACGGGATTCAAAGAAGGAAAGGACAGTTCAGACATCTGGGGTTCAAGCAGCTCAGCTAAGCAGAACTTACTTTTGGTAACAGTAGATCTGCTCGTGGTGGTTATCATGCCCATTTCTTCTTTCCAGTTCATCATGTGGGGCCCCATCATCATCCACGGGTTGAAGTTCTGAGGAAAGACATGAAAGCCCACAATGGAGGTTATGGTGCAGGAATGTAGGTGATGACGTTGTGGTGTAAACCCAATTACGGTCAGGTGATGCCTACTCCCGAGGCATACATGTCGTTTCTGCTCAAGGTGGCGAAACATCACGGGGCATGTGAGGATCTCCATGCGGCGGCTATAGAGGTAGCCAACTATGCAGGTGCGACTTGGATACTCACACCGGTTGGAAACATTTGTGATCCTAACATCCCTTACCGTGCCGGAGGAGTGCCCCAGCCTCTCGATGATATTGTTGAAGTACCCGAGGATGATGAGCGCCGCACCCGGGCAGAGGACCCATTCCCTGAACATTCGCAGGATGAGCTCGGCATAAACACTTACACCAGGGCAGGTGTGCCAGTCAGGCTCAGTGCCAAACCTTTGCTGTGCACTATGGAGGTGTTAAATCAGCTTAGTTTACCAATGCCCGGTGAAGTGGGTGTGTTGCAGCTGATATTGGGCCTAGTTCGCTCGGATAGCATGCCAGCCGAGGACGAGCTACTGTTGAGCACGTCTGCAAGTGAATACCATTTGCTCTCCCTCACGATGTCTGCAGTGATAGCCTCCTTATCTTCAACCCTGCTGTCTTCCTATAACTTGATTGGTGTTGACATCACGGCGATAATGCTGCATTCCGCTGACATGACACCGAGCGTGGGGGTGGCTCCACTTGTCCTACCGTTCACTTATCCTACCTTAAAACTACGCTCATAAAAATATATCATACAAGGTTTTGTTGTCGTTTGTCCTACCAGCCTCCCTTGCTGTCCATGTAGGACAGTGCCGTTTGTCCTACCACCCTGGTCGTGTATAAAAATATGCGCGTCAATATAAATATGGGGTGTCACTAAATATATTGATATAAATATGGCCACCCGTCTGGTTTCTCCAAGCCGCAGAGAAGGGCAGTGTCACTTGTCCTACCTGCCGAACGAATGAAGGCGGTCATATAAATATAGAGGCGCAATATAAATATGCATATAAATATAGAGGTGTGAAACAAGTTGCCTACCCCCATGGGCGCTCGGGTCAGGGGAGAGCGCTAACAGGAACGGTGGTGACTGAGGGGGGGGGGGGGTCGTGAAGGGGATCGGGGATCGGGGGATCTGCCCCTGAGGAGATCGGAGACGCAGTGATTCACAGTAGTAATTGAGGGAGTGCATTGCGACCTTGAGGACCCAAAGCAATCCTCCACACCTTACTCCGCAGGTTTCAAGGGCGTCAAGTGCAGTGTGGCCAGCCCGCTAAGGCGGGTCGGGGGTGCCGTATGTTCACCCTGCGAAGTAGGCAACCCATGTGGCGCCGTGCTGGGCGGGTCAACGACCGCTGGGTGGGCAGGCGCCCAGACCTATGTGCGCACGCACAGCCTGGAAGCACGATGCACTACATGCACTTCGTCCGCCTCATTGGCTGCAACTGTGTTAGTGCCGCGAGTGCTTTACAGGTGTTACGCGGCTCATAAAGTGTGTGTGTGTGTGTTTATATTTTTTGGTGCGCCCGAGCTGGATCATTTCTCTCCCGTGCGTTGCTCGCTGTGGCCTGGGGAACGACCGCGTTTCCATCTCGGCATCGCGCAAGTGAAACATTGAGTGCAGTGCAGTGTATGCAGCCGGCCTGGATATGACTTCAGCCCGAGCCCCACGTTTGAAACTAGCGCGCTAGCGCGCCCTCCCGAGTTTCTCATACGCGGCGCGTAGCCTCACCACCGACCGTCGCTAGTCTGTGTAAGAAGTGCGGTGCATGAGCAAAGCTCGTTCGTCAACAATAACAGAAACACAGTTTACATTATTAAAAATTAAAAACAATAATAATTATTTGTGGTCCGTGTCAACTGGTGTGCAGCCTGTGTGGCTTCGGAGGGCAGCTACTGAAGGCCCAGTGATGTCTGTCATACCCCCCTTTGAGTTGAGAATGGCAGAGTGCGGAAAGCTAATATCCTAAAGTAAGTTCTGCTGTGTTTCAATAACAGTCACTGGCACAACTATTCAACTATTCATGAATTAATTTATATTCATACTGTCTGTGTTTTTGCAGGAGGCACTGGAGTGGAGCAGTGTGTGTTTTTTTGACAAGGAAATTCGCCTATAAATTCAACGCACTGGCCAAGTCTGGTTCCCATGCCCTATAAGTTTTATCTACACCCTGTTGCTCTTGTATTGCATACTTGGCAGTGAAAGATAATTTCCTTGATGTCATTTGCAGTGGACATTGTAATGCAGCTAACTACAACAACTTTATAGAGGAACTACAATAGGGCTGAGAACTTGGAATTTTGTATCAGTGGTTTGTACTGTCAGTTATTTCAACCTGAATGTTAACGCAATAGTAACATAGTAGGATTTCACTCTCTCCTCATAGTTCGAACAATTTTTAATTTCAACCAATGCAATGCATAAGGAGAAATGTATTGCCAACTAAAGGAGCTTTAATCATCTTTTTTTTTTTGACTGATGTATTAGTGATTTTTTCCTTACTGAGAGACACTCCTGTCATAATTACAATTAATAATTTCTGCACCATTTTTAAGTGTCAAAGCTAGCAAATTAATGTTACATCTTTCATGTGAACATTTTCAATAAAAGGAAACATTTTAATTATTTAAATTTTTGCCCTAAGAAGCATCTTGTGACAAAACTTAAAACAGAAAGAAAAGACGGACCTTACTGAAATCATAACTTTCGACTATTTGCCCTTGTAGAAAACATCCCTTGATTGCAACGATAAGGGGCATGCAATGCAAGGTGAGTAGGGTTAACTATGAAATGCAAACCATGTTAATGTACGTAACCAACATTTATTCCTACATTGCAGAGGGATAATATTCAGTACAAAATCATTACTAACTTTACTCCACAAATAATTCATTAGCAATTTCAAGAAACATTATGGAAAAAAAAAGATTTAAAAAGAAAATAATGTAGACTCCTTATAACAGCAGAAGCTTCTGGACATGAATTATGGATAATTGCCACTTTAAGGTCAGCATCCAAGTGCCATACAATGTAGATGAAGACTCAAACCACCAGCAGACAGAAGAAAGAAAATATAAAGGAAGGAAAAATATTAATACAATTATAGCAAGATTTAGCAGACATAGAGTTACTCACTATTCAAGGTATTCCTCTCACATTCCTTTCAATGATGTTTCTATAGTTCCACTAGCATTAGTCCCTCACCTCCTATACTGGGGAGCTTAGCCTGTAAAATAAGATTCCAAGGTCACAAACCTCTCTGTGAATAAATACAAAATACCAAAGCAATTTAAACAAACCTTGAACTCTTGAACATTACGTGCAGGGTATGAATGTACCATTGCCATGCCAATATCCATGTTATGACATGACTCACAATGCGAATCATAATGGTTGATTGTGCCCCAGCTGCAGAAAACATGACTGAAACGTAATGTCAAAATCCTGTAAATGTGATTATTGGGAAGAGAAAATTCACTCACACACACACATTACAAAAACAAAAAAAAAATACCTACAAAAAAAAATTATAGCTTCATAAAAGCAAACTGGTTTTAGGTCATGGCTTTTAAAAAAAGCTAATGACGCATCAAACATCCACACGAAGGGCCATGTTTAGCCTAGATGTACTAGTCCCTTCGGCTTTGACTTTTAGGTTTACGGGTACTACCAATAGACTGTTATGGTAAACCCACAATGCACACTGTGTTTAGGACTAAACATCACTGTAATGTTGATTCTTTCTTTCCAGCCACTAATCTTGGAGAAAAGGTCCATGGTGTCTTTAGGGAAAATTTCATAAGACAGTACATATGAGATACTATCAAATTATTATCTGGTTCTTTAAGTCTTCTCTTTTCTCTCTTGATCTTGATTCTTCGAGTCTTCTCTGTTCTTTCTTCACGCCTTCTGTCTTGATCTTGGTTTTTCTAGTCTTCTCTTTTCTTTCTTGATCTTGGTTTTTCTAGTCTTCTCTTTTCTTTCTTGATCTTGATTCTTCGAGTCTTCTCTGTTCTTCCTTCACGCCTTCTGTCTTGATCTTGGTTCTTCGAGTCTTCTGATTTCTGTCTTGATCTTGGTTCTTCTAGTCTTCTCTTTTCTCTCTTGATCTTGATTCTTCGAGTCTTCTCTGTTCTTTCTTCACGCCTTCTGTCTTGATCTAGGTTCTTCTAGTCTTCTCTTTTTTCCCTTGATCTTGATTCTTCGAGTCTTCTCTGTTCTTTCTTGATCTTGGTTCTTTGAGTCTTCTCTTTTCTTTCTTGATCTTGGTCCTTCGGGTCTTCTCTTTTCTTTCTTGATCTTGATTCCCTACTCTCTACTTTCTTCTCTTCGATTCTTGTTCGTCTCTTGACCTTCTTTCATTCCTCTGCTTCTTTTTTCTATTTTGACCTTCTTTCTTGTCAACGCTTCTTTATCTTCTGCCTCCTCTTTGCTTGTTTCTTCATTCTTCAGCCCCTGTCTTCTCGGCTTCTCATTTCTCACCTCGTCTTCTGTTATTTCTTCGCTTCTTCATTCTTTCTTCAGCTTGTCTTCTTCAGCCTTTTCTCCTGACATCCATTGTGTCCACATTGCCTTTCAGAGTAAGTGACAGGCTTCATGCATTCCTCTGGACGTCCAACCCGCAATGAACGCAGTATTTGCCTCACCCTCAAACGTTAACATTAGCCCAGAATGCAAAAGTCTGCAAAACAAAATGTACAAATGAGCCTGAGGATAGGTAAAAAATATCACAAGTTCTGGTTGCAATAGGCGCACTGCAATACTCACAGCATTAGAAGTTTTTGGTAGCACCCTAGGTGATCATGTTTGCAATCACATTGATAACACTCTTGCTCTAGTGAAATTACACGAAACGAGGGAGGTGAGCCTCAACTGAAAACAAAGTTTTTGAGTCAAGTTCACCATCATTTCACCACAGTAGCAAGTTAGAATCCACCAACATACTAATGAGTTAACGTAAACTTACCTGGAATCTGTTGGTTGGGTAGGTGATGTCATAACCTCTCGAGACGAATAGAAAAACGAGAATTTTCAAGATAGAAGTCTTTCACCACAAACCTGCAAAAGAACTTGCAGTCACTGAAACCGATGAGAAGATAATATGTGAACGGATCAGACTAACAGGTTAGGAAATCATGGGTCAACGAATCGGTGATGAAAAGGAACAAAATGACTGCGTCACAACACTTTCCCGACTCACTCAGTACTCAGAAATACGTTAGAGTGGGCTGATTAACCTGAAAACACAGCCAACGCACTAAAAAGACTGAAAATGCTAAGCGCGAGTGCTACCGAGCTGTGACCGTTACTCACAGTGATGTCCAATTCTAAATCTTCCAACAGTTTACTTTCAAACCAAAATCCGTTCACCCATGAATTCAAAAAACATTTCAAATTACAGTGAAATACAGTGAGTAGTAACTACAAGACTAAACCTACCCGCTTGGCGAGTGCTGTGAAGCCCGTCCTCCGCTCCGCGACCGCCGACCGTTATGGTATGGTCGAACTCCCGAGAGAAATGCATATAGCCTTCTCTCTGTGTACTAAACTGAGGACGATACTCATAGCGGCGATCGTTTCAAAATCAAAATCTTCCAGCTCAATTATGAAAAGTTCATATTCAAACCGAGGTCCGTATATTCACAAATGCAACTTATCATTTTTTAATTTAATTTAAACTAGAAACTTAAATTTCATGCAAGAAAGTTCAACTCTGCTCCTGCTCGGTCTCGGGCACCGTCGATTGTTCTCATTGGTTCTCATACCGAAGTGTTGTCCGCGTCGTCTGCTTCGTGTGCTGCGCATGCGCCAGCGACGCGATCGAGCTTTATTTTTTATTCGATCTGATCCACAGGTGTGTATCAAGAAAAGGCCTTTCACTTTATTACACGTGAGGTTTATTACAATGCTGAATCCACCTCGGCAAGTTTTCAGTCAAATTATGAAACGCCCAATATGCACGTAAACTCGTATCTATCGTAAAGTTGTGTACTTTGTTTTGTGGCGTCCATTGTGTGTCTCATAACCTTTTATCTGTAAATATTTTGTTTAGTAAATACTCTGTCGTCGTAGGTTAGCAGGAAAAGTATATGCATCACAGAATAATTTGCTTTTTCACCTTTTTACTGGTGCAGTTTCTGATGTGTGTCTCTGATAATAGATTGTTTTATAATGAGAGACGAGGATGTTTTCCATGATGTTGTGGTCATATTATTGACACCAACACTTGGCTTTAATGAAGATTCTCCTGGAGTTCCTTGTGGAATAAGCAGTGGCAGTGGAGAACCTGCTGTACATAGCAGACTCAGAAATGCTATGAGAATCATATCTTAAACCACAAGATAACTTGTAAGTACCATTGTTAATATATCATATGCTAAATCATTATTAGCTGTAAATCTGATCCCGTTTTTGTTTCTCAGAAATCAATTGTCAAAGGCCAAACTTTGACTGTTCAAATAATGCTGCGGATGGTCTCGTATCAAGTATTTGTTAGAAATAAGATGGAAATTTTTCTCCACACAAGGAAGATCAAGCATTACTTTTGATGTCATCAAGAGCAAACAGACCCTGTTATAAGAATGGAACGAATCTGCACCACATATATCTAAGCCCATTGTAAATGTTCTTGCCAGGAGAACAAAGCTACTTCCCTACAACCAGGGGTTATATCAACTTAATGTACTTTTAAATGACAATCAGTTAGTCTCTATGATCAAAGATCTGCTTTAAAAAATCTGCCTGCCCAGTGGTATCATTTTATATATATAGGTTTAATTATTTTTCAACTGTTTACTAGGAGAGGAATTACAAGTCCTAAAGAGATCTCTCAAACCTCCATATCTGTGTAGAAATGTATTTTCATAATCAACCCCTTTGTCGGGTATTGAAAATAAATTATTTTGTGACAAAGTTTGCTCTGCTGTTAGGACTTATTTTTTTAAGGCAGTTGCAATAAATAATGAAGTATGGAAGTCAAATTGTGAATGTGTACGGATCAGTTTCATTACGTTTTGGAAGTCATTGGAAGAAGTGATATAGTGATGAAAGTCCTATGGTATTGTGTTTCCAAACTGCCATTGTATGTGAGTGAAACAAATGTTATATCCAGATTACGAAACATCCATCGGGCTTTAGACAATTTTAAATTATTTCATATTGGTCTTACTACAGAAAGTGGCAAGTTCATGCAGATATCAGTTCGATAGTGCAGAGCTATTATCCTGACATTGCACGCTTACCGAAATACTGAGATACCCAAGGTTATCCAAATGGTGCAAGATTTCAGAAGTGTGTTGTCTTCCCTGTTTCCACTCAAGAAATTGTAAGTTGTATTCAAGATGAGAAACAATTGCACTGATCAGAAAAGGAAGAATATACTGAACCTGGCATTCATTGCCTTTGTAGTTTCTGTCCACATTTGGAAATTCAGAGAGCAGTAGTTGACAATGAGAAGAGAAAAGAGTAGATTTGGCACTTGAGAAAACAAGAATCCAAAAGTTCCATGCAATATGTGTTGTAAATATTTTGTTGGGTCATCTGCTCTAAGAAAGCACCAAAGAATTATTCACTCACTAAAGTTAGAGTAAACATTAAGAATTTTTCAAGGAGTGAGCTGTCATGTATTAAATGCTATTATTTAATATTATGCATGAAACATAGATATTGTAATCCAATCACTCTTTCCTCATTGGTTTTTATCATGCATAAGAGACTAAATATAATTGGTATAACATATATTATTTTGTACTAGGAGGATATAGCTGTATGTTGAAAACGTTGTATCAACCTTAGTATGGAGAGTAGATCTAACAGCTTTCTTGTTGCTCACTTCAAAGAATATGACATAATTTCTTCCAAATGTAGGGAAAGAATGGGTTCCTGCCACTATCAAACTATTTAAATTCATTTCATCTATTGGGCTGTTTCAAACAAATGCAACAAGAAAAAAATGTACTTCTGATAAGAACTCATTTTATTTTCTTTATGTGACACATAAACTAATAGTAATACTGCACAACTATCTTGCTGCTGTATACAATTCCTTATAGATGTCTGTTCAGAACCATGTTCTTATTTCGTGCAAACAAACATTTCAAATAAAATTGTTCATAGGAATATTACTTTCTTAAAACTAAGAAATGTTATAAATAATTCTAAGCAAACCCTTCTATATATCCTATCCAGATGTAATGATACTCAAAATGAAATGGCGATTCCCCCGCAGGAGGAAAACCAAAACTTGGACAGGATGCGTAATCAGATTGGGCAGAGACTAGCTTAGAATCAGCACCCTCCTGTTCAAAGAACAAGGACTCGTGTAATTCAACAACTTGAATGTCTGAGCTTGTAATTTGATTACCTACTTTGTTGATTGTTGTAATGATTTTTTTTCTGAGGAAGGAAAGACGTGTGATAAAGAGTGTGATATTGTTAATACTTATTGTTATTGTTACAATATGTAAATTTTCTTGATATTGTTATAAAAACTTCTTCAAATCTCTTTTGAAAAGGGGGAGATGTATAGTGGCAGCACTGTTTATCCACATTATATACACACCTGTCACTTTGGCAATAAAGCAGTCATACCTGATACTCTGTCGTGTTACTCCTCCCTCCTGCCTGCGGCCCCAGACTACAGTGAACCAGTCACAACCGCAACACCGGCCGAGGGCTTAGCCGTACTTAGAGAAAACCCCATAAGCACAGTAGATTCCTCTTTGAAGCACACAAGAACGACACCGGTTCGCGTGCGGAGAAGTGAACATGTGTGTGACAATCACGGCGATTTAAAGAGTATAATTTCACAGCTGCCTGAATTTTGCTTTTCAGACGGTGACTTACCACAAATACTTGAATTTTCTGACCGACATAATTCAGACAATCTCCGTGTTTGAGTTTCCGCGCCGCTGGCCGTCGCGCCGCCAGCCAATCACGAACCAGCAAAAAGCGCGCGAGCCGCTCCCCGGCCTGTAGACGACGCGACTTACTTTTTTATCAAATTTCACTATCAGATACTTCATTAGAATTGTTTGTGTGAGTACGGGTGCGTCTGAAAGACTCCGACAGTCAATATGTGACCGGACCCAGCCCACCCCGACGTCATTGAGCCGAGAAATCACAAGTTGAAGATCTGCATTCATTCCGCCCGTAAGGCCGGGTTGTATCCCTAGGACGGTGCCCGGGCTCTCGAGGCAAACGTGATTTCACAAAGTGTCATTTTCTTCATACCTCCTTAACGGCTTAACGGATTGATCTCATCTTCTACAAAACGTTTCTGTACCTCAAATGAAACACGTCTACCGAGTTTCGTTGATACTGAGCGAAAGGTTGCTGAGAAATAAGCTGCGGATGTTACAAAAATCCTCGATGCACCTCAGGGAATCACCGCGGGCAGAGCAGCCTGGTCGCTCTGCGGGTTGCTGGTGCCAATTAAACGCTGCCGGCTCTGGCTTCAGTTAGTATACTAGGGACATAATCCATTACAGATTGAGTTTTAAAAGTTATAAATACTAATAATTGGCGCCTCGAGACAAATGTACGCGGACGCTTCCGAGTAGCGAACAGGCATCGAGCGAAAGTGCTCACCGGGCCTAGCGCACACGAGCCGGGCTCGTAATATACACTGTAAAAATGCCATGCAAACCATTACTGAATTTAGAAATAACAGAGAAACATTCAGGTCGTTGTACCCTACAATTAGCAACGAATTATGTCAGTTTATTGTGTTTAGAAATAACGGTTCCACACTGTTGTTAAATTGTATTATTTTGTAACAGAGTACGTGTACTCGCGCCCACATCCACATTCACACACACACACACACACCACGCACTATCACTGAGCACTGTCATTGTTACTGGTTTTTCAGAGGCTATGGCATGGTGTGTTCTGGAACACAAATCCCCGAGGGAATGAATGGGGCAAGCATCTCCAACAGTTTTGCCAAGAGACCGACGAGGAGGTGCAGACAGGGACGCAGAGGAGATCGCTGTACTTCCCCCGCCGGGAGACAAAAGGGAGGGGGGGGGGGGAGAATGCGCTGCACCGCGGCGCGGTTTTCCTTCGCCATGAAGGACTTGACCGCTTTTCCATCAGAGCGCCGGGAGCAGGCCGGGTCAGTAGCAGCAGCAGCCTGGCGCCCCTTACAGTTGTGGCAGGTCGGCTGCGCGGCCGGACATGGGCCAGAGTCATGAGCATCTACGCCAGAGTTTGGAGACTTAGAGCGGCCCAGGCAATAGATTTTGGGGTGACCTACAAGCAGGCGTTGGCTCCACTCCGCGACCGTGTGCCCAGGCGACCCCGACAAAGCCCCCCCCCCCTTCCCCCCGGGCCCCAGCCCCCAGGTTCAGAAAATCAAGGCACCGCCTCGGTTTGGTGGTCCCCTCCTGTCCCTCTCGGCAAGGTCGCCCGGCCCTTCGCGGTGGGCCTCCTCAACGCCCAGGACAAGGCCAAGGCATACCACGACAGGCTGGTCGAGCTTCTCGTCGTTGACCTCCGCGGCGAAGACCCCTCCCCCGACCAGCTGTGGGGACATCTCCGCGCCGCCATCGCCACCGCGGCGGAAGAGGTGCTGGGCCGGGCTGGCCCCGCCCAGAGCGCCCAGAGCCTTTGCCCAGAGCGCGCACTGGTTCGGAAAGTCGTGCGAGGAGGCAGTCATCAAGAGGGCCGCCGCGCACTACACGCTCATGCAGGCGATCGAGGCGGAGGGCCCGGACGACATCATCCAGGTCTTCGTTGACGGCTGGCTCGAGATGCAACGCGAGGTGAAGTCAGTGTGCCGGCGGGCAAAAAGGGCGGCGACGCTTCTTCAAGCTGGCGAGGTCCCCACGCTTGGGTACCATGTTGGGTACTCGGTGGGGGTCATCAAGGCGGCGGACGGCCCCCTTCTGTCCGACCCAGAGGATGTCCAGGCGCGCTGGCGTCATTGGTTTCAGGACCTGCTAAACGTCCCGGGGCCCTCCGGGGACCAGCAATATTCCGCCCCGGAGCAGCTAGTGGAGGGGGAGGCCGACCCCCCGTCCGTCATCGAGATCCTGGACATCATCGGCGAGCTCAAGAAGAGGTCGGCCCCAGGCGTGGACGGCATCCCTCCCCGCCCCCCTCCTCCACAGGAGAACGGCTGGTGATAAGGACAGACGCCAGTCTCCGGCGCGGCGCGGCGCGGCGCGGCGGGCCCCTTGATACATGAGCTTCACCGTCAGCATCAGCTCTGCCACTCCTCGCCACCATTGCCGCAGCAGCTCTCCACCGTCAGCCGTATAGTCAAAACCTGAACCAGGGGCGGGGGCGGCGCCAGCTTGTTGTGGCGGTTCACCAAGTGCACGGGGGCAGCTGGCCCGGGGGCGGCTGGCCCGGGGGTGGCCCGGGGGAAGCTGGCCCGGGGGAAGCTGGCCCGGGGGAAGCTGGCCCGGGGGCGGCTGGCCCGGGGGCGGCACCAGCTCGTTGTGGCTGTTCACGAAGTCCACGGGGGCAGCTGGCCCGGGGGCGGCGCCAGCTCGTTGTGGCGGTTCACCAAGTGCAGAGAGGGCAGGAGCAAGGTGGCCCCGGGGCGGGGGCGGCGCCAGCTTGTTGTGGCGGTTCACCAAGTGCAGCGGGGGCAGCTGCGGGGGCTGCTGGCCCGGGGGCGGGGGAAGCTGGCCCGGGGGCGGCACCAGCTCGTTGTGGCTGTTCACGAAGTCCACGGGGGCAGCTGGCCCGGGGGCGGCGCCAGCTCGTTGTGGCGGTTCACCAAGTGCAGAGAGGGCAGGGGCAAGGTGGCCCAGGGGCGGGGGCGGCGCCAGCTTGTTGTGGCGGTTCACCAAGTGCACGGGGGCAGCTGGCCCGGGGGCGGCTGGCCCGGGGGCGGGGGAAGCTGGCCCGGGGGAAGCTGGCCCGGGGGCGGCTGGCCCGGGGGCGGCACCAGCTCGTTGTGGCTGTTCACGAAGTCCACGGGGGCAGCTGGCCAGGGGGCGGCGCTAGCTCGTTGTGGCAGTTCACCAAGTGCACGGGGGCAGCTGGCCCGGGGGTGGGGGCGGCGCCAGCTTACGGTGAAAATTGACTGTGTGATACAGTGCTGCAGGGTTTTGTCTGTAGCTTACAATCCTTTTAACTCAAAATGTAACAAGAACCGTACAGCCGAGACATGCGTCGGTGTACTGGGTAGCCAGATAGGACTCTCTCAGGACGATGGGAAGGGGGGGGGGGGATGCGGATGCGGTGGCGGAGGGTGGAATACCAGCAGTTGCCGGCTCTCAGCAGCAGCTCTGCCCCCTCCTCGCCACCCCTACTCCTGCCGTGGCAGCGGCTGTCCGCCCTCAGTGCAAGGCTCGCTGGCGAGGCAGCAACAGCAGACTATCTGACCGTACGCGAGTGGCGGGTGAAGACAGGTGACTGAAGACAGTCCAGACAATGTAAGTAGAGTTCCTGCAGCAAGTTCCAGTGATTTGTCCGCTGCGGCATGTCAGTCTCCCTTTTTCGACATGTGGCCCGTGTTGTCTTAGACATTCTAAAGTGTTGTTGCACATGGCTCATAGGGATAATGCTGAAGCGTGGTACTATTACCACCAGGGCAGACGGTTCACCCACTGGTGAAATTCTGTTTCAAACAATGTCGCACAGGGACATGGACCGCTACAGACGGTATGATGAGGAAGACGATTACTACCGCCGTCGGGAGCGGCGTAGTCCGCACTCGTCGAGCTACTCCAGGCGCGCCGACAACGGAGAAGGTCGTCACCGGTCCAGGGACCGCCATGGCTCTCCGTACTGCTACGACTTGGACATCCGCCGTCGGGAGCGGCGTAGTCCGCACTTGTCGAGCTCCTTCAGGCACACCGACAACGGAGAAGGTCTTCACCGGTCCAGGGACCGCCATGGCTCTCCGTACTGCTACGACTTGGACTACAGTCGTCGGGAGCGGCGTAGTCCGCACTCGTCGAGCTCCTCCAGGCGCACCGACAACGGAGAAGGTCTTCACCGTTCCATGCATCGCCAGGCGGGTAGCGACCGTGAGGAAGTCCTGTACAGCCGAGGCATGGAGCGCGCCAGTCACCACACCACCAGGCGCACCATGGAACGTCAAGTAGAACGTCACCGGTCAATGGCGCGCCATGGGGTGGATGACAGTGAGCACGGGCGCCCCTCGGAGCGCGGTGCGGCCGGTACGTCACAGTCCTCCAGGCGCCCCACCCACTACCAGTCCATGGAGCCCCATGGGGTGGATGACCGTGAGCACGGCCGGTCGGTACGCGGTTCTTCCCAGACCTCCACGCGCCCCACCCAACACCAGTCCATGGAGCCCCATGGGGTGGATGACCGTGAGCACGGCCGGTCGGTACGCGGTTCTTCCCAGACCTCCACGCGCCCCACCCAACACCAGTCCATGGAGCCCCATGGGGTGGATGACCGTGAGCACGGCCGGTCGGTACGCGGTTCTTCCCAGACCTCCACGCGTCCATCTGGAGGCAACACCCCAAGCCCTCAAAGCTTTGGCGCCGCTTGCGCTGCAAAGCCCCCAGCTGATCGCTACTTCACTGCCTCTACTGCCATTCCCTCCTCTTTGAAACTCCTCAGCCCGAAGGACTCCAACTGGAGAGAGAAGACAGTAGCCTTTGTAAGCTTATGTACTTTTTGTTATCACTCCCAAAATTTCCCCTATGATTTGGTATGTGTACTTCATTCATAAATCATTTACTCATTTTTCAGGGATCGTGTGATGAACTCAGGCCATTCAATAATGACACCAAAAAAGACTTCAAAGACTTCAAAGTAAGTTTTGAACTACAATTTAATACGCCACAAATGCGACTCTTGGGTAAGTCCACTTACGTAATCTCTGATTTTTGCTAAAATCTGTTGATATTTCCAGGCCGAGGTACTTGAAACTAGATTGAGGAAACGTACCACAGAGGTAAATGAAAATACCAACAAAGTGGTCATTATTAGTGACGATGATGTCGATAACCCTGTATCTGAAGACATCGCCTCTGAAAAAGAAGGTATAGTGGCATCTTTCTTATCCTACATTTGCTGTACACTATGGCATAAGCATGAGAGTATACTCCATGACATAAGGAAACCCTTCACTGTGATGTATTTTGTAGATGATGATTTCAAGGCCCCATGTAGTTCTAAGAGGAGAACGGCAGTTGCAGCTGGAGCGAGAGGCAAAGGAAATAGGAAGAAAGGTAGAGGAAAGGGGACCTCTAATAAACAGAAGTCAAAACCTGAACTAAAAAAAGAGCTAGAAGACGCCCGTCTAAAGCTAAATGTTCTTCAAGCAGGTGCATGTTCCAGCTTGTGCTCAAATCTGAAAGCCTCATGTCTGTTAGTTTTCAATGCTCTAATGTTTACCTATTACCACAGGTCGCTGCAATGATGTTAAGTTAGACAACATTTCTAGTCATCCCGCACGGTCTTCATTGTTACAGTCCAAATCACTCATGACTGTAAGTTGTTCTCAAACATATTTTGTTTAAATGATTGGTTGAATAGGTGAATATATGGACATTGGTTTAATTGCAGCCTGGACATTCTAAGCCCCTTAATGTAGAAGTTTTGAAGCACAACCTGGCCGAGTCTGGCATAGAGGACAGGTTCATTGAACTTATTTTCACAAGCTGTATTTTACCAAAACTAGATTTTAAATGGGATGATGTTGGTGGATTAGACGGTGTGAAGGACTCCATCAAGGTAATTTTATTGGGGAGATTGTTTTCAGGGCGTGAGCTATATGCAGCATTTTCATTATCATGTACTATTTTCGGCAACTTGCAGGAAATGGTAATTTATCCGCTCCTTAGACCGGACATATTCAAAGGCTTAAGAGCAGCGCCAAAGGGACTTCTATTGTATGGTCCCCCTGGAACGGGAAAAACCATGATTGGTAAAATAATTACTCTTTTTCATTTGCTTGACATTTACAGTAAAGACATATAATCGAACACTTCTGTTTCATTTCCAGCTCAGTGTATAGCATCGGAATGCCAATCCACGTTTTTCTGTGTGAGTGCTGCATCTCTAACATCAAAATGGGTTGGTGATGGCGAAAAAACGATGAAAGCACTGTTTGCAGTTGCAAGGTTAGTGCCTCATCTAATGTCTCACTGTTGAGGCTACTGTTATTGCCTGTGCTAATAATACGCTGTAAATGGAGATAATTGTCATAATTTATGTCTTGTGATTCACAAGAGTGAATCTCGGTGGAATGACTACCCAACCATCTCCAAATTGTCCAAAAAAGTTTTAATCGGTTGGTTTTGACTGATAGTACATTCAAATCACAATTAACATGCAAATTAAGTAATATCTGTGGTGATGACTACCATAAATTTTTATTGCATCATTTTTAATTCTTAAGGGGGTCTGGGATGTGAGAAAAAATAAATTAACTAAATAACCTGACATAAAATCTAACCCAAGGAGGAATTCGAGCACTGACTGTTGGGATGACGTCAAAATGGTCCCCTATTTTGACATCTTCCATGACTCTTCTTGATGTCATCGTGACACTGATTTGACTCAAAATGCCAAATCACGGTCCAAATGACATCAAGAAGAGTCATGGAAGACGTCAAAATAGAGGACCATTTTGACGTCATGCTTATAGTCAGTGCTCAAATTCCTCCTTGGGAAGAAATTGAAAATTGGTCTTTTAATTCACTTTAAGAGTGCATTCTGTAGCAGATTTGTACTCTGATTCGATTGGTGCTATTGAAAGTTACATGAACTTGTGAGAAAACCTAGTTACAAGCCAGAAACTACCATCAACTGGGCTTACCACAATTCAAGCTTGCTCGCAAGGCTTCTCTTAAACATTATGGTTTTAAAATTTCTCACAAAGTGTATTTGAATCAAAACGCGAAACACTTCTCGTTATAAGAACTATTTTACAGCAGTTTAGGCTCAGCTAGATTTTCACCTTGTACATTTCACAATAAAAATTCATGAAGTTAATTGTGGCTGAGTGCACTGTCTGTGATACGATATTTGCTTCGCTCTCCTTATATCAAAAAGACCCGTCATAATTTTCTGTTATGTTGTTGTGTAAGCCTTAAACTTAAATACAAGACCCATACTGAAATATTAAAGCCTGTGGAAGTTGCTGAAAATGATTATAATACAGATGTCTTCAAAAGGCTCTACAATTGGTTTCTCGATATGGGCTGCAATGAACCTAAGTGAGGTCTCAGGGTTATTAATCTTCCACACCTCTAATTCACTTGATATCAACCACCAGAACCACTCTGCATACACCTGTGAGGGGTTCTTTATAAGCAGGTTAAATACAGTTGACTAAAAAGCCGTTATAAACCGCTGAAATTGAACCCATCCTGTAACTTTTTCAAAATAGCTCTGGAAAAAAAATCAAATAATAGGAGTTGGATTTGGGTCAAAACCCACCGATTTTTTTGGCAGAATTGGAGAGGGTTGGGTAGTCATTCGGTGAATCCACCTGGATGCACTCTACAATTTTTTATTGATCTTCAGGCAAATGCAACCAGCAGTGATATTTATTGATGAAGCTGACTCCTTGCTTTCCAAGAGAGGAGATAAGGAAAATGAATCATCCAAGAAGATGAAAACTGAATTCTTGATTCAAATGGTGTGTTTATTTCTCTCATTGTAAAACTTCATTGCTTAAGAGCTGTCAGTTTACCCTTTTAAAATCACATTTGCAAAATATTTATCCTAGGATGGTGCAGCAACTTCCAAGGAAGAGAACCTCCTGGTTATTGCTGCAACAAACCGACCTCAGGACCTTGATGAGGCGGTGAGGCGGCGCTTTGTGAAAAGATTTTACATTCCCCTTCCAGATGTAGAGGTTTGTTCCATACATTTTCAAACCCCTAGGGTTAGATTCATAACATACCCACCAACTAATTTTTTCTGCCGTGTAACAGGGTCGCCGTCAAATTGCTGAACGGTTAATGAAAGATGAAAATGTAGACATCACAAAATGTGATTATGAAATATTTGCCTGTAACAGCCATGGCTACTCTGGGGCTGATTTGCATAAAGTATGCAAAGAGGCGGCTATGCTGCCCATAAGGCAAGCAGGCAACATTTTGGAACTCAAGCTTGAGGAGGTACACAACTTCAGAGTATTAACTTTTCAGCTGACTAATTAATGGACGAAAATTTTAACTTTTCTATTTTTACAGGTCAGACCCATAACTTTCGATGATTTATCTGAGGCACTCAATAAAGTAAAACCATCAGTAAGCCCTAAAGACCTACTACAGTACAATGAGTTTGACAGGTTGTTTGGAGACAAACCTTAAGTACTGTGGTGTAATTTTAATAAGGCTGGAAATGTAACTTGTTTCTATTCTGCTGACAAATAATTGTGTTTTTTCTTTAAATTCATGGTAGAAAGTGACAATTAAAATCATTTGTGAATGTGTGGGACCCAGGGAAAGCCAAACAGTACTAGATTGTGCATGCTTTTACCAAAAAAACAAAATTTAAGCAAAGAATAAGCAACATAGATTGCAAGCTGTGGTATTAGAATAAATATATTTTGTAAGATACTTTGGTATTTTATTTGCACAAATAAAACCTTAAAATAAAAGATAAGACAGACATGGCACATGGACCTCTTGACTTGAAATATCCTGACGCACAATTAAAGCACTATTACAACTTAAATTGATCCAAATGGATGAGGGAAATGATGCAACCAGTTCATTGCTGCACGAATCTGGTATAGTTACTTTCAAAATGGAAGCAATATAACTGTACTATTACACAAATGCAGTTCCAAATTTCTAATTTGACCTAAACTTCAAGGAGAATTTTAAAATTATAGTTTGAGGATGAGGATATAACCACTTGAATTTTATGGTTTGAAAATGACACAAGCTAAGAGGTGGAAGTTTTTTGATGAGATGCATCAAGTAAAAAAGGCCTCATGCCTAGCTCCACAAATCTCACAAGGAGTAGAAAGCTAACAGTTTCTTAATTAAATTCATATTGATGCTGAAGATGCATATCTATAGGTATTACTTCAAGATTTATATAAATAATATACCCTGTTCCATTCAAATGCTGGATTGGATCAAAAAACGAAAGACATGTAGCCTTATACACACAACTGCACTTACAAGCCTTAAATCTTAAAGTAATGCGTACAGATATGCAGACAAGCAAATGAACTACAGGTACATACAGTATCTTTTTTTTAAGCCTTAGAAAAAGAAAGGGACATTAACAATTGTACTTGCTATAAGTTAATAAGACATCCAATTTTTTGGAAAGCTTAACATTGACTAGCATTTGTTGGTAATCACCAGGGGTGGTGATCCAACAGAGTAATCACAATTGCACCAAAGCAATGATTCACTGACAACATCCAATGCATTTAAATATTATCATTACTGTGGGAAATTTATTCCTCACAATAGTCCAAGGATTGGGATTATAAGGGACTTAACCTGCCTCTCTTAATTAATCACCTATGAGGAAAAGTGACATTTCCATAAAAAATACGCTGACACATTTTCAATAAGTCACCCACTACCAATAACTTTAAGGTATTATCCTTAACATCAGATTGACATTTAAACACAAACACACATTGAAGTGGCAAAGGAGAAACAAATTCAAGATTAATAGAGTAATATCTGAATGCATACCCACAGCAAGAAATGAATGATTGGATTGCCACATAACTCTTTTAGTATCCTTAAACCATAAAACTAGGTCTCTCTGAACAACATTTTGTATCTAATTATCACCACTACACCTACATAACAGAAATTTGCATGACATAACACAACTCAACAACACTAATCATGCAAAGTGAATAATTATTCCACCAATAACAACTGCATTACTGAGGTGGAGGTTGACGAGGGCAATGCCTCCGGTAAGGTTTTTCCAAGGTTCTTGAAGCAGCTTTGAGGAAGTGAGCCAAAGTAATATTCCCTCTACTTAATAATGAAGTAAGGTTTGTGATTCTTACGTCATTGATTATAGCAGTGACTTTACGACCTCTTGTGGTACTGTACCCATCAGTGATATCAAAGTGGTCTTGGCGTGCCTGCTCTTCCAGATTCCTAAGTCCACCTGCAATAAGGACAAGTAGTAATTGTAGCAATATCATTTATGTTACTTGCCATGTTACGAATCATCACATTTGGTTAATCGATAGTTCTACTAACTTAGGAAGTTAAACACATTTGGCCGCCGCACTTTCATTTCTCGTTGAAGTGTGTTATTCCAGCTCTCAGAAACATTGTTGGTTCTGTTTTCGGAACCATAAACTGAGAGCACATTGCTTCTCTTTGAGATGTACTCAGTATAAATGTAGTGGAAGAATGGTTCAAGAATATCCAGCAAGTTTTCATCATAAGCCCTCTCCATCACAGCCTGAAGCGCACCATGCAGCTGGTGAGTTTGCACCAAAGGAATGGCAAGGCAACTGCGCACCAATGTGTCAACAGTGTCATTAATGGCTATGTATGGTGCAAGGCCAAGCATTCTTGCTTGGGAACTAATATTCTGAAAGAAGTATAAAATATTCAATTTTTCCAAGTAGGGGGCAAAACATTCACAAACATTATTTCACACTCCATGAATGTTACAAACAGAACTGTATGAAACTTACATTACTGTAGTGAAAGAGGCATCCTTCAACTGTAACATTTCTGAATACTTCCTTGAAGGCAGAATACTCTGCCGTCTCAAAATCTGTATGAATTTTTGTAGGATTAAATTGAGGGTTTAATCTCTTAATGGATTGCAGGAGGATTCTGTATGAGTAACCATTCTTCCTTTCCATCAGACAAACACACAGAGGGACAATCTGAAAAACATGCAATAGTTAGTACTAAGTACTTAATATATATATGAAAGAGTCTACACATACCGCTAAGCCTCATGTTGCCAGAATACTGACCTGATCATTTATTAAAGTATTCATGGAGAAAACCTGGCTGCTGGGTGGACAGGCTGGTCTGCCATCCCATGTAGCATCGGCAAAAACTTCAGTAGCAGTGCTCATTATTTCCCTCATTTTGGGGGACTGAAATATTAGACATCTGGAATGTGTTTCTTCAGAACCACAACTTCCTGCAAAGATATACCCATCTCCTTCCTTGGTCAAGGTTAAATGTCTGTACTTATCACTCCGAAGAATTTCCTCCAATGCTGATAGATTCTTAGGAATTTGAGGGAACATTTTCATTCGTGCCCTCCTGATGGAAGATCTAAGTATTTTAGAGGAGCAATGCGTTCTAACCCTTCTTTCGTAACTGAAATGAAGTGCAGTAAATTAAGTTATACCACAAGGAATTATTGAAATGCAAAATCCAGACACACACTGATGACTATTCAACATTACAATGATAACATACCTCTCACCCTCCTGGGCAACAATATCCTTTGCACAAGTTGTATCCCTTGTGGAACAACGAGACATTATTGCTCCCCTGAGCTTACGAACCTTCCAGAAGTCATAATTAGGACAGCAGTTGTGCTGAGTGGAAATACGTAAAGACAGGCGATCCCTAGATAAGACAGCTCTGCCTAAGCAACGTTCCTTTTTCCATCTGACGCACCTCAGCGAAATGGTACCATTCCCCAGAACTCTGTTCTGATGGTAATAAAATCCATCGCCTTGATAGTAGAATTTGGAATTCTTCTGAAATCCCTTTCCAACTAATGTAGGTGGCATAGCACCCTCCAGAACAACTGCAACACAATTAGTAACAGGGCTCAGTACACTGGTACAATGGTAATGAATGCGAAGGAAAAAACATCCAACCAACTACTGGCGACCTCATGTGAAGCAGTCACAAATGTGAACCGTTTGAACACGAACCGTCGACGAACCGTCGACGAACGGTCGACGAACCGCTAACCTACGACGACAGAGTATTTACTAAACAAAATATTTACAGATAAAAGGTTATGAGATACTCAGTGGACGCCACAAAACAAAGTACACAACTTTACGATAGGTACGAGTTTACGTGCATATTGGGCGTTTCATAATTTGACTGAAAACTTGCCGAGGTGGATTCAGCATTGTAATAAACCTCACGTGTAATAAAGTGAAAGGCCTTTTCTTGATACACACCTGTGGATCAGCTCGAATAAAAATAAAGCTCGATCGCGTTGCTGGCGCATGCGCAGCACACGAAGCAGACGACGCGGACAACAACAGTCCGGTATGAGAACCAATGAGAACAAACGACGGTGCCCGAGACCGAGCAGCAGGAGCAGAGTTGAACTTTTTTGCATAAAATTAAAGTTTCTAGTTTAAATTAAATTAAATTTAAAAAATGATCGGTTGCATTTGTGAATAAACGGACCTCGGTTCGGATATGAACTTTTCATAATTGAGCTGGAAGATTTTGATTTTGAAACGATCGCCGCTATGAGTAAGAGTAACGGTCGGCAGTCGCGGAGCGGAGGACGCGCTTCACAGCACTCGCCAAGCGGGTAGGTTTAGTCATTTTAGTTACTACTCATGAGATTTCACTGTAATTTGAAATGTTTTTTGAATTCATGGGTGAATGGATTTTGGTTTAAAAGTAAACTGTTGGAAGATTTTGAATTGCACATCACTGTGAGTTGTGAGTAACGGCCACAGCTCCGTAGCACTCGCGCTTAGCATTTTCAGTCTTTGTAGTGCGTTGGCTGTATTTTCCGGGTAATCAGCCCACTCTAACGTATTTCTGAGTACTGAGTGAGTCGGGAATGTGTTGTGATGCAATCATTTTATTCCCTTTCATCACCGATTCGTTGACCCGTGATTTCCTAACCTGTTAGTCTGATCCGCTCACGTATTATCTTCGCATCGGTTTCAGTGACTGCAACTTCTTTTGCAGGTTTGTGGTGAAAGACTTCTATCTTGAAAATTCTCGTTTTTCTATTCGTCTCGAGAGGTTATGACATCACCTACCCAACCAACAGATTCCAGGTAAGTTTACGTTAACTCATTAGTATGTTGGTGGATTCTAACTTGCTACTGTGGTGAAATGATGGTAAACTTGACTCAAAAACTTTGTTTTCAGTTGAGGCTCACCTCCCTCGTTTCGTGTAATTTTACTTGAGCAAGAGTGTTATCAATGTGATTGCAGACATGATCACTTAGGGTGCTACCAAAAACTTCTAATGCTGTGAGTATTGCAACCAGAACTTGTGATATTTTTTACCCGTCCTCAGGCTCATTTGTACATTTTGTTTTGCAGACTTTTGCATTCTGGGCTAATGTTAACGTTTGAGGGTGAGGCAAATACTGCATTATCATTGCGGGTTGGACGTCCAGAGGAATGCATGAAGCTTGTCACTTACTCTGAAAGGCAATGTGGACTTACACAATGGATGTCAGGAGAAAAGGCTGGAGAAGACAAGCCGAAGAAAGAATACGGAAGCGAAGAGATAACAGAAGACGAGGTGAGAAATAAGAAGCCGAGAAGACAGAGGCTGAAGAATGAGGAAACAAGCAAAGAGGAGGCAGAAGATCAAGAAGCGTTGACAAGAAAGAAGGTCAAAATGAAAAAAAGAAGCAGAGGGATGAACGAAGGTCAAGAGACGATCAAGAATCGAAGAGAAGAAAGTAGAGAGTAGGGAATCAAGATCAAGAAAGAAAAGAGAAGACTCGAAGAATCAAGATCAAGGGAAAAAAGAGAAGACTAGAAGAACCTAGATCAAGACAGAAGGCGTGAAGAAAGAACAGAGAAGACTCGAAGAATCAAGATCAAGAGAGAAAAGAGAAGACTAGAAGAACCAAGATCAAGACAGAAGGCGAAGATCAAGACAGAAGGCGAAGATCAAGACAGAAGGCGAAGATCAAGAAGAAGGCGAAGATCAAGACAGAAGGCGTGAAGAAAGAACAGAAGACTCGAAGAACCAAGATCAAGAAAGAAGAAAGAAGACTCGAAGAACCAAGATCAAGAAAGGAAAGAGAAGATTCGAAGTACCAAGATCAAGACAGAAGGCGTGAAGAGAGAACAGAGAAGACTCGAAGAATCAAGATTAAGAGAGAAAAGAGAAGACTAGAAGAACCAAGATCAAGACAGAAGGCGAAGATCAAGACAGAAGGCGAAGATCAAGACAGAAGGCGTGAAGAAAGAACAGAGAAGACTTGAAGAATCAAGATCAAGAAGGAAAAGAGAAGACTAGAAAAACGAAGATCAAGAAAGAAAAGAGAAGACTAGAAGAACCAAGATCAAGACAGAAGGCGTGAAGAAAGAAATGAGAAGACTCGAAGAACCAAGATGAAGAAAGAAGAGAGAAGACTTGAAGAACCAGATAATAATTTGATACTATCTCATATGTACTGTCTTATAAAATTTTCCCTAAAGACACTATAGACCTTTTCTCCAAGCTTAGTGGCTGGAGAGAAAGAATCAACATTACAGTGATGTTTAGTCCCAAATACAGTGTTCATTGTGGGTTTACCATAACAGTCTATTCGTAGTAGCCGTAAACCTTAAAGTGAAAGCCGAAGGGACTAGTACATATAGGCTAAACATGGCCCTTGGTGTGGATGTTTGACCCGTCATTAGCTTTTTAAATAGCCATGACTTAAAACCAGTTTGCTTTCATTAACCTATAATTGTTTTTTGTCGGTATTTTTCTTTTTGTTTGTAATGTGTGTGTGAGAGTGAATTTTCTTTTCCCAATAATCTCATTTACAGGATTTTGACATTACGTTTCAGTCATGTTTTCTGCAGCTGGGGCGCAATCAACCATTATGATTCGCATTATGAGTCATGTCATAACATGGATATTGACATGGCAATGGTACATTCACACCCTGCAAGTAATGTTCAAGAGTGCAAGGTTTGTTTAAATTGCTTTGGTATATCTACACTGTGTTAGGATTTTGTATTTATTTACAGAGAGGTTTGTGACCTTGGAATCTTATTTTACAGGCTAAGCTCCCCAGTATAGGAGGTGAGGGACTAATGCTAGTGGAACTATAGGAATATCATGGAAAGGAATGTGAGAGGAATACCTTGAATAGTGAGTAATTCAATGTCTGCTAAATCTTGCTATAACTGTATTTATATTTTTCCTTACTTACTATTTTCTTTCTTCTGTCTGTAGGTGGTTTGAGTCTTCATCTACATTGTATGTCACTTGGATGCTGACCTTAAAGTGGCAATTTCTATAATTAATCTCGAGAAGCTTCTGTTGTTATGTGAAGTCTATCCCATTTTTTTTGTGATAGAGTTTCTTGAAATTGCTAATGGATTATTTGTGGAGGATAGTAAGTAATGTTTTTGTACTGAATATTATCCCTCTGCAATATAGGAATAAATGTGGGTCGGACACCACATACATAAATATGGTTTGCATTTCATAGTTATCCCTATTCGCCTTGCATTGCATGCCTCTTATCGTTCCAATCAAGGGAGAGATGTCAAAGGTTATGATTTGAGTCAGGTCCGTCTTTCCTGTTTAAAAATTTGTCGGAAGGTGCTTCTTAGGGCAAAGATTTAATTAACTAAAATGTTTCGTTTTATTAAAAATGTTCACATGAAAGATGTAACATTAATTTGCTAGCTTTGACACTTTAATAATGGTGCAGAAATTATTAATTGTAATTATGACAGGAGTGTCTCTTAGTAAGGAAATAATCATCATCAATGCATTGGTTGAAATTAAAAATGGTTCGAACAATGAGGAGAGAGTGAAATCCTACTACGTTACTATTGCGTTAACATTCAGGTTGAAATAACTGACAGTACAAACCACTGATACAAAATTCCAAGTTCTCAGCCCTATTGTAGTTCCTCTATAAAGTTGTTGTAGTTAGCTGCATTACAATGTCCACTGCAAATGACATCAAGGAAATTATCTTTCACTGCCAAGTATGCAATACAAGAGCAACAGGGTGTAGATAAAACTTATAGGGCATGGGAACCAGACTTGGCCAGTGCGTTGAATTTATAGGCGAATTTCCTTGTCAAAAAAAGATAACGCACTGCTCCACTCCAGTGCCTCCTGCAAAAACACAGACAGTATGAATATAAATTAATACATGAATAGATGAATAGTTGTGCCACTGACTTGTTGAAAAACACCAGAACTTACTTTAGGATATTAGCTTTTCGCACTCTGCCTTTGTCAACTCAAAGGGGAGAACAAATACTTCATCGGAGAGAGGGATCTGATTTGTAGGCAGCGTTAACAGAGAGGTTAATACGACTGGCGAAAGCGGTGAGGATCGACACAAGACATGAAGGCACAGTGCACTCATGACGTTCAAAGAGACTTACGCGTTTTCCGCCCCACCCCACTCAGGTCACACCAGTTGACACGGACCACAAATAATTTTTATTGTTAATAATGTAAACTGTGTTTCTGTTATTGTTGACGAACGAGCTTTGCTCATGCACCGCACTTCTTACACAGACTAGCGACGGTCGGTGGTGAGGCTACGCGCCGCGTATGAGAAACTCGGGAGGGCGCGCTAGCGCGCTAGTTTCAAACGTGGGGCTCGGGCTGAAGTCATATCCAGGCCGGCTGCATACACTGCACTGCACTCAATGTTTCACTTGCGCGATGCCGAGATGGAAACGCGGTCGTTCCCCAGGCCACAGCGAGCAACGCACGGGAGAGAAATGATCCAGCTCGGGCGCACCAAAAAATATAAACACACACACACACACTTTATGAGCCGCGTAACACCTGTAAAGCACTCGCGGCACTAACACAGTTGCAGCCAATGAGGCGGACGAAGTGCATGTAGTGCATCGTGCTTCCAGGCTGTGCGTGCGCACATAGGTCTGGGCGCCTGCCCACCCAGCGGTCGTTGACCCGCCCAGCACGGCGCCACATGGGTTGCCTACTTCGCAGGGTGAACATACGGCACCCCCGACCCGCCTTAGCGGGCTGACCACACTGCACTTGACGCCCTTGAAACCTGCGGAGTAAGGTGTGGTGCATTGCTTTTGGGTCCTCAAGGTCGCAATGCACTCCCTCAATTACTACTGTGAATCACTGCGTCTCCGATCTCCTCAGGGGCAGATCCCCCGATCCCCGATCCCCTTCACGACCCCCCCCCCCCCCCCTCAGTCACCACCGCTCCTGTTGGCGCTCTCCCCTGACCCGAGCGCCCATAGGGGTAGGCAACTTATTTCACACCTCTATATTTATATGCATATTTATATTGCGCCTCTATATTTATATGACCGCCTTCATTCGTTCGGCAGGTAGGACAAGTGACACTGCCCTTCTCTGCGCCCCGGAGAACGCCAGAGGGGTGGCCATATTTATATCAATATTTTTAGTGACACCCCATATTTATATTGACGCGCATATTTTTATGCACGACCAGGGTGGTAGGACAAACGGCACTGTCCTACTTGGACCGCAAGGGAGGCGGGTAGGACAAACGACCACTTATATAAATATGCTATATTTATACTGCGTCTGACTGCCTAAAAGTAGCGATTTTATGCCTTTTTGATGCGGTAGGACAACTGAACGGTAGGACAAGTGGGGTTCCCCGCGAGCGTGCAGCAGCTGGCATTATCTGATATCTTCCTGCCCACAGTGCAAACGGCAGATGGCTGCAGCACAGCATCGTTCTTCGAGAGGTTGAAGTATGCCATCTACTATCTGATTGGAGCCACTGTGCCCACTGCAGCCTTTCAGGGCAGAGGGTTCTGCATGTTGGGCAGTGGCACTAATACCGCTACTATGGCTTGTGCATACCGCTACTACTTCGATGGTGTGCCTAACCAAGGCTCAGTACTTGCTGACGATGACATTATGCGCGTTAGGGCTATTCAGTGGGGCCTCTACTGCGCTCCTGTAACAGCTAACATAGCGTCAGAGCTGCAAGTCACGGCCGGGGCATTGCCTTCTGGTTATTACTCACACATCGGTGATGCAGACTGGGCGACCGAAGTTCAAATGAGTCAGCCTGCTGGCATGTGGCGTCCCTATCCCATGCTGGTGCTGCAGTGCATTATGCGCTACAACTCAGCTCAGTTGCCGGGACTTGACAACTTCCAATTCCAGGAGGCAGCCACATCCCCTGGGTTTCAGCCACTAGGAATCCAACCTCTAGTGGTAAGGAACATGGTGCTGCAGCCAGAGATGCTTGGCAATACCGGTTTCTTGGCACCCAACACCGTCAGAACGTTCCTCCATAGATCAAACGAGTGTGTGGCCCCTGCCATTTACAACATAAAAAATACTTACAATTACAATTCTGAAAAATGTGTGAGATCCTGAACTTTGTTTGATATTTTTTTCCTTTCTTAAGGAGATCCATCCCCTAAACAATAGTTTATTGATAATAGATATTTCAACGCACCACTCTCCTGAGCTTTACATTATACGACTTACCATCTTTGAACTACATATGGTGGATTCTTCTAGATCATCTAGATCATCCAGTGCTGTTCTCCAACCTAGTGATGCAATTTTCTAACGGACCGGTAGCATCCCTCACTACCTACTGTTCACTCTCCAGCAACATGAGTCTGAGTGTTCCGAATAGTGCCACCGGTCTCTACACTAGGTAGATGTACGGTAGACCACGTCTCGCGTAACAGGCTTCGCGATATTTCGCGAAACACTGTTACGCTGCGACGCGCCTGCGTACATCTACCTAGGCCTGCGGCGCTTTCTGTATTGATAAGAATGCCATACTATCGAAAATTATTGGAACCTATGCCGTCAAAACTAGGAGCGCCACTGAATTGCGCTGAAAAGACCGTTCTGCCGATTTACGGGACGGGGGAATTCGACATGGTCGATGTGTGTTAGAACTTCTGAGTTATGCCCTTGCCAACTGGTTCAAATGCGATTCAAATAACAAAACAGTAGGGGCCATTTAATTGCACTGGTGCAGACGATTTAGGCGATGTGCCGGTCTCTGATGGGTGAATTTGAAATTTACCCCACTTAACGCGCAAATTAGCAACTCCTCGTCCTAACTCAACGATGTAGCGGCCAAACGGTGCGAGATACGGCCAAAAAAAAAAAACTAAAATTTGCCCAACGGGCCACAACTTGTCGAATTACCCCGATTACACCCAACATGCATTATGACGATGTTTCGTCCTAAATTCTCGCTGTAGCGGCTAAACGGTCAGAGATACGGCCAAACGGACAAAATTTTCTCTCTACGGATCGCAACTCGGCGAGTTACCTCTTACGACACCGTAAAAAATGTATTTTTTTAAATTATTTTTTTCGAAAATGTAAATTAATTTTTAACGGTGTCAATTTTTGAGCTAGAATGCCCATCTTCGAACTCGTCCGAGGTATTTAGGCCAAGAAGCTGCAGTAAAAATTTCAGCTCGATATCTGTACTCGTTCTCGAGTTATCGTGAACAGACAGACAGGAGCCAAATCCGATCAGTGAAGTAATAGGCTTCGCTATCGCTCAGCCAATCATAAAAATTCTTAATTGGTAATCGGGCGGGCTCTGAAATGTTAACAGACAAAGAGAAACATAAGTTTGGGCTCTCAAACTTTTCATAGCATTGTTGGAACATCGTGTTATTTACAGGGCAAAATTATTCGCACTCATCCCCGGATGTGAACACTTCAGTGATTTCCCGATTAAAAACGTTTGAGTCCTATACAAGTCCGAACGAGGAACAGCCCGACTGCAGCCCGATGGAACAGTCCGAAAGTAACTCCAAAAACCTCCCAGTTCGGCCAGAGTTTTGTGGCAAAGTCCGATAGCCGGGCTGAAGCTGCCTCCACGGACTCCGTTCGGACTG
Source organism: Frankliniella intonsa (assembly GCA_033675135.1). NCBI lineage: Eukaryota > Metazoa > Arthropoda > Insecta > Thysanoptera > Thripidae > Frankliniella > Frankliniella intonsa. The sequence goes on along the minus strand of JAWJED010000046.1, from coordinate 5,821,128 downwards.
TCCTCCTCGGACTTTGTTCCGAAACGCACCCGACAGATGCGCGTGTTCACTGTAAAAAATTCTGTTTGGAAAATTTCATAAAAATGTCTGTGAATTTTTCTATACAGCTGTGTAGGATATGTACCATTTGTGTAAGTCGTAGTATTCCCACTTGCACGTATATAGAATTTTCAGGGCGTTTTGAGACAAAAACGAAAAATTCGCCAGCTGACTTCATCGTTCGCAGATTTTAACTTGCTGCTTCCTTGCTTCCTTCCCTTTGCTAACATCCCATTAGGGTTCATGTTTTAAGTCAGAAATCTTACTTTTTGGTACCTTACCGGACGGGGGAGTTGGAACCACGGACTTCTGCGTTGGAATGCCATCACGTAGTGACCATTGCGCTACTAAGACGCGTTGGGGAGAACCGCTCCAGCGTCCGCGGGTCATCCTACCTGCCCTCACCGGACCGCATCCGCCGGCACCGGACCGGCGGGCGTTGATAGGCCCTCCCCCTATCCCCTGACACGAGCGGTACGGAGTACCCGGATTGTCCGGATTATTGTTGTCCTGATGCAGGGCTGTCCCAGCTATCACAGGGCTCTTAATCGGGCTTCTCGCCCTGACACACTCGGACTCCCTGTCCTCTCCCCTCCCCGGTCTAGACTAGGCTCGACCAGGAGGCCTCTAATCTCAAACCGCCGATGAAGGATGCATCCTCCAGGCCGAAAATGGGGAAAACCGCTGCTTGTTGTCGATACGCTTCCGTGCCAGCTGGCTACCGGCAGGTACGAACCCCAGCACCCGCGCGCGTTGCACGGAAAACCCAAAGGTACGGCGGGGATCATGGGTGGGGACCCAACTCGACGTTATAGACAACCTGTTGCATTGCCTCGACATCAGAAATAAAACGTATCCAGTAAGTAAAAAAAAACCTTCAGATAAGTTGCCGCCCAACACTTTCTGTCCGGGGAGGGGGCGTGGGGGGTTAGGTGTGTGGTACAAAACACAATGTCCAGACTGTTCCCGGCTCTGGTCCGATTTGGTAAATCGCATTCTAGAATGAACTTCGGACGACCCGATTCCTTGCGGGACTTACTATCGGTCTGTCCGAATGCGTCAGAGATTATGAGCGGGGCTGTCCGGACACACTCGGTCTGATTTTCGGGCTGCCACTTGTCCGAAGGCGGACCGAAGTCGGGGACAGTCCGGGCGTTCAGGCGGACGCCCCGCGGAGCAGCCCGGGAGCCGATCCGGACTCATTTCGGCAGGGTTTCGGCCAAGGATTTCGGAACGTTTCGCTTCTATTAGGATTGCGCGCTTATTTTGCAAAACGTAATAAGCGAGTAATGTCCGCGTAATGGTCCTGTAATTGACGCGTAATAGACGTAATTCATGCGTAATAGCTGTACTAGACATGTAATGGGTGCGTAATGGCTGTAATGTGCGCGTAATGTTGCGTAATGGACGTAATGCCGCGTAATGCGCGTAATGGGGCGTAATGGAAACCTATTACGGTAATGTGAAATAGTCGGGTCGCGATTTTTGGGAGTGGATACCCCCTCGTCCAAGCCCTTTCGCCTCTTGAGGGCGTGGAAGGCTGCCACATCTGGAGTGCCAGAGGAGGTGGATGGCACGGAGGGGGGCCCCACGACCGCCCCCGGCACATCAGGAAGGTCGTCATCTGGAGAAGGCAAAAAAATTTAATTGTAACGCAAATCTTCTGGAATTTCTTTGAAAGTTTTGCCTTACAGGCGGTAATTGGAAATACCTAAGCGAATGCACTTACCACTCGACTCCTCCATCCTGGAGGAGCCGGCGAGCCAGCCCCCTGATGGGCCAGCGACGGCCGGGCTGAACGGTCGCGATGGGCCGGCCGCCGGTGCCGGTGTTGGAGCAGCAGTAGCAGCAGTAGTGGGTGTGGCCGGTTTGGCCGGACGGGCCGGTGTGGCGGCCAACGCAGCAACCACGGCCTGCGCCACCAGCTCCGCTAGGCTCCGCTGGAGGTCTTCCTGGAGCTCTGAAAAAAAGCGGTTGAGAAAAAAGTTCCGGAGAGGGCGGAACGCGAAAGCAGATGATACGCAAAACTGGCGTGTGGCCAATAAAGCTTACCTAGACGGAGGGTGACGACCTTGGGAGCACTGGCCGCCGGTGCCGGGGAGGCCGGGTAGGCTGGGGCCGGATACGTCTCGGCCGGGCTGGCCTGGGCCGGGCTGGCCTGGGCCGGGCTGGCCTGGGCCGGGTACGACGACTGGGCCTGGGTGGCCTGGGCCTGGGTAGCCTGGGCTTGATACGACGACTGGGACTGGTACGACGACTGGGCCGGGCTGGCCTGGGCCGGGCTGGCCTGGGCCGTGTACGACGACTGGGCCTGGGTTGCCTGCTGGAACCGCAAGGCCAGGGCAGCCAGCCGCTTCCGCCGCACGTCCTCCTGTGGCGGAATATTCTCCTTGTCCATTTCTGAAAGAATCGATTCAATGTATAAAAAAATTGACGGGGTATTCACTCTTAAAATCTGTGACCCGACTAATTCGTCTGTTAGCGTGTATTACGCACCGAAATTGAACAAGTTTAGTCAAAGATATGCAAAAACAGAGCAAAACGAACCAAAAACTTGTAGGAAAATTGTGAATTTGGGCTATTACGCTCTTATTACGCTTCAATCACGCATACTATTACGCTTTCATTACAGGTAGAGTGACCTGACTTTTACGCGAGTGCATATCTCCTCGATAAAAATTCACATCGACCCAAAAAAATGTTTCGCACTAAGAATCTCAACCACAAGTAACTTTTACCCTATTTAATCTGAAGAAAGAATTCAGGAATCGCTGTCCAGCACCTCGCGTTTTCCACAGCTCCACACGAAAATTCAGCATCCCTCTCACCGACAATAAAGTAGACTCACCGATTTTCTTTTCACTTCAAACTCTTGCGGTGTTGGCGGCTGGCTCGAGCGGTCTCCGCCGACACTCTGACAACGGGTGCATGGCAAGGCGGGTTCTCAGCTTTTATGACTTGAGGATTCATTCAAAATTATCGGTAGGAGGTCACCGTTTGTGGTCGCTTACGGTCAAAAACAAAAGAAAATGTGGCCTGCACTTCCCCCACACCTCTACCCCCGGCCCTGCTCCCAAATGCCTGTCTCTCTCGCACTTACGGGTCTCCACGGACTTCCCCTCCCCTCCTGTGCTCCACCAATGGAGAGCTTCCAACATGCGCTCTGATGACTGCTGCGATTCCCGCTTCCGCAACTGCCCGCAGTCCCAGAACGAAGGGAGAGAGCAAATTTATTTTTAAAAAAGCAGGACCTTACCTCGCCCCCCTTCGATTCTGACAATATATGGTGGGCAGGTTGCCTCCCTAGATTGGAGTCTCCAGCCAAAATTTTAGACCGAAAAAAATTTATTGGCTGGAGCTGTAGGGAATTTTCTTTTTTTTCACTTTATTTTTGGGTATTTTGAATAACGTCCAGGCTTTAGGTGCCAGGTGGTTGAAAACTTGTTCCCTCATGTAAAGTTGACCGAGTGAAACAAGAATATGGCCATGGATTTAAGCCCTCGGTCGTGCACGACGAATAATTTCGAAATTTTGCCCCAAAAACCACTAAATTTGCTACAAAATACCCAAATCTTGGGTATTTGAACTTTCTTGGGGAATTTCGACATTTTTTCGACACCATCTTATAGGAAAAGAGCCAAGGAATCCAATGAGCTTGAAGCCATATTTTTAGGACAAACCGTTTAGGAGCTACAACGCTGCAAAATTGGACCTTGTCTAGTGGGATCTCAAGTTGCCCCACACTGGACTCTTCGGGAAGTGACGGCACTACGGCACGAAAATGTGGGTAACAGGAGTGCAATTCCTGCTTCCACCTGCGCTTGTGCTCTCCGGGTAGGCCACCGACAAGTGGTTGGCGGGTTGGCCTATCCAGTGTGTCACAGGCGCTCCCATTAGCACCGCCTCGGTAACGTGTAAAAGCGCCATGTAAAAAAGCAGGTTTTGGTGAGGTGTTCGTTAATTAAAAAAACAGTGTAGACCCTTTAAAAAATGAGTAAAACGTCAGTAAAAATATCAGCAAAAACTTCAAAAAATATATGAAATAAAAAAAATAATCAGAAAAATGAAGGGGAACAAGCAGGCCCGCCCTACCGCAAAACGTCGTTGCCAGCTCCGCTTCGCTACGCTGGCAACTCCGTTCGGCAGGGGGCTTGCCTGCTTTGGTCTGCTCGGGTTAGCGGTAAGTTTGTCAGCCTTCGGCCCGACCCAAAAGCCTCAAAGCGTCTTCTTCACTTTAAAATTATCAGCCTTCGGGCCCGAACTGGCATTCCTTTGGTAATATTAAAAGTTTGTAACGGTGAACCACCGTAAATTCAAGGCAGCCCTCCTTTCTGTTTTGAAAACGCGCCGCTAGTATAGAAATTATAGAGCCGTGTTTTCAAAACGGTCACTACTTACGTACAACTCTCTCAAAATTCGGCTTATGGCTGCAAAATTACGCAAAACCCATAACACGACATGCAGCATAGTGTTTTCTAGTTATTTCTGGTCGTCCATAGGGCTTTAGTGTCAAAACTGTAAGAGATAGAGCGAAACGGACGAAATTTTGGCTTCCAAAGGGTCGCAAAATGACGCAAAACCCATGGACACGATACCCAACGTGATGTTTTCGGATATTTCGCTCGTCGACGTGGCTGTAGCGCCGAAAAACGGTAAGAGATAGAGCGAAACGGACGAAATTTTTGGCGCAGAGGGTCGCAAAATGACGCGAAAACCCATGACACGATATCGAATCGTGATGTTTTTCGGATATTTCGCTCGTCGAAGTGGCTGTAGC
>JAWJED010000046.1:5776010-5815812 GCA_033675135.1 Frankliniella intonsa | reverse complement strand
TTAGTACGCTTGTTAAGGCCCATATTTTGGACCAACCTTGCATTTTGTAGTAGAGCAAAACCGACTTTTGGGGCATGTAGTACATACCCCTAGGTGACATTTTAGAAGTGGTGCCCACCTCTACCCCGTGTCTGGACCCTGTAATCGGGAATTGCCTACCTACAAGAGAAAGTGGCATGGAAATTAGTGCACACACTAGCCGTGTAAGAGATGAATTGCTGGCAAAATGTCCTTACCTTGAGGCGTCAGGGACTCCCGGCCAAAAATGTATGATCACCTTCAAAAAGGACTTAAATACATCTTTAAGAAGAGAATGCTCACAAGATTCTAATAATGACTACGCTGACATCAACAGAGCTGCAGATATTTTACGACAGCATATGTTCAGCCATGAATCTGGTCCCTTGAAAGGCATGTCAGCCGAGTGTGTGTCTACAAGTACACCAAAAATGCTGCAACATTTTGTTACGAGAGTCATAAACGGCGCTGGAACCGATTCAAATGACAATGCTTGCTCAACAATTGCACAGTTAATATATTTTAATGCAAAGAAGTCCCACGAGAGTGGGAAGTTTCGCCGACACCGAGCTGACCGGGAAACACCAGCGCCCGTTTACGTGGCTGCGAAGACCTATGGTGCAACAAGGAGTGAAGAGCTGGTTGACGTGAACCATAAGCTAGGCTTAAGCATTTCTTATGAGAGGTTGAGATCTATTTTGACAGAAAGAGCAAATAGGGCCTGCTTACGATACCTCCTGGATGATGTTGTATGTCCCCTCTCACTTCAAAATGGAGCTTTTACAACACTTGCTGTCGACAATTTCGACCACAACACAAGCGCCATGACAGCAAAAGGGGCGTTTCATGGGACTGTAATCTCTATTACTCAGCATGGCCCACCAGGTACTACGTGACGGCAGAAATGCACATTTATTTTGATTAATTAGTCGTTTAAATCTCTGTTTGCACTAATTATTAAATATACCTTTTTTTACAGGTGAACCACGGGATGTGGAAGACTTTTCAGCGGCTCCTGCACGGAAAATTCTGGGTCTTCCCCCAAAGTATGCTGTTCCACCCACTACATTTTTTGAAGTCAAGCGGGGGCGATGCCCTACTTCAAGTGTAAGTCGTTTGGACCGGTTGAGTGCTGACCCATCTGTGGAAGAACATGCCTGGCTCGAAGCATGTGGTCGAAGTGAAACAGTCAACACTTGGGCAGGTTTTCATTCTCGAAGATCTCCTGATGTATCACATGTGGCCAGATTTGCCATACTTCCACCTTTTAACAATTTGGCGCATGAAGTAGACATGATGGCACACAGCATCCGCGTCGCCATTAAGTGTACCAAGCTTCTGAACCCAAGTCAGGTGCCTGTCTTAGTCGGTGACTTACCGCTTTTCTCTTTATGTAAACAAATCCAATGGCTTAGTCCTGAAAAGTATGGAGAAAATAGAATTTTCATCATGATGGGAGGCATGCACATAGAAAAGGCCGCATATACTCTCCTAGGTGACTTGTTGGATGGCAGCGGCTGGTCAACTGCGCTGGTAGAGTCCAAAATAACCACTAAAGGCAGGGCAGACTCCATGCTGTCAGCCTCACACATCACACGTACAAGATACGTTCACCAGGTATTTAATTTTGACTCCAATAGGTACAAAAATATGTTGTAGCTTTTTACAGCACTTCGTAATTGCCTTCATTAATTACAGGTTACAGCTGCTGTTTTTCACAGTCTGAAATGGAAGGCATATGAGATCTACGCTGGCGATGACCCATTGACTTTTGAGGAATGGTGCTTGTCAAAACAGGAAACTCCCATGTTTCGATTTTGCGACACCATACTTAAATTAATCCTAGCAATTCTTCAGTTCGTCCGAGCCACGCGTACGGCGGACATACAACTATATATCCAGGCTCTTACACGAATAGTGCCGTTTTTCTTCGCTCTGGACCACCACCTATATGCACGTTGGCTGCCTGTGCACTTGAGAGATCTAGTCAATTTGCAAAATACGCACCCCAGGCTGTGGGAAGCATTTCAAACAGGTTATTTTGTGGCTGCAAAATCTTCACGGCGATTTTCCACGATCGCTCTTGATCAGGCCCATGAACAACTGAACGCTGTTCTGAAAGGAAATGGAGGTAAGACAAAACACACATAAGGAAAAGTTTTTATTCAATAGTAGCTTTCTTTCATTAAAATTATTATTTTTACAGGTGTTGTGGGTTTGACGGAGAGTCCTTCAGCACTTTTAAAATGGATTCTGTTTTCCCCTGAGATCTCAGATATTGTCGATAAATTCGAACAGGATGCCTTCAATTCTGCTACTGATTCACACACCCACCATCTAGACACAGAGTCAGCACGAGCCAATTTTTTGCGCGATAAAACTGCTCTAGAAGAATATTATGATAATATTGGTAATTTATCAGTAATTTTTGTACTTCATTTGTAATCCATTTGCTGAGGAGGGACAGGATCTCTACAACTTCGACACACGCCGTTGTGTATCTAAAGAAGTAAAAGACGCTCTTTTTATCCTCGAAGCCACTGGAAAAGAACAGTACTTGAAGTTTTGTGAAGAAAGGCTTGAAAACGGAGCAGTCCCCATCACAGATACTATCAAGCACAACAAATTTCCAACATTTTCCAAGGACTGTAAGCCTCTGAACAAGAATCACCATCAAAAAGAGCAAATTAAGGCACTCAAAAATGAAAGTGATCTATTTGGAAAACTTTTTGTAGCCATAAGCAATAGCAGACCGTCCGACTTAAATCTGTTCTTTTCTCACGAGAACCAAGACATTCCTCCTTCACTCTTTCATCATGATGGAAGAATGAGAGATTCATCAAAACATGATTTAGTTAATGACTGCTTGCTTCCACTTCAAACTTCCCCTTTGCATAATGTGCCAAAAGTAACCGCAAAAGTTTTAGATGGCGGTTTCATTGCACATCTTCTCAAGCCTGGCACGTGCCAAAAATTTGACGAGCTTAGAGACAATGTATTTTTGCCTTTGATATCAAGAGAGGCGTCATCAGTTTCAAGGCTGGACGTTGTCTGGGACAAGTAAGTAATAATAGTACAGGTTTCTTTAAAATTATATACAACAGAACTTGATAATTTTCTTTGTTTTTAGCCCGCCCTTCTGCTTTGAAAAAGCTTCAGAGCGGGCTTATGCAATCGATCTGGTGTCTGTCTGTTTGTCTGTCTGTATGTTTGTCTGTTTGTCTGTCTGTCATGTCTGTTCCACCTCGAAGGAGGTTGAGCTAGAGAGTTGAAATTTTTAGGGTATCTTAAGGGTCACTCCTGGACACCGAAACGCCTGGTGCAAATCCTGCCGACCCTCATTAAGGCACTGAAAAAAATTATTTAAGTTTTCACGGAATAAAAAAAATAAAATTTTTCAACTTTTTCCAAACCCGTCGACCCGTACCTCTCCGGAAGCGTCTTTTCGCGTCTAGTTCAATCGGTGCACGACCGTTTTTACGAAAAATGGACCCCAACTCGCGACTACACTTTGTAAAAAGCACCTGAAATTGGTCCAGTTTTCAACTTTTCTGGAACCCCATCGAGCTGCACCTCCCGGAAGCGTCATTTCCTGCGTCCAGTTCAATGGCGCGCCACCGTTTTTCGATAAAAAGGACCCAACTCGCGACTACACTATAAAAAGCACCTGAAATTGGTCCAGTTTTCAACTTTTCTACGAACCCCATCGAGCTGCACCTCCCCGGAAGCGTCATTTCCGCGTCCAGTTCAATGGCGCCCACCGTTTTTCGATTAAAAAGGACCCAACTCGCGACTGGCTAATTGTAAAAACGCACCCGAAATTGGTCCAGTTTTTCAAACTTTTCTCAACCCTATCGAGCCTGTGTACCTCCCCGGAAGCATCTTTTCGCGTCCAGTTCAATGGCGCCCACCGTTTTTCGATGGAAAAGGACCCAACTCGCTGACTACACTGTAAAAAGCACCCGAAATTGACCCACTTATCCAACTTTTTACAGAACCCCTATCGACCCTGGCACACTCTAGAACCGTCTTTTTTCGAGTGCAATTCAGTGGTGCCAACCGTTTTTCAATTTCCAGTAAGTTGCCAAGCATTGTCAAAAGCTCAAACAGTTCGGACTATTTTCTGACATTTTCGACATTTCTTGATATTTTCCGATATTTTTCGGGATACTTTCTTGGACATTTTTTCGTTTTTTTTTCAAATTTTTGATATTGTTCGACACATTTGCGATATTTTTCGTTAATTTTTCGACATTTTCGATAATTTTCGATATTTTGATAATTTTTGATATTTTTAGACATTTTTGATAATTTTCGATATTTTTCGATATTTTTCGACATTTTTGACATTATCGGACATATTTCGATATTTGTAAACATTTTCGACAATGTTTGATATTCTTCGTCATTTTTCGACATTATTCCTCATTTTCGATGTTTTTCGATATTTTTCGACATTTTCCATATTTTAAGCCCGCCCTTCTGCTTTGAAAAAGCTTCAGAGCGGGGCTTATGCAATCGATCTGGTGTGTCTGTCTGTTGGTCTGTTTGTCTGTCTGTTCCACTCGAAGGAGTTGAGCAGCTAGAGAGTTGAAATTTTTAGTGGGATTATCTTAAGGGTCACTCCTGGACACCAGGAAACGCCTGGTGCAAATCCTGCCAACCCTCATTAAGGCACTGAAAAATTATTAAAGTTTTGCAGGAACTGAAAATATAAAATATTTTTAATAAAAATTTTATGGTCTCCTAAGGGGTATCTCGTCGAGTTTGCGTCCTCTGGCCCAAAATTTCGTCCGTTTCGCTCTCTATCTCTTACCGTTTCGGCGCTACAGCCCACATCAACGAGCGAAATATCCGGAAAACATCACGTTGGGTATCGTGTTATGGGTTTTGCGTCATTTTTGCGACCCTTTACGCCAGAAATTTCTTCGTCCGTTTCGCTCTATCTCTTACAGTTTTGGCACTAAAGCCCTATCGTGACGACCGAAATAACTGAGAAACACTATGCGCTGCACGTCGTGTAATGGGTTTTGCGTAATTTTGAAGCCCCATAAACCGAATTTTGAGAGTTGTACGTAAGTAGTGGACCGTTTTGAAAACACGGCTCTATAATTCCTATACTAGCAGCGCGTTTTCAAAGCAGAAGGAGGGCTTGTAGTTACGGTGGTTCACCGTTACAAACTTTTAATATTACCAAAGGGACATGCCAGGGTTCGGGCCGAAGGCCCGATAATTTTAAAGTGACGCTTTGAGGCTTTTGGGTCCGGGCCGAGAGGCCCGACCGAACGTCGCCGGCAGAATGCCAGCAGGCAAGCCCCCTTGCCGAATTCCGCGAGTTGCCAGCGTAGCGAAGCGGAGCTGGCAACGACGTTTGGCGGTAGGGCGGAGCCTGCTTGTTGTAGGTACATTGATAAAAGCCTAAAGGCGATGACAAGGGAAAACCGAGGTGTTGAGTCTCGCACTCTATTTAAGCCCGATACTCACCTTCCTAAGAATTGGCAGGAATTTTTGAGAAATCCTGGGAACAAAACTGATTTGTTTGACTTTTTTGCCAAAGGCATAGCAGACTTCAAAATAAGATGCCAATTGTACTCGACCTCAGGGGAGCAGGTTCTCACAAACTGTGAACAGTCTGATCTGTCTTTTATGTCACCATGCAACCACGAAGAGGCTGACACCCGCATATTTCTCCACGTCGCTGATGCTGTGCGCTGCGGTCACACAAAAATTCTAATAAGGAGTAGTGACACTGACGTTGTCGTTCTTGCTGTAGCATGCACAGATATGCTTCCTGAATTAGAAGAGTTGTGGGTGCACACGTCTTCACAAAACGGAAAGTGTCATCGATACATTGCAGCCCATGAAATCTCCAACGCTCTCAAGTTGATGCTAGGTAAAAATAAGTACCGTTAAAATAAATATATTGTTATTTTTTCTAAATTTTTGTATGTTAATGAAATGCCTTTCGCTTGTTACAGGACCAAAAATGAGTCGAGCTTTACCAACGTTCCATGCACTTACAGGTTGTGATATTATCTCATCTTTTCACAACCATAAGAAGAAGACAGCTTGGAAGGCTTTGAAATTGCGCCCACATACAGTCGATGCCTTAATCGACTTGGGGGAAGGAAAAACTGAAGCAGCAAAGCCTATTCTCTTTCAATTTATCATGGCAATGTACAGTCCGTAAGTACTTACAATAATTAAACAAAATAAAACAATAAAAAATGTATATTCTAATAAACTTTTGTTTTCCAGTACACGCCAATATGAGTCACTACATGAGTGTCGCCGATCACTTTACTGCGGCAGCAACCGTTCTTTGGACAATATACCGCCCACAGAAGATTCAGGTAGTCTGCACCTATTGAGGGCATCATACTGTGCTCAGGTGTGGAGTCAGCTCATCGTAAAACACCAGGAGCTACCTTCACCATCCGATTGGGGTTTTACTCTCGATGCAGACTGTTGGAAGCCTGTGTATCGCACCAAACCAACGGCAGCGGTTGCCTGTAAAGATATAATTGTGAAATGCAACTGCAAAGTACTCTGCCAGGGAAATTGTAGCTGTGACAAAAGAAAACAAAAGTGCACTGATTTATGTTCCTGTACCTGCTCTAAGTCAATTTAGTTCTTTTGTTATACTTGTAATATAATTTATTATATATCTACTTTGCTGTACCTGAAATTAGAAAGATATGTTTAAAAGTATAATAATAGTTATTCGTACTTCAGATTTTATACTTACGTTTGCAGTTGTACTGCCATTGAAATATATTTTGTAATAAACAAGATTCTTCGTAAACTGACACACTTTTTGTGTACTTCAAAAAAAAAGCACAAATCTAGGGAATTTTGTAGACGATTACGCACTTCTGTAGCTTCTAGGAGAGGAGGATCGCGTTTGCAAAGGTGCGCGCGGTGTGCACCTCGTGAAGGAACGTCAACTTTCGCACACTAGCTCACGTTTTACTGAAAACAGCACAAATCTACGGTGTTTTGTAGACGATTATGCACTTCTGTAGCTTCTAGGAGAGGAGGATCGGGCTTGCCAAGGTGCGCGCCGCGTGCACCTGGACTGAAAAAATGTAACTTTGACCGGATTGTTGTGCGAAAACACTACGATGGCCCCTAATAAAAGAGTCCGAAGTGCTAGCGTCCTCTTCCGAAAGAGTTCGATCTGCATTGCTCCTGATCCAACAAAGTCCGAAGTGCGACCGCTCCGTCCGAAAGAGTCCGATCTGCTTTGATACCTCGATCCAAAAAAAGTTCGATCTGCCTTTTGGGGTGAAATGGGGTAAATGTGGACTTTTTATAGATTAAAAAGGATGCTCCATCTTTTAGGTCTTGGGAGTATACGTAAAAAGAATAAAGTTAAAACGCTGTTTTTCTCGAAAAACTAAAAGTGCTCGATCTCGCATGCGTCTTTAGGAAGTCCAAGCAACAAAGTTCGAACTCACTCCAGCTGCGCGCCGCAGGTGTGGCGCTGGCGCTGCTGTGCCGCGCGCGCTTTCGTATCATCATCTGCCCGACTCGACCGTACGCTGGCTGGAGGGGAATAGCCGAAGTGTTTTACCATATTCTCCGTACTGAGGTAATTATTAGAAATCTCCTGACGTTTGCTTTTAATTAGAACATTATAGGAAATGGCTGTTGATTGAATGTTTTGCAGAGAAAAAATGTGTTTGTTCGTCTTCTTGAGGCCTGCACACCACGAGCGGCGTCCTCAGCGTAGGACAAGAAAGGAAGGTGACGAGGAGGAATGCTTTTTTTTAATAGTCTGGAACTTACCAGACTATGAACACTATGACTTCCACCAGCGCGTGCTTTAGGAAGCACACCTCCAGCGCCTGGGGAGAAGGCAACTACGACATTAACGAGACAGTCGGGTTGCTTACCCTTGATAGAATCAGGCGCTCACTCGGCAGTAGACTATGTCAAAAATGTAACATATTTTAGAGGGTATCTTTGGGTATCTTATTAGGAGGAATGCAAACCAGGCCTTTGTATTACATACTCGATAGATGGTTGCCATTCACACCAAAAAACGGGGATGTCAGCCGAGATAGGCAAGACAAAAATGTCATTGTTTTTAGTTCTCCATAAACGTTAGGAACAGGGTTACAAACTAGATTTAAAATTTTTTACTTTGGACGAATCCCCTAATTGTCTAAGAGCTCTAAACTTTCACTCCGGTATATCTCAGAACGCGGCGAATGTCAGATCGAACTATGTTGGATCGGTATTAAAGCAGATCGGACTCTTTTCGGACTTCCGAGCGCTCGCACTTCGGACTTTGTTGGGTCAGGAGCAATGCAGATCGAACTCTTTCGGAAGAGGACGCTAGCACTTCGGACTCTTTTATTAGGGGCCATCGACTAACACAACAGCGCTAAAACAATTTCTAATGGTACTGTATGAAAAGATCGAAATTTTGCGAAATTGAGATTTTGTTTACCCCTGAAAAGTAGGCAACCGGCATTTTTGTGTTTCTGCAACCCGTAATTGATCGTTCCACATTCGTTTGCATCCATTTTAGTCATTGGGTAGCCAAATAAGTGGCCAGAATAGCGCTTAATTGGCATTTCTAGAGATTTGCCCCTGGTAGGTAGGCAATTCCCGATTACAGGGTCCAGACACGGGGTAGAGGTGGGCACCACTTCTAAAATGTCACCTAGGGGTATGTACTACATGCCCCAAAAGTCGGTTTTGCTCTACTACAAAATGCAAGGTGGTCCCCCTTAACAAGCGTACTATTTCTGTTGTAGGTTCGTGCAGGAACAAAAGTTAGAACTGCAGAACTAAGTACAATTGAATCAATCACATGACTTTAAAGCGATATATTGAGAAATATAAGGAAGTGGAAAACTTGGACAGTATCGTTCTGTCACCAAATTATTCAACCCGCCAAGTTTTCACAAAGGAACTGGAAGATTCTCTCGCTGGGTATGTCATTGAGTGTAGCCAAATGGGATATGGCCTCACAGCCGAAGATATTAAAAAGTTTGCAGTACAGTTAGCACAAACCAACAATTTGAAGAATATTCCTAAGGCATGGATTGAAAATAAAGAGGCCGGGGACGACTGGTTTAGAGGATTTATGTCTAGACATCCCCAGTTATCTGCCAGGAAGCCAGAGCAATGCAGCGTAGCCCGTGCCATGGCATTTAATAAAGCAAACATCAGCAATTATTTTGATAAGCTAGAAAATGTTTTGAAGCGCCACCCTAATTTTGCCAATGGAAGCAGAATTTATAACCTTGACGAGACTGGCTCTACAACTGTAGGTGAAATGAAAAAAAACCAAAGTAATTACTCAGAAGGGGGTAAAACAAGTGCATCAAATAAAGAGTGCTGAACGAGGTACACTTGTAACTACATGTTGCATTATTTGTGCAAATGGGACTTTATTACCTCCTATCATGATTTTTCCTCGTGCAAAGTTTACCAACAACATGTTAATCAATGGGTACCCTGGGACCTTAGGATTGGCAACAAAGAGTGGCTGGATGACCTCCGAGATGTTTGTCAAAGTTATTGAACATTTTATTGCGAAGACCCAAAGCTCCAAAGAAAATCCTACGCTACTTATCCTAGATAATGTGGCATCACATCTTAGTATAGAAGCCATCAATATGTGCCGAGCAAGTGGAGTGACACTGTTTACGCTTCCCCCCCATACCACTCACAAAACCCAGCCTCTTGATGTGGCAATCTATGGCCCGTATCAAGCAGCTTATAGCAGGGCATATAACAACTGGACACTCTCTCACCCAGCTCAGGTTTGCACCATCTATGACGTTCCTGGACTTGTTAATGAAGCGTTGTGCAAAGCAGGCATCCCAGCCAATATTTTTTCAGCATTTCGAGCAACAGGCATTTACCCTTTCAACAGAGACATATTTTCTGATTTAGAATTTGTACCTAGAACTGTCACAGAAAATCCTGCTCCTCCTCTCAACCAAGTAGAGGAGAATGATAAGGATGGGCATGATAGTGAGGCAGAGGTTGATGATCCCCAAGCATGTGGGGAAGTGGGAGGCACTCAGGACCACTGCTGCAGGCAAAGTCCGTTTTAACCCCAACCTATACAAGTGTGGAAAAGTTTGCCTGAGTACTCTAGGGTAAGCACCCCTTCTTCGGATGATGATGTGCAGAGGTTTCTCTATTATTGGCTGAGCGAAGCGAAGCCTATTACGCCACTGGAGTGCTAAAAAAGTTCAATGTTTGTCTGTCTGTCTGTCTGTCTGTCTGTCTGTCTGTCTGTGTGTGTCTGTCCGCACGATAACTCGAGAACAAGCTGAGATATCGAGTTGAAATTTTTACTGTAGCTTCCTTGCCCAAAAAGCTCGGCCGAGTTCGAAAATGGGCATTCTAGCTCAAAAATTGACACCATTAAAAATTAATTTACATTTTCGTAAAAATAATTTTAAAAATAAATATTGTTTTTACAGTGTCTGAAGGGGTAACTCGACGAGATGCGACCCAGTGGGCGAAAATTTCGTCCGTTGCGCCGTATCTCTTACCCGCTACAGCCGCTACAGCGTGCCTTAAGGGCGAAAAGTCCCAAAAATGCATGTTGGGTGTCGTCGTGTCCGGAATATTTCGACAAGTTGCGACCCTCTGGCGGAAATTTCGGCCGTTTCACGTATCTTACCGTTTAGCCGCTGCAGCGTCAAATTTCGACAAAAATTCCTTAATATACGCGTAGAGTTGTGTATTGCTCAGATATTCGATTATCAGAGAATAGCATATCGCCGGAACCGTCTGCAAGAGTGAAATTTAATGGCGCTTACTGTTTCGTTGCTCGAAGCGTTTTTTTATGGCATCCTTTTTGGCTGAGCGAAGCGAAGCCTATTACGCCACTGGAGTGCTAAAAAAGTTCGTTGTCCGTCTGTGTGTCTGTGTGTGTGTCTGTGTGTGTGTCTGTCTGTTCGCGCGATAACTCGAGAACGAGTTGAGATATCGAGTTGAAATTTTTACTGTAGCTTCCTTGCCCAAAAAGCTCGGTCGAGTTCGAAAATGAGCACTCTAGCTCAAAAATTGACACCGTTAAAAATTAATTTACATTTTTGAAAAAATAATTTTAAAAATAAATGTTATTTTACAATGTGTTAATGGGTAACTCAGCGCGTTGCGACCCTTTGGGCCAGAAATTTCGTTCGTTTGGCTGTATCTCAGTTTAGCCGCTACTGCGTGACTAAAGGAAGAAAAGTCCTAAAAATGCATGTTGGGTATCGTTTTCGAGGTATTTCGACGAGTTGCGACCCTCTGGGCGGAAATTTCGTCCGTTTGACCGTATCTCGCACTGTTAAGCCGCTGCAGCGTCAAATTTCGACAAGTCCTAACTATACGCGTAGAGTTGTGTATTTCTCAGATTTTCGCTTATCACAGACTAGCATATCGCCGGAACCGTCTGCACGAGTGAAATTTAATGGCGCTTACTGTTTCGTTACTCGAAGCGTTTTTTGGCTGAGCGAAGCGAAGCCTATTACGCCACTGGAGTGCTAAAAAAGTTCGTTGTCCGTCTGTGTGTCTGTGTGTGTGTCTGTGTGTGTGTCTGTCTGTTCGCACGATAACTCGAGAACGAGTTGAGATATCGAGTTGAAATTTTTACTGTAGCTTCTTGGCGTAAAAAGCTCGGTCAAGTTCGAAAATGGGCACTCCAGCTCCAAAATTGACACTGATTAAAATAATTTACATTTTCACAAAAATAATTTTAAAAAATAAATATTTTTTCAGTACTTAGGGGTAACTCGGCGAGTTAGGGCCCTTTGGGCGAAAATTTCGTCCGTTTGGCCGTATCTATTACAGTTTAGCCGCTACTGCGTGACTAAAGGAAGAAAAGTCCGTTGAAATGCATGTTGGGTGTCGTTTCCGAGGTATTTCGACGAGTTGCGACCCTCTGGGCGGAAATTTCGTCCGTTTGACCGTATCTCGCACCGTTAAGCCGCTGCAGCGTCAAATTTCGACAAAAAGTCCGTAATATACGCTCAGAGTTGTGTATTTCTCAGATTTTCGCTTATCACGCAGTAGCATATCGCCGGAACCGTCTGCACGAATGAAATTTTTTTGGCGCCTACTATTTCGTTATTTAAAGCGTATTTTTTATGGCATCCTAATCTACACTGACAGCGCCGCAGGCTTAGGTAGATGTACGCAGGCGCGTCGCAGCGTAACAGTGTTTCGCGAGATATCGCGAAGCCTGTTACGCGAGACGTGGTCTGGCGTACATCTACCTAGTATTTTATTACAGTGTCCTACGGGGTAACTCGGCGAGTTGCGACCCTAAGGGCGAAAATTTCGTCCGTTTGGCCGTATCTCGCACCGTTAAGCCGCTGCAGCGTCAAATATCGACAAAAAGACCTTTATTGGCTGAGCGATAGCGAAGCCTATTACTTCACTGTTCGGATTTGGCTCCTGTCTGTTTGTTTGTCTGTCTGTTTGTGTGTCTGTCCGCACGATAACTCGAGAACAAGTGGAGATATCGAGTTGAAATTTTTAGTGTAGCTTCCTTGCCCAAAAAGCTCGGTCGAGTTCGATAATAGGCATTCTAGCTCAAAAATTGACACTGTTAAAAATTAATTTACATTTTCAAAAAAAAATAAATAAAAATAAATATTTTTTTACAGCGTCCTAAGGGGTTACTCGCCGAGTTGCGACCCTTTGGGCGAAAATTTCGTCTGTTTAGCCGCTACTGCGTGACTTAAGGAAGAAAAGTCCTAAAAATGCATGTTGGGTATCGTTTCCGAGGTATTTCGACGAGTTGCGACCCTCTGGACGGAAGTTTCGTCCGTTTGGCCGTATCTCGCACCCTGAAGCCGCTGCAGCGTCAAATTTCAACAAAAAGTCCTTAATATACGCTTAGAGTTGTGTATTTCTCAGATTTTCGCTTATCACAGACTAGCATATCGCCGGAACCGTCTACACGAGTGAAATTTAATGTCGCCCACTGTTTCGTTACTCAAAGCGTACCTTTTATGGCATCCTTATCCATACTGACAGCGCCGCAGGCCTAGGTAGATGTACGCAGGCGCGTCGCAGCGTAACAGTGTTTCGCGAGATATCGCGAAGCCTGTTACGCGAGACGTGGTCTGGCGTACATCTACCTAGTTAAAATATATTTAATAACATGGAATAAATATGTGATGAATTTGAGCACCACGAATGCATGAAGTATAGAAAGTACAACAAAGCACTTAGAACATTTTCAATATTCAGAACAAGGAATAAATATAATGTAGTATCATCAACTCATGAAGTATAGAGTTAGAAGAAAGAACACACAAATCAAAAAATTACTGAGCACAACCAATGCATTAAGTATAGAAAGTACAACAAAGCACTTAGAACATTTTCAATATTCAGAACAAGGAATAAATATAATCTAGTATCATCAATTCATGAAGTATAGAGTTAGAAGAAAGAACACACAAATCAAAATTATTTGAGCACCACCAATGCATGAAGTATAGAAAGTACAACAAAGCACTTAGAACAATTTCAATATTCAGAACAAGGAATAAATATAATGTAGTATCACCAATTCATGAAGTATAGAGTGAGAAGAAAGTACACACAAAGTAAAACTAAGGACATAGTACATCTTCAAAATTTATAACAAGAAATAAATAGGTGGTAAATTTGAGCACTACGCACCACCAAATCAAGAAGTATAGAAGTGTATAATGTAAATTTGAGCATCACCAATTCATGAAGTATAGAGTGAGAAGAAAGTACAGACAAAGTAAAATTAAGGACATAGTCCATCTTCAAAATTTATAACAAGAAATGAATAGATATAGATAGATAGATTGCTGTAAGAGGCGTGACCCTATGGATCGAAGCTCGGTGTGGTCCACCCAGGCCGCACCCGCATGGTAAAGAGAGAAATAGCACCGTGCAGGCAGGTGCGGCCCGTGCAATGGGCAGCCAATCGTCCGCCGGCACGGAGCCTCTACAGCCCTAGAAAAAAGTGTTTGGCAAATGACCAGCCCCCCATGTAACAAGAGCGAAAGTCGCATCCCGTAGAGGGGGCCGCCGCCGCGCTCCGCGCACGACAGCTTGGTCCTGGTAATTAATCGCGTGTGTTGGATTAGTGCAATTAAGGGGAGGGGGGGGGCGGTCTCCGTACTGGGTCTGGCGGTCCTACGGCCCCCTGAAAGAAGTAAGAGCAGGTCAGTGATCACATATGCATATATTGCCAACAGTGCATTACAAGCAGATCATGCAGGCATAGCAGGGTAGCGCAGGCAAGCTAAACAAAGCAGACAAAGCGAAGCAAGGCAGGGCACTACTACAATCACTCCGAATCCGAGTCAGACCCGGCGCGCACTTGCTGCAGCTGCAGAGGCCCCTCGTCCTCTGACGACTCTGCGGCGGGCTCCGAGTCGCGCAGATATTTTGTAAGAGCCGCCTTTCGCTGGAAAAGGATCTCCCACCCTTCCTGCGGGGCGGGGAGGCGGCTCAGGTCGGCGGCCAGGGAGGTCCTGAAGGTGTAGCACGGCCGGCCCACCTTCTTCTGGTGGAGGTCGAAGGTCAACGCGCGCTGCAAGATATGGTTTCTGGGCCGGCGTGCTATGTGCCCACTAAACTTGATCCTGGCCTCCCTGACCGCCCTGGTGACACTTTGCCCTGGGGCCGCCGGCGCCCGCCCTGGCCGCGCGGTGCCTAGGAGGGCCGCCCTCATCACTCCGTCGGTCCGCCTCAACGACGCTCTTGACCGCTTGGTGTCGGACCCGGTGCACAGCTCATAGGAGATGGAAGGCCGCACTATGGTGTTATGGATCCTGCTGAGCACCGGGGCCGGGAGGGGGTGGGCCCGCAAGGCTGGAAGGATAGCGGCCACAGTCCGCTGGGCCTTACGGACCCGGTGGTAGACCCCTGGCTGCCGGTTGAGGTCCGCCGTGATGAGGGCCCCGAGGTACACTAGCTGGGGCACCCTGGGAATGTCCAGCCCCGCCATGTGCTCCACCCTCGGGGCTGCGGGCCCCTCACCGCCCGGTTGCCGCACCACGTACTCGCATTTGGCCACGTTTAGGGCGAGCCCCACCTCGGCCAGGCCTGCCCTGAACGCCCCCAGGAACGCCACGAGGTCCTGCCTGTCATCCGACAGGACGAGCAGGTCGTCGGCGTATCCCAGGAGCAGGGGGAACAGGCCCGGCGCGAAGCGCGGGAGGGGGGCCGTCACCCTCTGCAGGACCCAGTGCAGCACCACCAGGAACAGATAAGGGCTCACCCCACAGCCCTGGCGCACCCCCTTGCCTCTGATGATCGTCGAGGTGGCCGCGGCGCCCCAGCGCACATAGGTCCTGTCCGTGAGCGCCAGGGCAATCACACGGTTGATGAGGCTCGGGGGCACGCCGGCGTCCTGCAGCGCCCTCACAACACTGGCCTTCCCGACCGATGGAAACGCCGCCTTAATATCCAGCCCCAGGACGTGCACAGGGACACCTGCCCGCCAGCACTCGTCCAGGACCCTCCGGACCGTGAAGATGTGGTGGTAGGTCGATCTTCCGGCCTGGAACCCGGTCTGGTAGGAGGGGACCGGGGGGATGATGTCCTGTAACTGGGCGAGCAGGTGTAAGGCCAGGATCTTATACACCACCTGGCAGAGTGAAATGGTCCTGTAGTCCTCCACGCCCTGGGGCCGGGGGTTCTTCGGGATCGGGTGTTGTAGTGATGTTGTCCAGGTTGTCGGGAAGGCGCAGTCCGCCCAGAACCGCTGCACCAGCCTCCCCAGCTGGTCGAAGAAGGAGTCCGGAGCGTACTTGAAGAGCTCGCCGGGGAGGCCATCAGGGCCCGGGGCAGCGTTGTTGGAGAGGCGCGCCGCGTAGACCCTCAGCTGCTCCGGCGTTGGTCCCCGTCGCGGGGTTGTGGCTCTTCCTAAAGCAGCGGGGGGTGCTCGCCCTCAGCCTGCTCCTGGACGGCGTCCTCCCACTGCCGGATGTCGGGGACCCCCCCACCCCGGGCTGCCAGCGTGCGGCGGGAGCGGCGCAGGAACTTGAACAGGACATCAAGTCTCCTGGCCGGGCGGCAGCCCTGGATGGAATGTAGTTGCTGCTCCAGCTTCTCGAGCTTGTGTTGCCGCCCGGCCGCGCGCCGCACCCGCACCGCCTCCCGGAGCAGACGCTGAGCGTGGGGGTCACCCTGCTCGTTGTACGCCCGCCCCTTGGCGGCGCGGAGGAGGTTCTCCGCCGCTTGCTGACGAGGGGTGAGGGGGGAGGCAGGGACGGCCAGCACTGCGTTGGCCGCCGTCACCAGGATCTCGCCGAGTTGGTCCCAGGATAGGTCTTCTCCTCGGGCCGTCCTCGTGGCGACGGCGGCCCCCACGGCGGCCTGGTATCGCCTCTGAAGCTCCGGGCTTCTGGCTAAGGCCGCCGTGGCCCAGACTTCGTGGGGGTTCTTCGCGCGCGGGGGCGGGGGGAGAGGGGGGTTGGCGGGGGGGCCCGGCTGGTATGGCATTTCTTCCGCCCTCGCAATCGGTAGGGTCGCAACCACCATCTTATGCTATATTCAGTTAAGGACTTGCAAAGTCGGCGCGACGAGATCGGCGTGACGCTCGCGCGAGCGTGACGCCGATGCGAGGCGGAAGGTGGCGGAGTAGGTCGACTGGCCGTGAACAGTTGGAAAACGAATGTGCATCATTTTTATTTTTATTGATGATGATGACAATGATGCATTTTAACTCATAATGTGTCATGTATTGCTGCTGTGCAGTGATTAGAAATGACCGGAGATGACGAAGTAGGGTTAGGTATGTCGGTTTTTTTCGGCGATAGTCTGATCACGACACGAACGGAGGAACCCCGGTTGAACATTTAGATTGGCGGTCAGTTTTCCGACCGTTCACGACTTCTTCATTACCTACCGCCTACTTGGAGCGACCTAACTACTTTCGTCATCTCCGGTCATTTCTAATCGACACAGCAGCAATACATGACACATTATGAGTTAAAATGCATCATTGTCATCATCATCAATAAAATAAAAATAATGCACATTCGTTTTCCAACTGTTCACGGCCAGTCGACCTACCCCCTCCGCCACCTTCCGCCTCGCATCGGCGTCACGCTCGCGCGAGCGTCGCGCCGATCTCGTCGCGCCGACTTTGCAAGTCCTTAACTTAAAATAGCATTATGGTCCGACCGGTGCAACTGCGAGAAGTCCGCCCTCACCCGCGGCCATTTCCCGTAGTGCCCTACGATGTGGTCGAGCTGCGACTGGGCCGCCCCCGCCGGTCCGTCCCCCCCCACCCCCCCTCCTCCTCCACGTGAATGTGAATTCGACGTTCCGCGCGTTCCACGTCGTCCACACCTTCATGCGGTGGGTGCGGGCGATGCTGAGGAGGCCCACCCCCGCCGCGTTAGTGTTCTCGTGGTAGAGCTTGGGCCCCAGCTCCTCCGGGAAGCGCTCCCGCTCGCCCCGCCCAATATGGGCGTTCCCGTCGGCCAGCAGCACGCGCCAGTGCCGGGGCTGGGCCGCGGCGAGTGTGGTACTTATAGCGTCCAGCACACTGCGTTGGCCCTGCTGCGCGTCGGACGGCACGTGGGCCCCCACTAGCGTGAAGTGCATGCCCCAGAGCATGGCCTCTGCCATCATCACGTTGGGGTGAACGAGGGCCGTGCTCCGGAGCACGACCTCAGGCACTCCCCGGCGCACAAGGAGTGCCAGCCCACGGCCGCCCCGGCGGGGGGCCCCCTCCAGCACCCACCTGTAGTTGGCCGTGTTCAGCTGCTGCCGCGGGAGCCGGGTCTCCTGCAGGACTGCCACGTGGACGTCCTTCCCGAGGAGGGCCGCGTCGATGGCCTCTCTGGCGCCGGCCCTTGCCGCTCCACGGACGTTCCACGTGGCCAGGATGATGGATGTCCTGGCGCGCTGGGTGGGTGCCGGGCGGTGCCCTGCCTCCGGCGCCGTGAGGCCCAAACCTCCGGGCGGCAGCGACGCGCCCTGGGTGAGGTGCTGCACCAACGGCACAATCCCGGGGACTGCCGGCGTCGCCGTCGGCTGTGCCAGAGGTTCCTCGGTGACCGCCGGGTAACGCCCTACCACCGCGTCGTACGCCCACTGGTCGTCCTGGCCGTCACTACTCCTCAGCAGCATCACTGGGGGCACCCTATGGCCAGTTGGGCCCCAGGCTGGTGGGGTGATCCACACCCTTCCCGGCTCAGCTGACACCACCACTAAGTCCCTGCATAGCAGGTCTGCCAGGCCTTGGCGCCACCTGGCGTCAGTTGGCGGGCCGGGGTCCCGCTCCCTTATCGCTTGCCTCAGCTGCCTCGCCCTGTGACCTGCCGCAATGAGGTCCTCCTGGTCCAGGAAGATCGCCGCGGCCCTAACCAGAGAGCGGTCCTCGGGTGGAGTGCGGACGATGCAGAGGATGTCTGGGCCGACGACGATCTCTTCCTGGGCGACCTGCTCACATAACAAAACGGAGTTAGCACCCTACTAGTATACCTTATTTTTTTATAATGTCCTACCATGGCGTGGCTAGCTCTTTGTATGCGGACAGGTCAGCGGCAGGGCAGCAAGTGCCCACACACAGTGAGCCAGCCACCAGCTGACCTCCGGGGAGGGGGAGGAAAAAAGGGGGGCTTGCTGGCCGGCGGCCGTCCGGGCTAGGGCAAGGGGAGGGGCCGGGGTAAGGGGTTAGCCTTCCCTCGGCTCCCGAGTGTCGTCTGCTACCGCTGGCCGGTGGGGAGGCCTGGCCAGCATAAAAGCTGTCTCCCCATCTGCTCCATTCTCAGTCCGTCGCCACAGTCCGTCGCCTACCTACGTCCGTCGTCAACCCGTCATCTTTTCGTCCGACAATGTCCCTCCGTCGCGAGATGTGGTGGACTGTGGAGGCGGGCATCGTTGTCCGGGAACGTGAGTTGTGCTTCCGCCGCCCTGCGTCTGTTGTTTCCTGTGCCATAACATCCCTTTAAAATTTATTTCCTGTACCTGCAGCTGGCGTCCCTCCCGTCAACCCCTCCTCTTATGACTTCCTCCTGAACACCTGGGACGAGGATACCGAGAGCTGGGTCCCCGTCCCCAACGTCGAGTCCGACGGGGAAGAGGACGTCATCCCGGGCACCCCGCGGACCCCTCCTCGCCAGGCCGCCGCCCCCGCCGCTACCATCCGCGCGTCGTCGGCGGCCTCCTCCACTCCGGAGCCGGCGCCCTCCTGCCCTCCTGCGACCGCCGTCCAACGCCGCCTCTCTTGGACCGCCGATGGGGGGCCCGCCGCGTCCGCCTCCTGTAAGCACACCCTTCCGACCTGCGTCCCCATTAGTATCGATTACCTTCCCTTAATCACCCTTTCTTTATCCTTGATAGCGTCCTCCGCGTCGTCCGCGTCGTCCTCCCTTCCGCCGCCCGGCTCGCCTTCACCACCGTCTTGGGAGGACGATCCCTGGGGGTGCGAGGCGTGCAGCCTCTCCATTCGGGGTGGGGGAGGCCCCTGCCCGTCTTGCGCCCCCATCCACGCCGCGGAGTACGCAGCGGTGCTGGCCGAGCGGGCCACTCTTGCACTTGAAGAGTCCCTGTCGGCGGTCAAGGCGGAGTCGGACCGGGCCGCCCGGCTCCTGGAGCAGGAGCATCAGGTCGCACTTGAGCTCACTGCCGAGTATCTGGCCAGCTGCGCGGCATCCCTGGCGGTCGAGCTGCGTCGCGGGCTCTGGGACTAGCAATAAATCCTACCCTCCTTGAGCTCTGTTGTTTTCTTCTTTTTCTCCTGTAAGAATGCACACCCTGGGTGTGCCATTAAAAGCCATGCATGCAGGCAAAGCAATCAAGCGAGTAAAGTAAGCATATTTAATAAGAGCAAGCCTAAGCGGAGAGCGACGCGTTCGGACATATTAGCAGAGGAAGGAGACTGGTGGCAATACATGCACAATAACCCCCCTTAACCCTCCCAGGTGGGGGGCACGAGGAGCCTTGCCACGACCCAGAAGGGCTAGTCCCTCCCAGGCCGCCCCCACCCAAATTTATAACAAGAAATGAATAGGTGGTAAATTTGAGCATCACCAATTCATGAAGTATAGAGTGAGAAGAATGTACACACAAAGTAAAACTAAGGACAAAGTACATCTTCAAAATTTATAACAAGAAAAGAATAGGTGGTAAATTTGAGCACCACCGAATCATGAAGTAAAGAAGAATAGAGTGAGAAGTACAACAAAGCACATATAACATTTTCGAAATTCAGAACAAGGAATAAATACACCCAAAAAATGGTGTTCTTAGTTCAAGAACATTGCCTTAAAGTTTTTAGAACAGTGTTCTTGATTTCAGAAATTTAACTTAGTTTAATGACGAAATGCGCTTCACTCAAGCAGAATGTTCCTAAAACTTTAAGAACACTGAAAAATTAAGAACATAGTTTTCTGGGTGTAGGTGGTAAATTTGAGCTCCGCCAAATCTAGAAATAAAGAGTGAGAAGAAAGTACAAAAAAGCACATAGTACATTTACAAATTTCATAACATGGAATATATAATGTGGAATGTACAGTGAATCCCACAGGCGTCGGCCTCTTCCAGCCCTAGGGAAAAAAATACTTGACCTGGGACTGATGTTTATAACTGATCGGACGTTTCTAAAAGCTGATTTTTACTGACGATGCCTGAAATGCAATTTTCTACCTGGCAATGACGCCAAGTTACTTGGTTTTAAAACGGTGATAGATGGACGCTACTCAGTTAATTTCAGCTTTTTCTCAGTTACTAAAAATCAGAAAGATTCAGCTTTTATCAGTTTGACTTACAAGTGAATGTGAGCTGACAAGAAACTGAATTGTGTACTGAGTCTGAGCTGATTATTACTGAATGAACTTCCTTGAATTCAAAAGCGCGCGGAAAGTCAACTCGGAGCAGGTCAGCGACAGAGTGCTGATCGGAACTGACTGCCGTTCAGTAAGTGCTCAGTTGCAGCTCAGCTCGCACTCAGATTTCATTCAGTTCGCATTTAACTGACACTTTGACTGATGTTAACTGATTATGCCTCAGTTATTTGGCAGTTCGCCTACAGCATTGCATCAGCTACTTTTCCCTACTGATTTTTAATTGATCACCCCTGAGCTGAAATGGTTTGCGAGGTGAATGTTATTCAGCAAAACACTCAGCCACGTCAGCTATTTACGCGCAATCATCGGGTGTACCTGAACCGGGGAGTCAGATAATTTCAGCTAAACTCAGTTGGAGTCAGTTACGTAAGCAGCTAAACTCAGTTGGAGTCAAATACGTAAGCAGCTAAACTCAGTTGGAGTCAGTTACGTATGCAGCTAAACTCAGTCAAAAGCGAAGTCTCCTCGGGTTTCCAAATTTAGAGCTGACTATTGACATCTTTTGACATTTTGCCATAATAACAAACACTGTACTTCAAATCATTTTTCTCTGCAGCTTTAATTTTACCAAAGGTCTCATCTGATATCGACTTCACTAGCTTCCCTGGCAAATAAGTCACCAAGTCGACTCCATCATCTTCTATGGTCACTTTAATTCCTTCAGACTTTCTACCATTGAAAACTGACTGAGTTCTTGTAATATCTTTAATAGGATAAAGCTCCCCGCGAGTCAGAGTACTGAATCCAACAGTAAATATTTCTGAGTCCATCTAAAAACAAATCAAACAAAGATAAAATTTCCAACTGCACATATTCTCAACAAAACAGAATATTAAGAAATACAAACTCACAAAAAATATACACAAACACTACTACACATCATGAATATTACTCACCTCGCAAATATTGAGGATTTTCACCGTGAACAAAAATTTTAAAACGCCACACACAAAACCGACGCCAAACTTTCACAACGCCACGCTAGACAGAACTGACGCCAAGTTCAACAATGTAACCGAGCAACCGCGGCAGGAACTTAACCAGTATTGCCAACGTATAAACAGAGACATAATAATAAAGGATGTTAATATAAAAAATTTCAACTTGAATATGATATTTCATGATATTTTATTCACGAAGTACTACAAAATATAATATCAGTATCATCCATATGGACTAAAATATAGTAAACACATACATTATATTAAATAGAACAACGGGATATTTATGTATAACCGAGACGTGTTGGCACAACATACTACTAGAATCAGCTGACATCCTATGTCGATATACTTCAAGATTCATAAAAGAAAAATATAAGTAACAAATACAGAAATAATGACAAATATATTAATTACATAAATTTTAAACCAAATAGAAAAACCACGAACAATCACCCACAAAAAGAAAACATAATACCACTGATGGCTTCCCCGCAGTACTGCCAATCACATAATGAGAATAGCGTCCACCACAACCCATTTATGTATTGTACAACGCAACACAAGAGAAAATAATATTCAAAATAATTCCCCAAATTAAATACTTCTCTACAAAAACTATACTACATGTCAAAATGAACCATAATGAATAGTAAATCTCAGATACCAGCAGTTGGCCAATCTGCCAGCCGCTAACATATGAACCACAGGACCAACAATGCTTTCAGTAAAACCGAGAAAGTCTCCTTGAAGTGCTTCAAGGTTTTGTGTTTTCCAAGTTTCAACCAAAGAAAATGAATCCAAATGAAGATCCAAGTCTTTATAATTCACTTTATCCAGCACCAGATAAAGAACTTGCTAAAAAGCTTAAGAACTTCCTTGAATGCAGACCATCTCTAAGAATTGCTGCCAGCCACGATTTCACTGGACGATACTTGTATCCACTTTTAGTGAAAGAAAGCATCAAACTCTTTGACCAATATAGATGTTCAGGCTGTAAGGCATCTCACCAACATTTTATTGCTGGTAAGAACATGAATTCCCATATAAATCATAAATTAAAATTTATAGTTAATCAAAACAAAGCTGTACTTTCAAAAATCAAAAGGAAATTTTCAAACACCAACCTGCTCACACATTTGCAACACAGCTCTTGCTGATTTAAGGCTGAAGCTGTATCTCCCCTATATCATTGATGCTTTAAGCTATTAGCCAATATATATAACAAAGCTAAGAATTGCAGGTCCTGGCAAGTATTCATTGCCATGCTTAACTCAAACATTCATTTTTTTTACAGGAGGGTATGCTTCATATTTGGCAAATTTAACAAACAGTTTTGGAGACATAGACATTTTTATACACTGTACTGACAAATGTCGTTATTTCAAAATAATTGATCCAAAATATCAGATCACATCATTTGCAAATGTCACAACAATTCAACATGAATCAAAGAATTATTTTGGAAAACCAAAGGTGCAACTGATACAGGTAAATTTTTAAATAATCTAAAAAATTTTTAATGTTTATGACAATGCACACTTTAAAATTTCATTTAACTACCAACAGGTGAATTTTGACATTGGAGCAAGTGAAATCGAGCAGTCAACAACACTATTCAGAGATATGATGGCATTGTATGTACTTTCAAGATTCGACCTGCCAATTTGTAGGGTTGCTGTCAAAATTCCCCTAAACTTACAACACAAAGTTGGTGAGATCATAAACATTTCTGCATTCCAAATTTTCAAGCAACCCACATCAGAAGAACGCAAGTTAAAGTATGAGGTGCGTAAAAAAGCAACTGAACAAACACCACCAAGCCTGCAAGTATGTTCTCTTTTCTCACTCATAAACAGTTATTCATAAAATATTTGTTGAAGCTTTATGTTTGTGTCTGATTACTAGAAATTGTACATTTCCAACATGACTATTATCGCATTGTTTCCATATTACTGTTCATTATCTTTCCTTGTCATTTAACCTACTTCTTGAAATTATTGAAGTTATAATTTTTTAATTGTTATTTAAAATATATCTATCTGACTGTTGTTCTTCCAATACAAGCCTACTTACAATTGTAGACGCAAAACCTTAAAAAGTCATTAAATTAAACCATTGTGATCAAATTCCTTCACATGAATACACTAAAAAATAAAAAGTAAATACAAGCAATTAAAGTTGAAAAGAGTTAGACTGCACTTACATTAAAAAGAGTATCGATTGTTTTCATATTTCAGTTGTGGGCGAAAAAAATAAGTTTAAGGTGGTAATGAAACTAAACTTAGGTAAAAAAGCAGGATACTACTGAGGTTCAAAGCGTTACTCAATTAGAAATATTTATTCAATTGACAGTTACCATTCAACTCCACCTGATAAAGAAACAAACAAGTGTCTTTTTTATTGCGAAGATTTAACGTGACAACACTTTCATCATCAATTTAGAGGAAAACAGTGTAGTGTCACTAGGGTTATGTTGTCGGTGATGTGTCCGATATTGTGGACGATATTCATCTTTTTCTTCACTTTCGTAAAATACCTCATTTCATAAATTTTGCTTTCTACCCATTCGTGACTGACATGACCGACGAAGCTTAGAAGGTCGCGCCTTTCGCTAGTGATCAGCTACCAGCGCGCCATTTGGCGTAATTGTGAGGTATTTTCAGTTAAAAGCTAGCTAAAATGAAGGTCTACGACAGGTTCATTTCAGCTTTAAGATAGATTCGATCAGTTAACATCAGTCCCAGGTCAGGTATTTTTTTCCCTAGGGAGGTGACAGGGGAGTCCCGCCAGTTGTGTCCCTGTTGACTGAGACGCGACAATAGTGTTGCCAATATTGGTAACAACCAGTAGTTCAGGGGACAACGTCAGCGCATTGTGCGCCAGTAGCTTAAACAAGTCCGCCTTGTTGTCATCGTTCTGTAAGAAATTTTTCCAGTTCTTTGGCAGGAGAGTGTTGGGCAGGACCTGTCGTCTCACTCCAGCTCCACGCTTTTCCCTGGTCGATTTTTTCAAAGTGGCAGAAGCGTACTGGTCCCACACCAAGTCTAAACGGCCTTGTTGGAGACCACTAGATTCAGATAAAAGCATTGGCTTCATTTCTTTGTTCCAGTAGTCGGCAAACGTCCTGGAAACATTAGGGGGGCGCAAGTGAGGCAGTATAGAAGCGTCTACAATGAGTGCGTCCCGAGCTAATGGAGCAGTGTTTGAGCTACCAAAGCTATCAAGACCCGGGTGGAAGGATCTCGAATTAGACTGTAGTTCAAACTGTAGCACTCAAACTGTAGCTGTGAACTACCATCGGAAACTCTAACTTAAATGTCATTTTACTGCATTTCAGAACTAACATTCTTTTCTATAATGTAAATTGTACAATGACAGCAATCTTACTGGTTTTAGATTTACGATTTTGGCTGCAATTCGTGATAGTAGTTGAAACTATAGTTGCAAGTACCATCATAGAGAAGATATTTTACTTTCACGAAATACATATTAGTGTGGGGTCCTAGTCTACGCATAAACACGACTAAGTTTAAAAGTACTACGTTTCGTTGTATTCTTTTGGCTGCAATTCATCAAAGCAGTTACTTTTGCACTTATATTGCAATAGAACTTATGCTGTTTGTAAAGAAAGGACAGCAATTTTAGTTTGCAGTTTGTGAGTGTAAATATGTTTGCACTAAAATTATCAACTCCATGTTACAACACACATTCGGTGTATTCTCTAGACTTTACTTTTAGAAGACGATTTTGTGGAGTTTAGTTGGGCAATATTTCCTTCCCGCCACAGTTAAAACTGCGATGACTTTGTACCTGGTCGGTGGGATTTACGTCCCGTAGGCACCCTACGTACGCGCCTCGAAGGGTTTCTACCCGTCTCGGACGTGCCAAACAGCCGGTGGTTTTTCCGTATTTCCACTTCACATCATGACGCTGCTGTCCAACGCGGACATCAGGGCCTGCGTCGCGGTGTGGCCGGCTACTGGGCCGCGCTTCGCCAGCCGTCCCTCGCTCTGGCTACGTCGAGAGGAGGAGGAGGAGGGTCTGAGCTTCTCGTTGGTGGGCGAGCTGCTGCCGGCGCTGCCACCCTTCCAAGGACTCATGGTGTCGCTGTGCACCTGTGGAGGTGTCGGCGGTCCCGGATTCGTGTGGTTTGGGCAAACCTGCTCGGCGTGCCAGGTGCACATGCAGGCCTTCACGATGAAGGTCCACGCGTGTCTTGGACGTGTGGAAAAGCTCTTCGTGTCGGCCAGCTCCACCGTCGTGCGCCTGAGCCTGGACCTCAACGACATGAACCTGGATGTCGTCTCGCTCCAGTACCTACCCCTCCTGGAGGCCGTGTCCCTGCAGGCCCTGGGCACGGGTGTGGTTCACGGCGTGTGGCCACGGGTGAGTGCGAGGCATCGTCTCTCTGACTGTGTGATCAAGAGCGTCGCCCTCAACATGTGAGTGATTCCATGTCAGCGGTACACCCGAAAAAAAAAGTTGTCTCCAAAATCGACCAAATTTTTTTTGTTCGCTCTCCTATGGTACCAGAGTCTACCCTGTAAATGGTAGCTCTCTAGGTGCACCTATTCTGGAGATATAAAATACCACCATTTTGGCAATGTGTAGAAATGAGTTATAGGTAAAAGTAGGGAAGGAGTCATGGTAGCGACTTGCCATTTGGTATGCACCCTTATTGGTGATAGTAGATGACAAAAAAAAATTTTTTGGAAAAATTTTTTTTTCAGAATTTTTTTCTTGAATTTTTGAAGTGTACTTTTGGAAATATCTCAAATGATGTCATAAAATTTTTCGACGCAAAAAATACTGAAAGTAGCTCATATCACCCTTGATTTATCCTGAAAGACTTATCACACGCAGCCTTTTAGTTTCAGAGTTATGGGGATTGCGCTATCCAGCCTAATTAACTTACAGCCTCAGAACTTGTATGACATGAGTAGAAGATAGTTTAGACTGTTCCAAAATGCTAAACTAGGTAAGTTTAGACTATTTACACTAAAATTTACTTCCACTCAAAATTTCTAGCCATTCCCTGAAATAATAGTCCAGTATTCAAGTTACAAGCAGAGTTTTTGCAAGTTACGGTAACACTGCTCACCCCAAACAGCTCTACGCTTGGTTTACCATCACATTCTGAGTTCTCAAACCACTCAGGGACTCAATGAGATTTTAATAGTACCTTATCACTTAGGGGTTCATTGATGGCAAGTATCGCAGACAGTTAATGCAACATATTTAATTTTTAAGATCTCTCTGAAAAAATATTTTAAACCATTTTCTAACAGTGATTTCCAAAATAATATATATGTGAAGTATTCATTAACAACTAGTATCACATTCAGACAGAGTGTTAACATGTGACGGTATTACTCATGCCCATGTAAATCTTAATCCAAAAAAGAAAAGTTTCGTTGCGTTTTTGCGAATTCCGGCCGAATAAAAATTGACTCCGATTTCGACCAAACTCACAGGCTACCCTCTTCTGGGACTAAAAAACATGTGGCAGTTCCAAGCAGCCCGATACCGGACTTGGTTTGGAGAAAATCGCTTTGGCGTGGGCCCTTACCCTCTGCGTCGTTTCGTTGCAATTTTTCGCAGTAGAACCCGGGTTTTCGCCAACCCAACCCTCGGGGGTTGGTCTAGGGGTACGTTAGAGTCCCCCTGCACAACCCCCTTCATTTTGGAGAAAAAAATATTTCGACGGAAAATCGTAAAAATGCAAAGGCTATAGCCTTTGCGTTTTTGCTATTTCCGGCCGAAAAAAAATTGTCTCCGATTTCGGCTCAAACGGAAGTTTGTTTTGTACATATTTCGTCCGGGTGCACCTAACGTACCCTGCGCTCCGCCGCTCCGCCGCGCCGCCGCGCCACACCGTTGCTCTGCGACACTCGCGCCGCCGCTAGAGTGCGCCACCCGACACCGCTGGCGCGCCTGTTGCGCGCTGCTGACCCGACACGCCGCAATGGTGACTTGGGGGGGCGTCACCCCCGACACCTGTATCTCTTGAGCCACAGCGGCCGCCTCACCTTTGGTCTTGCGCTGGCTAAGCATTGTATTGTGCTTGCAGATGTACTCTGCATCTGTTCACAATGATGCAATTGGCTCAATTTAAGAGTATTAAACACGAGTGAGCACTCCTTGCATCTGTAAACCGGTGCTTTGGAGGGGCCACACTTCACCTTTGCATTTTCACTTGGTGTTTTCCTATTGTTGGAGACTTAATGGGACACACCAAATTCAGGGGTGTTAGGATTCACGCTGGTGCTGTGTCCCTCGCCATGAATTTGTGGCTGAATGTGGGATGATGCCGAATGCCTCCGGCGTTCCACGTTCTCAACATTAAACGACCGACGCCTTCTTTTTTGGATTAAGATTTACATGGGCATGAGTAATACCGTCACATGTTAACACTCTGTCTGAATGTGATACTAGTTGTTAATGAATACTTCACATATATATTATTTTGGAAATCACTGTTAGAAAATGGTTTAAAATATTTTTTCAGAGAGATCTTAAAAATTAAATATGTTGCATTAACTGTCTGCGATACTTGCCATCAATGAACCCCTAAGTGATAAGGTACTATTAAAATCTCATTGAGTCCCTGAGTGGTTTGAGAACTCAGAATGTGATGGTAAACCAAGCGTAGAGCTGTTTGGGGTGAGCAGTGTTACCGTAACTTGCAAAAACTCTGCTTGTAACTTGAATACTGGACTATTATTTCAGGGAATGGCTAGAAATTTTGAGTGGAAGTAAATTTTAGTGTAAATAGTCTAAACTTACCTAGTTTAGCATTTTGGAACAGTCTAAACTATCTTCTACTCATGTCATACAAGTTCTGAGGCTGTAAGTTAATTAGGCTGGATAGCGCAATCCCCATAACTCTGAAACTAAAAGGCTGCGTGTGATAAGTCTTTCAGGATAAATCAAGGGTGATATGAGCTACTTTCAGTATTTTTTGCGTCGAAAAATTTTATGACATCATTTGAGATATTTCCAAAAGTACACTTCAAAAATTCAAGAAAAAAATTCTGAAAAAAAAATTTTTCCAAAAAAATTTTTTTTGTCATCTACTATCACCAATAAGGGTGCATACCAAATGGCAAGTCGCTACCATGACTCCTTCCCTACTTTTACCTATAACTCATTTCTACACATTGCCAAAATGGTGGTATTTTATATCTCCAGAATAGGTGCACCTAGAGAGCTACCATTTACAGGGTAGACTCTGGTACCATAGGAGAGCGAACAAAAAAAAATTGGTCGATTTTGGAGACAACTTTTTTTTTCGGGTGTACCGCTGACATGGAATCACTCATGTGTGTTATTTGTTGACAGAACCTCGTCCTGAGATTCCTCACTCAATTCTCCCTGACGTACTGCGAGGCCTCCACGAGCTCCGTCCCCACCATGGAGCTTATGATCGACGCCCATAGGTGAGGATCGTGTCGTCTCCCTCATTCCCTCTGTCTCTGTCTCTCGTGTCCTGTCGTCTAGTCCCGAGTGTCCGTCATCTGATGTCCACGTCATCTCATTGTGCTTAGGAACCAAACGCGGTACATCAGCGTGCTGCCGACCTGGCTGGCGTAGCGTCCTGTGTTGCCCGACGGAGGTCGCCACAGCCATCAACAGCGCGGCCCCGTCATCTCAACTGTGTCAGAACGTCCTGTCATGTCGAAGGAGGCCAGCTCTCGTCACACAGCGTGGCCCCTTCCTCTGTCACCGTAGCCCTGAATGTCGTGGAGCAGGGAGGCCAGCTCTCGTCACACAGCGTGGCCCCTTCCTCTGTCAATGTAGCCCTGAATGCCCCGAAGAGCGACCTGACTGCCTTTGACACCACCCCGACGCCGCAGTATTGATCGTAGAGCGGTTTTGAGGTGACCAGCGGATTCAGCAAGGTCGAATCTACAGGAAGTTCCACTTTGCAATATGTTTTTAACCACTGGGAAAGGGCCCTAGCGAATGAAACCCTTCCCAAGAGGCGCGGGCCGACCTCGGGCGCGGCTGGCTGGCTGGCGGCTGGCCGTCTGGCCCCCCACTCCCGCGCTCCGAGCGGAGCGCGGCGGCGCACTGCCAGTCAGGGAGCCGGGAGTCAGCGTGGAGCCGGGAGTGGGGCCAGCCGGCCAGCCGCCAGCCTGCCAAAGTCGATAGCTCAACCCGTTCACCCTCCAGAGCGAAAATACCATCAAGTCGTTCAAAAACAACCCCCAACTTTGACCTGCCCTACCAACTTACCTAGCGACGATAAAATTATGCCACCTGCAGAAAAAGAAAGGCGCAACCTTCATCTGTCAGGGCACAGACGGGGAAGATTCTACCGGCAGCCAAAAGGACTTTTCCAGGCCGTTAAACAAAGTTATGCATTTGTGCTGTCTGCCAAGCCGACCGAGAAGGCCGTGACCTGCGCCGTAGATGTAGGCAACCCAATGACCCCCGGAAGAACCGCTTCCGGCTGAGAGACCGGTCAGCCGGAAGTCAAGCAGGAAAACACGCGGTGCGCGTGTGAGGTTCAGAGGTGCCTCGCCGCGCCCGACACGCACCGCCGCACTCCTGCTTAACACCATGAAGTGCCTCAAAGTGCACAAAAACAAGGCAAAAACACATCCACGGCCGGCGACGAATCCGAACCACGAGCCTCACTCCCGGCAGGTCACAGGGTGCTCCACCGGCGGCGCCGCCATCAAAGTGCATCCGGCGCACGTCAAGAAGTGCCCCAACATTGACAAATCACAGGTTAGTGACAACCTACGCGATCTCTGGCGCCATCAGGCAACAGAGCAGCCTGCAGCAGACTGCACCGCTCCCCGCCGGCGCCACTTGCACCCGCATACTCACAGAGCACCTCAACAAGTGCCCAAACGTGTACAAATCAGGGGTAAGGGACCACCTACGCGGATTCTGACGCCTTTCGGCAACCGAGCGACCTAGGCCAGGAGGGGGGTGTGGTCGAGCGGTCAGGCGAGCTTTCACCGTGGCGATCAAAAAACAAATCTCTCAGTTGCTAATTGCTTATTGCCATGCCTCGTGACCTCTCCGAGGTGAAGTGCGGCCAGGTGGTGGCGCTGCTTGCTGGCCCGCCGCACAGATCCCAGCGGTCGGTCGCGCGCCAGTTTGGCGTATCCCACAGCACAATCAAGAGGGTCTGGACCGCTACCAGCAAGAGAGCGGCCTCCTGCTCCGTCGCAGGGGTCAAGGGCGTCCACGCTGCACCAACCCGCGGGATGACAGCCGGATGGTGACAATGGCCGTCCAAGACCCCGAAGCCACGTCGCGTCAGGTGGCGTCCGCCCACTCTGACGTCACCAACCAGCGCGTGTCTGAGCCGACGGGGAGGAGGCGCATCAACGATGGGGAGCTCCACGGGCGTCGTCCGAAGAAAGCTCCCGTCCTGACTCCGGAGCACCGCCGCGCCCGCCGAGAGTACGTGGCCGAGTACGGCGAATGGACCGTGCAGGACAACTGGCGCCACGTGCTCTTCAGCGACGAGGTGCGGTTCAGCCTAAGGAAGTCAGACGGGAGGAAGATGGTGTGGCGTCGCGTCGGGCAGAGGGACCAGCACTTCCAGGGCAAGCTGGCGTATAATGGCGGGTCTGTCATGTTCTAGGGTGGCATCATGTTGGGACGCCGCACCGAGCTGGTGCTGGTGCACCTTCCTCCACCGGGGGTTAACGCTCAGAGGTGCTGCCACTTCGGAATGCACATGGGCCCGCCTTTGTATTCCAGCAGGACAACGCCCCCTCTCACAACGCCGGCGTCACCGTCCTGCACCACCCTGCCAACAGCCCAGATCTCAACCCCATTGAACATCTGTCGCTACCCGGTGAGGAGGACTCCCCATCAGCTCGCCAACCTTAAGGGGCTCCGGGCAGAGGTCGAGTCGGTGTGGGACACCATCGACCTCGGCAAGGTTAACAAGCTCGTCGAGTCGATGCCACTCCGCATCGCCGCTGTGCGGCGAAGCAGGGGTGGGAACACCCTCTATTAAGTGTTCTTGTTTTTTTGTTTTGTTTTAAAAACTGTTGGTTTCTTCAAAATTTTGTTGGCTGAGCGAAGCGAAGCCTATTACGCCACTGGAGTGCTAAAACAGTTCGTTGTCCGTCTGTCTGTCGGTGTGTCTGTCAGTTCGCACGATAACTCGAGAACGAGTTGAGATATCGAGTTAGGTTAGGCGCTTACTGTATCGTTACTCGAAGCGTTTTTTTGTATGGCATCCTCTGCTTCATTAAGTTTTGTTCGTTAAATTTTGTGCACCAGGAGGAATTGTCGCCAAATTGATGTGACATACTGTAGTTCCCAACCCTTAACAATTTCATAATAGAAATTTTATGTGTGTTGTTTGAAATTTTCTAATTTTTTTCCTTTACTTTTTTATTGCTAATACTTTATAATTTATTCATATCATTTGGAGTTCCTCCTGGTTTGAAAGATTTACTTTTTCATCCTTCTGTAAACATTTTTTTAATATTCTGCGACTGTGTCTATTGTCCAATGAGCCACATTATATACAATGTCATTGTTATGGTATTTGTTATATTCTAATTTCTTAAATACATGACATTCTATCAAATGTTTGTTCTCTTTCATTCAAATCCTTGTCATCCTGTGACTTAGTTTGAACAATCATTCGCATTTCAAAAATTGGATTTCCTGGCGCCTGCTTAAAGCATTGCCAATGTGTGGTTGTCAAATATAAAATCTGAAGCATGGCAACAGTGGAATTTCGCTCTCTTACGTTGGCAGCCTGCTTCGGGAATTAGAGAGAGAGCGACGATTAGCTTCAGCGCCTGCCCTCAGAGTCGCTGACGGTTGCACAGAGTCGCTGACGGTTGGTTTCCTAGTTTGTGACTATGGGTAATAAAAATGCAGTGTTGTATCCAAGGCTATATCAAGATAAGCGCTGGTCGCTTTTCTGATTCTGATTCTGACTCGACTCACGGCCGCCATGAGCGTGTTTCCCACTGGTTTCTCACACAAGCCACACGCCCTCTACGCGCAATCAGAAGGCCGTGAACAAAAGACGGTGTGAGTCAGTGTGAGTGTATGGTTTTGGCGCCGATTCTGGTGGTTCGGTTGTTCGTTCGCTGTTTGTGTCGTTTCGTCCGATGGGGTTGTGATTTTGTGAATCAAAGAAAAACCTAAAGATGAGTAGCCAAGACTTAATGAATTATTCTTTACATGCGGAAAACGGCGACATATATGTTGTTAAAGTGACTAAGGCTGTTGCGGCCGCCCTGCAGATTGGTCAATGTGCTTTTTTTAACATGTGGAGTAAACAGGTTAGGTTAGAGGGCAATTTGTATTGACTTTTCGGCGGATTCCAGATCACATGAGGACATATCGGCTCATTAACTCGGTGATGCGCAGCGGTCAGCAGCCGGTAGGCCGATGGCTGCCGCAGGAAGTGCTGGAGCCTAGCCCTGAAACTGAAATCTCACTGTCGGTGTCCCAATGGCAGCCAGGTCAGGTGTCAACACCAGCGAAAAGCAAAATTTAGGTTTTTACTGTAGCTTCTTCGCATACATAGCTCTGAGGAGTTAGAAAACGGGCATTCTCGCTCAAAAATAGACACCGTAAAAAATTAATTTACATTCTCAAAAAAAAAAAAAAAAATATTTTTTTCAGTGTCCTAAGGGGTAACTCGTCGAGTTGCGGTCCCCTGGACGAAAGTTTCGTCCGATTAGCCGTATCTTTTACTGTTTAGCCGCTGCAGCGTGACTCAAGGGCGAAAAGTCCTCAAATTGCATGTTGGGTATCGTTTCCGGGGTATATCGACGAGTTGCGACCCTTCGCGCGGAAATTTCGTCCGTTTGGCCGTATCTCGCACCGTTAAGCCGCTGCATTGTCAAATTTGGACAAAAAGTCCTTAATATACGCGTAGAGTTGTGTATTTCTCAGATTTTCGCGTATCGCAGACTAGCATATCGCCGGAACCGTCTGCACGAGTGAAATTTAATGGCCGTTACTGTTTCGTTATTCAAAGCGTTTTTTTATTTTTGGCATCCTTATCCATACTAACAGCGCCGCAGGCCTAGGTAGACGACCGCAGGCGCGACGCAGCGTAACAGTCTTTCGCGAGATATCGCGAAGCCTGTTACGCGAGACGTGGTCTTGCGTACATCTACCTAGTAATTAGCACACTTCTTAGGAAAAAAATCACACGTTTATCTGCTTCAGTGTACGAATGAATTTTCACACACCCACAGAGTTCGCTTCTCGAAGACTTGGGTTTACAGCGTATGTTTTTTTTTCTGTTACAACCGGCGTTTTCGCGGTTGTTTGTTGGCTGAGCGAAGCGAAGCCTATTACGCCACTGGAGTGCTAGAAAGTTTAATGTTTGTCTGTGTGTCCGTGCGCACGATAACTCGAGTAAGGGTTAAGATATCAAGTTGGAATGTTTACTGTAGCTTCCTTGCCCAACAAGCTCGGTCGAGTTCGAAAATGGGCAATCTGGCTCAAAAATTTGACACTGTAAAATAATAATAAACAAATTTCGAAAAAAATAAATTCAAAACATATATCTTTCAATAGTGTCCTGCTGGGTAACTCGGCGAGTTGCGATCTTATGGGCGAAAATGTCGTCTGTTTTGCCGTATCTCTTACTGTATGGCCGCCAGAGCGTGACTTTGAGACGAAAAGTCGTCAATTTGCATGTTGGGTGGCGACGAGTTGCGGCTCTGTGGACGAAAACTTTGATTATTTGGCTGTAATTCGCAGTTTTCCCGATACAGAATTAAATTTGGACAATAAGTCGTCAATGTGCCCGTAAAGTAGTGCATTTCTCAGATTTCCGCTTATCACAGGCTAGCATATCGCCGGATCCGTCTTCACGTGTGCAATAGGGTATTTCGAACTAGCATCAAGGTGGTCACCAGATGTATCTCTGCCTGCGAACTACGCATGCGCAGTAGGCTCTGCGCTGCTCCGCTCACCTCCCCCACTTCACCCCGCACCAGCGGCAGAGATGACGCCGACTGTGGTCGAGCCGGTCTCATTTCCGGTGCGCCGCTTACCCGAAATATCCTATTAAATGGTGCCCACTGTTTTGTTACTCGAATCGTGTTTGAAGCAGTTTGCAAGGGCATAACTCAAAAGTTCTAAAATTTATCGACAATCCCAGACTACCCTTTCCCGTGCATCGTCAGAACGGTCCCTTTGAGTGCAATTCCATGGCGTTCCCCGATTTGACGACAAGGGTTCAAATGATTTTCGAAATTATGGCATCCTAATTTATGCAGAAAGCGTCGCAGGCCTAGGTAGATGTACGCAGGCGCGTCGCAGCGTAACAGTGTTTCGCGAGAAATCGCGAAGCCTGTTACGCGAGACGTGGTCTGGCCTACATCTACATAGGTAATTGTCTTTACTCCATATTTGAAGCTACATTTTTTTATCCCGTTTCTTATTTGTTTGCAGATGTCGTCAAGGCGTTAGATGACAGCACCTGGCGTGATGTGTAAGATTAATGAGGGGTTTTCCATGCAGTCGCAGCCGCCCTCTCTCTGCCATTGCTAACGATGAAGTGGTGAAGAATCTATCTACTGATTTCATCAATGGCCACATTCCAGTGAATGAATTCTTGCAAGTAGTTTCTAGGAAAATTCAGGGGGTGTATGATATGGTTCTTAACATCTGATGAGTAGGCCTGTAACTTTATTTTTTGTCTAGAAATATGAATATATTTTGTCTGTGTATGGTTCACTGTTGTAAAGGGCAATGTATGTATATTTGGATGAGGCTGATTTGAATAGGGTGTTTCGTGTAAGCGGCGCACCAACCCAAACAGTAAACAATACCCTCAAGATTCCTGTGGTCTCGGCCAAGCATGAGTTCGCAGTGGTGTGCGCAGAGTACTGTGCTCTCTGCATGAAGCCACCGAAGACTTTTGCCAATGCAGGAATGAAAAACCTCGTGCAGAAGTGCATTATTGGCTGAGCGAAGCGAATCCTATTACGCCACTGGAGTGCTAAAAAAGTTCAATGTGTGTCTGAGCGCACGATAACTCGAGAACGACTTGAGATATCGAGTTGAAATTTTTACTGTAGCTTCCTTGCCCAAAAAGCTAGGTGGAGTTCAAAAAATGGGCAGTCTACCTCAAAAATTGACACTGTAAAAAAAATGTTTTACATTTTCAAAAAAAAGATTAATTAAAATAATTGGCTGAGCGAAGCGAAGCCTACAACGCCACTGGAGTGCTAATTGGCTGAGCGAAGCGAAGCCTATTACGCCACTGGAGTGCTAAAAAAGGTCATTGTCCGTCTGTCTGTCTGTCTGTCTGTGTGTCTGTCCGTCTGTTCGCACGATAACTCGAGAACGAGTGGAAATTTCGAGTTGAAATTTTTACTGTAGCTTCCTTGCCCAAAAAGCTCGGTCGAGTTCGAAAATGGGAATTCTAGCTCAAAAATTGACACCGTTAAAAATTAATTTACATTTTCGAAAAAAATTATTTTAAAAGTAAATATTTTTTTACAGTGTCCTAAGTTAAAATAATTGGCTGAGCGAAGCGAAGCCTACAACGCCACTGGAGTGCTAATTGGCTGAGCGAAGCGAAGCCTATTACGCCACTGGAGTGCTAAAAAAGTTCATTGTCCGTCTGTCTGTGTGTGTGTCTGTTCGCACGATAACTCGAGAACGAGTTGAAATGTCGAGTTGAAATTTTTACTGAAACTTCCTTGCCCAAAGAGCTCGGTCGAGTTCGAAAATGGGCAATCTAGCTCAAAAATTGACACCGTTAAAAATTAATTTACATTTTCGAAAAAAATTATTGGCTGAGCGAAGCGAAGCCTATTACGCCACTGGAGTGCTAAAAAAGTTCATTGTCCGTCT
The DNA here is from genome assembly GCA_033675135.1 of Frankliniella intonsa. NCBI lineage: Eukaryota > Metazoa > Arthropoda > Insecta > Thysanoptera > Thripidae > Frankliniella > Frankliniella intonsa. Next base: position 5,779,205 of record JAWJED010000046.1, on the reverse strand, counting down.
GTCTGTCTGTCTGTCTGTGTGTCTGTCCGTCTGTTCGCACGATAACTCGAGAACGAGTGGAAATTTCGAGTTGAAATTTTTACTGTAGCTTCCTTGCCCAAAAAGCTCGGTCGAGTTCGAAAATGGGAATTCTAGCTCAAAAATTGACACCGTTAAAAATTAATTTACATTTTCGAAAAAAATTATTTTAAAAATAAATATTTGGCTGAGCGAAGCGAAGCCTATTACGCCACTGGAGTGCTAAAAAAGTTCGTTGTCCGTCTGTCTGTGTGTGTCTGTGTGTGTGTCTGTGTGTGTCTGTGTGTGTGTGTGTGTCTGTGTGTCTGTTCGCACGATAACACGAGAACGAGTTGAGATATCGAGTTGAAATTTTTTCTGTAGCTTTCTTGCCAAAAAAGCTCAATCGAGTTCAAAAATAGGCACTCTAGCACTAAAATTGACACTGTGAAAAATTAATTTACATTTTCCATAAAAACTAGGTAGATGTACGCCAGACCACGTCTCGCGTAACAGGCTTCGCGATATTTCGCGAAACACTGTTACGCTGCGACGCGCCTGCGTACATCTACCTAGGCCTGCGGCGCCTGTCAGTATGTCACCACAAAAAACGCTTCGAGTAACGAAACAGTAAGCGCCATTAAATTTCACTCTTGCAGACGGTTCCGGCGATATGCTAGTCTCTGATAATCGAATATCTGAGAAATACACAACTCTACGCGTATAATAAGGACTTTTGTCGAAATTTGACGCTGCAGTGGCTAAACGGTAAAAGATACGGCCAAACGGACGAAATTTTCGCCCACAGGGCCGCAACTTGTCGAAATACTCCCAGGAGACGACACCTAACATGCCTTTTTAGGACTTTTTCGCCGCAGCGTAAGTCACGCAGTAGCGGCTAAACGGTAAGAGATACACACGGCCAAACGGACGAAATTTTTCGCCCATATAGGGTCGCAACTCGCCGAGTTACCCCTTAGGACACTATGTAAAAATATGTATTTTAAAATTATTTTTTGCGAAAATGCAAATTAATTTTTAACGGTGTCAGTTTTTGAGCTAGAATGCCCATTTTCGAACTCGACCAAGCTTTTGGGGCAAGGAAGCTACAGTAAAAATTTCAGCTCGATATCTCAACTCGTTCTCGAGTTATCGTGCGAACAGACACACACACACACAGACAGACAGACAGACAGACAGACAGACGGACAATGAACTTTTTTAGCACTCCAGTGGCGTAATAGGCTTCGCTTCGCTCAGCCAATAATTTTAAAAATAAATATTGTTTTACAGTGTCCTAAGGGGTAACTCGGCGAGTTGCGACCCTCTGGGCGAAAATTTTGTCCGTTTGGCCGTATCTCGTACCGTTTAGCCGCTACTGCGTGACTTAAGGAAGAAAAGTCCTCCCTGACGAAAATGAGAGCATTCGCACAGGTTTTCGAAATGCTCTCAAGGCCATTTCAGAATGCCGCTGAATACTCCGAGAAACGCCTTGAGAGCATTCGTCTCCTTTTTTTGAAACACCAAGAGCATTCTGAAAGTGCCTTGAGAGCATTCAGAGACATTCAAAAATGCTCTGAGAATGCTGTTGCAGAATGCTGTGCGAATGTGTAGAATGCTCTGAGATATGTGTCGATTGGTGTAGAATCCTCTGCGAATGCTCTCAGAATGCTCTCGAATGGAGATGGGAGGAGTGGGGGTGGGGCTGGAGGGGTGATGCGGGGAGTGGGGGAGTCATGTGCACGGGCATCGAGGGAGTGGGGGCGGAGGGGAGGGGAGGGGGTGGAGGTGGACCAGTCTCTAAATGTGTTTTCAGCTCAGGGTCCGTCGCTAAACCATATGGATTTTTTTTTTTCGAGGGGAGAGCTCTAATTGTTTTCAATAACGTTGTGCATAAAAGAAATGCTATTGATCTGACCATCAATAATAATGCCTTTCGTCTTGTCTTCCCCTCTTTCTTCCTCTCTTCCTCCTCTCCCTTCCCTCTTTCCCCTCTTCCGCCTCCTCCCTCCTTCCCTCTTTCCTCTCCTCTCCCCATCCTCCATCCGCCTTTGGAAGCCTCGTGTGTAGCCGGGTCGGTCCTACTGGCCGCGAGATACGCGATTTGTTACACAGTGCCGGGATTCGAACCCTCAGCCATGCCAACTCAGCGCTCCACGCCCTTCGGTCAGGAACCTACCGAGGCTACGGAGGCCATGTGCCGGGCAGGTCGTTCTGCGCCGCACCACATTGAAACGCTGCCTGGTGTCCTGCCCACGCCTCCTCCCCCTCCTCTCCCTCCCTCCACCCTGCAGGTGCAGGTTTCGGGCCCCGGCCCGGCAGGGCGGCGACGCCAAGCAGTGGTAGGCTCGTTGAGGAAGGACGGAGTCAATGACACGAACCTTCCGGAGGAACAAGGCGGCCTGCCTAGAGCACACAGTGGTCAGAAGCCGGGATGGGGCCCTGGACCGGGCGTCCACCGATGACGAGGGTATGACAGGCGCTAAAGCCACTCGGAGGCAGGTGACGGGGTGAACGTTCTTGATACGCGCACCTTTTCGCATAAGCTAATTTACATTTAACATCTGGTGAGACTTTCGTCTTGCTGACTGCAAACCGATTTCAATGACATCAAACTTGGTATTAAAACATTTTAATTTCCTACTCAACTTAAAACGTTATATAAATTTTGAGCGCTGACGGTCTGTGAAAGGAGGCCTACAAAATGTATGTTTCTCCAATTTTATTTCTTTACGCAGTTTCGTCTGGGTTAGGTTTCGTGTGAGTTAAGGAGAGGCGTAAAGGCTGCGTTTTCTACGGAGTTTTTAAAACTGCACCCAGCTACAATGTAGAAGATTGAGGATATACCGAAAGTTTCACAGATATCTGAGAGAATCGACTCCGTCAATGCTTCGCGCACCTCAGGTCAATTTAGCCAAAGAATGACCAAAACACCACATAATTGCAGAAAAACTACTAGCAGCGTGCAGAGGTGTGCAGAAAAATATATTGGCCCCTCTCCCGCGCCATTAGTATGTAGAAAGTCACCTATTGCGACAGCATTCCACAGCATTCGTGAAATGTTTCCTAACACATTCAAGTCATTTTGCACAGCATTCTAGACATATAAGTTAAGGACATTCAGAGAGGTTTTAAGAATGCTGTGAGAATCTCCTCCAGTCGCTTTGCGTGGCGTTCCGAAGGTACCAGTTGAGAGGA